>BSWB01000001.1:30777500-31225000 GCA_033239125.1 Fagopyrum homotropicum | reverse complement strand
TGTCTCGTGGTGAGGCACCACAATTCTCCATTGGAGCAGATAGAGTGATGAGACGCCATGATTGCGTTTGTGTACCTGCTGATGCAGAGATGAGGCAGAGGATTTTACAAGAGGCTCACTGTACACCTTAATCAGTACATTCAAGTATGAGTAAGATGTACCATGATGTGAGACGATCATATTGGTGGGGACGACTGAAGCCTGATGTAGACAGATTTGTGGAACGGTGTGCGACCTGTTAGTAAGTCAAGATAGAGCATTGCAGATTTGGAGGTGAGCTCCATCCACTGCCAGTGCCGCAGTGGAAGTGGGAGGACGTCTCCATGGACTTTGTGACCGGATTGAGGTCCAGTAGGAGTTTTGATGCTATGTGGGTTGTTTTTGATAGACTGACGAAGACGGCACGTTTCATTCATATCAGAGAGATGTGGCCAAAGTGCAGATTAGCTAAGGAGTACACTAGGCAGATAGTGAGGCTCCATGGTGTACCGAGGACGATCGTCTCTAATCAAGATGGGCGATTTACCTCGAGGTTTTTACAGCAGATTCAGACTGCTTTGGGGACGAGTTTACATTTTACGAATGTGTTTCACCCCCAAACAGATGGTCAATTAGAGAGGATCATCCAGACCCTTGAGGATATGCTGCGAGCTTGTGTGCTGGATTGGGGACAAGGATGGTTAGATTACCTCCCATAGCATACATCTATTGGGATGGCTCCATATGAGGCACTGTATGGACGTAGATGTCGTACACCATTATGTTGGGATGAGCCTAGCAGTATTAGTGGTACAACGCTAGAGCAGATTCAGGATGATATGGTTTGAGTAGCGCTGATTAGAGAGAGGATGTTAGCTGCACAGAGTCACCAGAATTCATATGCAGATAAGAGGCGTTGACCTCTAGAGTTCAGAGTGAGAGCCCATGTCTGGCTGAGAGTATCACCGACGCGAGGCGTCAGACGTTTTGGCATAAAGGGGAAGCTGAGTCCCCAATATGTCGGTCCTTTTGAGATACTAGATAGATTTGGGAGGGAAGCCTACAGATTAGCATTGCCTCCGAGATTAGAGGGTGTTTATCTTGTGTTTCACGTGTCTCAACTGAGAGATTATACACCAGATCCGAGGCACATTGTGAGTTATGATGATTTGGTGGTTGAGCCGGACCACCCCTTTGCTGAACATCCGATTGCAGTCCTAGAGCAAGGTAGAGACGCTTGCGTTCGAAGGACATTCCCATGTTAAGGATACAGTGGTCGAGGCGAGGACATAAGGAGGCTACATGGGAGACTGAGGATAGTATCCAGAGGAACTATCCAAAGTTTTATGTCGAGATAAATACACTTGTAGGATCACCGAGTAGATCTTAGTGCTATTTTGGTGAGTATGTGATTATGTGTTTATGTGCTTATATGCCTTGATTTGTTTATTTTCGTGCTAGCTATGATGTGATATATGATCTTATTAGACCTTGATGTGCTAGCGCGATACATGATTATAGCTAGAGATGGTTCTTTCCTCCATGCTATCTGAGTTTGATTAGGATTTAGTTGGAGACGGTTCTTTCCTCCATGCTACCTTGATGGACATAGTTTTGTTGGATATGTTTTTCCTCCATGCTTTAGATATGAGTATGATATGGCTAGAGATGTGCTTCCTCTATGCCATGTGATGTGAGTATGGCAAACGATGGGATTCCTCTACGCCTTTGGGGTAGCTTTATAACCCTGATTTCTGGAGTTGATGATTCCTCCATGTTTAGGTTTGAGGTTATAGATTGTTATAGGTTATGACCTTTTGAACGGAGATGTGATGCCTCCGATAGAGAGAGTTGTAACTCGTCATATGGGTCCAAGAGGATTTGGGATTTTGCAAGTTTCGGGACGAAACTTGTTTTTAGGGGGTGAGATGTAAGAGCCTTAGTCTTGAGGTGCTGAGAGAGATTGCTGAGAGAGGTTGCTGAGTGTGCAGGATTGGCCTAAACCGCCCATGCGGTTTGCAAAGGCCGCCTCTGCAGCCGTCAGATCCGCCCCTGCGACCACAATCATCCGCCCCTGCGGTTTATGGTGTACTGCAGCCGGTTTTGTTGACCTTGACACCTGTTTTTGGAAGGCTTCCTATATAAGCTTCTTCCTTGCTTCATGTGGAGGGTTTCTCATCACTCTCCAGCTCCATCTTCTCGTTCACGTTCTTCTTCTCTTCTTCTTCCCTTCTTCTTCTTTGGATCTTCATTTTAATTTCCTTGCTCTTGTTTGAGAATTTTGAAGAGTGTATGATGTTGATGATGTTGATTGAGGATATTGACGTGCTTTTGTTGAGCCAGTCTTGAAGTTGTGGTGAGGTGCTTCCCTCTGTTAGGTTACAGCTTGGTGAGTTCCTCTTTCATCTCTTCCTATCTTTCTTCATTCTTCCTTCTTTCCTCTTTTCTTCCTTCCTAGCTTAGGATTCCACAAGATTGATCTTGTGGCAGTCTTCATAGGCTTTGTTTGATGTATATATGTATGTACATGTATGTATGGGTTGTTGGGTGAAGAAGGTTTGAAGAGAATCGAGTGAAGAAGCAAAGAGAAGTCGGAAGTGTGCATTCTGCACACCAGCCGCCCCTACACCACCTTGGGACCGCCCCAACGCCGGCCAGTCACCGCCCCTGCGCCTTCCTGCACCAGCCTTGCTTTGCCCTTGGTTTGCAAGTGTGTCTTGATTCTGGGCTTGCCTTAGGATGTCATTGCCCCTTCCTTTCCTAGTGTGAGTGTATAGTAGCATGCTAGGTATGGATGAGAGTGTGATGATGATGTTATGATCATGTTATGCCTTGTATGGCTTTTGAGGAATAGTAGGTAGTGAGGTTTAGATTAAGGATGATCATATGGATCCCTTGGGTCTAGGTGTGACCCCTTTGATTGATAGGAGATTGATATATCTTTATGCCTTGTTATTAGGCAGTGTCCCTCTCAAGATTGGAGGTTGATCGTGGTTGTGTTTGTACAAGGTTGAGGTAAGTTCGTACGACTTACTTAGCTACCATCCTTATATTGGGTGTTGTATGAGTGATGTGTGTATTGTATTCTTGATATGATAGCATGTGATACCGATTAATACCGAACTATGTTTTATTGATAGCCCCAGTGCGTGGCAGTGATAACCTTTCCCTTTGTAAGGAGTTGGGAGGTTCTCTGTGCTCATGCCATCTGGTATACAGGAAGGGCGGAATCCACTCCCATAGGGTACACGGGTTGTGTGACCAACATTACTTCCAGATGGACGTCAGGCCTAGAGGCGAGGATGATATGGTCCTCGTGCCACATAATTTCATATATATATATATATATATATATATATATATATAGTATAGATCATATGAGAACAGGCTTATCGTATAATCATGAGAACATACCTTATTGTTTAATATATTATTCGTAGTTATTATTAGTTTTGTTACGAAGGTGTCATATCGTTTAATGTATTATTCGTAGTTATTGTTGATGGAATGGATTATTCATAGTTATTATTAATTATGATATCTACCCTAAATTTTGACCCTTAATACTCATCATCTGACGGTCTAAGATTATTCTCATGATTACACGATAAGCTTGTTCTCATAGGAACCACACCCTATATATATACGATTTAAGTGAATGACTATTATAAAAATATAATTAAATGGGTAAATGTGTGATAGCATGATGATGTGTATCTTCCATGACTTGTGTTTGTACTTATGCATTACCTTATATACGTATGGTTAGCTTATGGTTTTATACCATGTTGTAGATGCCTTGCAGGATAGGCAAGCTGTTGAGTGATCTGGTAGGGTGACAAGCCGAGGACTCTCGTACATTAGGTGATTATGGCTTTTAGGGATGTTTATGTTTCCCTCCTGTGTGAGGATGATGTTTTATACACGGGTATGTTGTTGTATACCTTTTGATTGTACAGTTTTATACTGTTATTTATATTTGTTTTATATCTGTTAGTGTCATGCTGTAAGATCCAGTGAACTTGTTGTCAGGCTAGGGTCAGGATCCATTGTGAGATCCTAGGCCAATGTGGCATCCCGAGTCCCGCGGATTCGGGGTGTTACAATAACATGTGATGACACCGTTGAGGTTATTACTCCTCTCAACAGTGCAAGAAATTATGTTGATTTGGACGGTGATGATAAAACATTAGAAGATATTGATATTGTTGAAGAAATCTCACCAAGCCATGCAAGTTTTGTAAAGAGGAGAAACGAAGATACAAGTTCTTGTAATGTACCCCTCCAAAGAGAAAATGTACAACTAAATACGTCTTGGGGACTTCAGTTGATAGAATGACGTTATCTTTTGAAGCCCTTATACGTGCTACTACAACTAGTCTTACTCCAAAAGAGGTATACACAGAGATCATGGCAATACCAAAACTTCCTAGAGATATACAGATTAAGGCATGTGAATGGTTTATAGAGAATGAGAAACAACTTCTTATGGTAAAATAAGTTCCATTGGATATGAAGGAAGACATGCTGATGATATTTGTTAAAAATGGATCTGAATAGAATATCACGATCTTGCTTCAAGAATGTTCTTTATCATTTCGTTTTTGTTTTTACGGTTGGATTGTTTTAGTTTTGAGTTACAAAGATGTTCTGGATTTTTTTAGTTGTTAGTTTTTTGCTTTATCATGGATGATATTTATCATTTTACTTGTCGAATCGATTAATGAACTTGCAACTTATTTAGTAATTCTCAACTTCTTATGCTTGACTTTTAGAATGTAAGCCAAAAAAAATGTTTTTTGTAATTCCCAACGTCTTAAATTCCCGTCATTTTAAATTCCAGTAGAATGTAATCCAAACACAATAATTCTGAATTCCCTTTTTTTAACATTCCTACAAAATGTTACACAAACAAGGGAATTGATATATGTTTAAATTCCCCTCATTTAAATTCCCATTATTTGGACATTCCCATGGAATTTGCAAATTCTCCATCCAAACACAATGTAAAGAGAGATGTGATTCTGAATGAAAAACGATTATTACTGGAGTATGAGAATCTGCATACGATATGTTTTGGATGCGGGTGCTATGTGCACACGCTAGAGATGTGTGTCTAGAAAGGAAGAGATGAAACTCACTGCAACTCGACAAATGTAAGCCTAGATAAGCAAGGAGAGGGAGAAAGAAGCAAAGAGGGTGGAACCGGGAAGTCTATTTAGGGAGCCAACCAAGACTTGAGAGACGATGGACACAGGCCCTGGGTGCTAGTAACAAGTCTTAAGTATGTACCTTCTGGAAAACTGAGTTTGTTGGCGAAAGGGAGTGGTGATGACAAAACGGGATAGAACAAGCTTAAATGTCCGGACTTGGAGAAGCACCATGGGAAAGGGAAATTAACTTCCTAGGCTCCAATGACCCACGATGCGGTGGTCATACCCAAGAATTATGCAAGGAAGAGAGTCAAAGTGAACGGTAGACAAAAAGAGGAAGGGATCGGGAGCTTGACCTAGAAAAAAGAGATAGGCTCCATTAGTAGGGACTTGGAAGTTAACCATAAGCAGCGCACTCCTGCATTGATGTCTCCTCAACAAGTAAAAATTCTTCATAGAGTTGTCCCTTCTAATGTTTGCTATGCAGCCTAAGCGTCTGGAGAGTTGGGAAAGGATAGTGATGTTATTATGGTCCCAAGTGAACATGCTGACAGGGATAGCATAAGAGGTGGGTTTGCAACTCGGTCCTCCTTGGATCCGGACCCGCTGCCCTGAGTGATTTGCAAGTGTTAGCATGCCAGACATCGATCAAATGATATGTATGCTTTGGAATAGCTTCGGAGCTGTTAAGCATAGTTTCCGAAGGTCTATGAGATATATGTTGTGCAAGTATAAGCCAAAGTTTATGTCTCTCTTCGAGACACACTACCTTGGGGCAAGAGAGGATAGTATTTGTGAGAATATGGAGTTCGATTCGGGAGACAGAGTGGAAGCTATTGGCCAAAGCGGCGGTATCTGGCTCCTATGGGACTTAGGGAGTTACCCCCTATTGGTGGTTACTAAGAACCGACAATAAATCCATGTTATTGTGGGGAACGGAGATTCTTCTTTTTGCCTTAATGTGACATACATCTCGCCTAACCCAAGAAAGAGGGGTGATGACATGAATTATGTACCATCATATTCATGCATATTGTAGAAGATTGTCTCAGTTTACCTTGCATTTAGAGAGATTTTGTATGCTTTTTATGTTCTATTCAATCAATTGTCGGAAATAGAGGTCTACACGAGATTTTGATTAATTGTAGGTAAATGGAGCGGAATTGGAAGCAAAAAAATGGAGCAAGAAGCATCTAAGGATGTTAAGGAAGCTAAAGGAGTCTTAGAAGGATCACAAAGAGCTAAGGAATTGCAAAGGAGAAGCATAGAAGACGAACCAAAGGAAGAGCACTTTCTGTTGAAGAAAATCGTGCCAATATATATATAAATCGGACGATTTTCATACCGTGAAATCGAACGGTTTTGCACCTAAATCGACTGGGTCGATTTTATTCACGATTCGGCTAAATGGAAAGACGACACAAAGCCCAATTATTTTGGGCTAGAGGAGAGTTTTGCCAAACGGCCCATCTGCAAGAAATTATAGAGGAGAACCCTAGGAACGAATACGGGGAGGCCGCAGCGGGAAATTTTTACACGTTTTGGAGAAATCGACGATTCTTGGAGAGAGATTGAAGAGCTTTTGCCGGAAAGTTATTCTTGATCTTTGATTGTGAGATTTCTTTATCCATTGCATTGTTTGTGGTTTGTGAACACGAAATTGAGTTGTTTGAGAGATACATTGAGCAGATTTGACAATTGTTTACAGATTTGAAAGTTATTGATTTTTTCATTCAAGATTTAGTTTCTTTGCGATATCTTTCTCAATAATTAATTTGATTCGATTTTGAAAATGGTTGGCTAAAAACCTTGTGATTCTAGGGAGGATAGTTAATGATTAAGGCTTAGATGATGATAGACTGAACTCATTCAAACATTAGGACCCTGAGAGTTTAGATTTTAGTTTTGCGACAAACAGGAAAATCGGACTGTTCTTGAGGAAAATCGGCCGATTTTCTTATGAACAGGGCGATTTATTCTTCTGACGAACTTTAATTGAACTAATTTTTAATCAAAACTAATCCTTGTCTAAATCCCAATCTTGATTAACCTTTCTACCCTCTAATTGAATGTATGAAGGCACTTCAAACCTGTTTCTACATTTAATAGATTAAGATCGCAAGATTTGGGTAATAAAGAGATTCAACACCCTTTATTAAGATTTTAAGTGTGCTTTCTAATCTTTACTTTGGAGAGTCATATCCTGGAGTTTTAGATAGTTAGTTTGAACATAATTCTTGTCTCTAGATCTTTCTATATTGCAGCCTCAACAACCCTTATAGAGAGAACCTATAGATTAGTCATATAGGTTTCGGAACTTCATCGTACGAATCCTACCTTTGAACATTCAATCTTGGCAATATAAATTATGTCCTATACCTATAGAAGTGTCTTGAATCGAAAGCCTAAATCGGATACTTGAATCCTTGGAATCATTTCTCTCTTTATTAAATCACAAAAGTTTTTATACTTTCGCTAGATAATTGAAATCGGAATTATTCTCACCAAATCCCTGAGTTCGACTCTGGAATTCTTACCTTTCTACAGCTGATCCGTACACTACGGGTTCGCTTCGCTTTTGAGTTCTAGATATAAATATTAAGACTTTGACGCACACCCTTTTGAGCGAACAAGTTTTTGGCGCCGTTGCCGGGGATTTGGTCTAGATCAAATCCGGTTTTCGGTTGTCTAGCTTGAGAGCTCTTGCTCTTGTGATTTGATTTGTCTACTTGAGTGATCTTTGCAGGTTCTTTAGGTATATGCGAAAGACTAGATCCACTAAAGATCTAATTCCTTTCGGTCCCGAATTAGAAAGAACTTTGAGGAGAAAGTTGAAGGAGAAGAAAATGGCTGAAAACGATGAGAGAAACTACAAGGCTGAACTGAACGAAGCTCAACGCCAACTCCAGTTGAGTGAGAAAGCACGAAAAGAAGCTGAAATAAGTCATCAATTTCAGATTGATGAACTAAGAGCTATGATGTTGGACATGAAGTTGGAGTTGAACGAATCCAAGAAGAAGAAGAAAGTCAAGACACCAACTAAATCCATTCGAAATGACTCATCCGATGATGAAGAGATTGATCCGGACATGCCGGAACTTGAAGAGATTGATCCATCACTTCATCCTATTCGAAACACCCCAACACCAAGGGTTGTTCCTCGCATCCCAACTAGGAACGTTAGAGCTGTTAATAACGAAGATAGACCCCGAACTTTGGGGCAACGGATGGATCCAATTCAGCAACCACGCCGTCTAGGTGTGGATTTCGGAGCTGAAGACATCCAAGAATTTAGCTTCTCATCACAAGTCATCACCATGGTTCGCCAAAGTCAATATGGCGGAGCAAGTACTGAATCTCCACATCAACACTTGCAGAATTTTGAGATTCTCATGGAGACTATGAAGCCGAAGAAGGCTACTACAAGCAACTACAAGATCAAACCGTTCTTCTTTTCTTTGAAGGACAAGGCTCTAGCTTGGTACCAAACACTTCCAGCTGCAAAGCTAGCTACATGGGAGGAATTGTCTTCGGAATTCCTCACCAAGTTCTTTCCGCCATCCAAAACAGCGGAATTGAGAGGTAAAATAAATGCTTTTTCTATGAAACCTAATGAAAGCTTGTTTCAATCTTGGGAAAGGTTTCAAGATCTATTGTTGGATTGCCCGCACCATGGCATTTCCAAGCTGGAATTATTGGAGATCTACTACAAAGGGTTGGATGTGGAGACACAATTCAACCTCCAATCCCTCTCTTGTGGCACATTCATGGATATGAGAGAGGATGATGCTTGGGACTTCATTGAGAAGCAAGTCCAAGTGATTGAGAAGTATTCCCACCGGAAGGTGGAATCAAATAGCCGGAATCAAGGCGATCCGGGAGCCAAGTTGAATCAAGCGGCTCAAACATAAATATTCTCCCTCAAAGATGACATCAAAGAATTGAGGGAAGTGCTCAAAACGAGTCTTCAAAAGACTAAGGAGCAAGAAGCCAACTACATGGGGCGGGACAACAATCAAAGGAATGATAATCGGAATTCCAATTGGAGCAACAACAACAATAACAACCGAAACTCCAATTGGAATAACAACAACAATAGGAACTCAAATAACAACAATTGGAGGTCAAATCAGCAAAGTCCAGGTAATCCTTACTCTTATGCTGAAAAGGCTCTAACACCTCCATCTTCTTCTACTCCTTCAACAAGCCAGGGACAATCAAGCGGATCAAGCAAACCGGATCCCATGCTAGAAACGATCCTAGGCAAGCTACAAGGATTGGAGAGTTACATAACTTCGGTTGACAAAGCTCACAAAGCTTTAGAAAACCAAGTATTCAACAAAGCCGGAGAAGTTCCAAGAGATCAAGGGAAGCTTCCCGGAAAGACAGAAGATAACCCAAAGGGAAGGGTTATGGCAATAACCACTAGGAGCGGCAAAACGACCACCGATCCTCAACCTAAAGTAGTTGATACCGCCGCAAAAGAAGGAGAGGCAAAAGAGAAGGAAGAAGTCTATGTTCCTCCTCCCGCTTACAAACCACCTCTACCTTTTCCTCAATCTAGAGCGCGTGCACGCCTAGATAAACATTTTGGTAAGTTTGTTGAACTTATGAGTAAGCTACATATTAACATACCTTTTATGGATGCAATTTTAGGTATGCCGGCTTACGGGAAATTCCTCAAGGAGATCCTCTCTAATAAGAGGAAATTGGAAGACATAGGAGAAGTCAAGATGAGTATGGAGTCATCCGAACTCATCAAGACTATGACGGAGAATATGCCACCCAAGCTCCGTGATCCAGGATCCTTTTGCATACCCATCACTTTGGGAGAAGCTACCTATGATGCTCTTTGTGACCTTGGAGCAAGTGTGAGTATCATACCTCTCGCTCTATGCAAGGCAGTTGGTCTAGGAGAGCCTAGACCGGTGAAGATCACACTCTACATGGCTGATCGTTCCACCACCAAACCGGTGGGGATACTAGAAGACATTCCAGTAAAGCTCGGTAAGTTTTACATTCCTATAGACTTTGTCGTTCTTGACATCCCTGCAGACTATCCGGTTCCCATCATTCTTGGGAGACCATTCCTTGCTACATCCGGATGCATGGTCGATTGCAAGAATGGCCAGATGTCTTTCCATATAGGTGAAGAAAAGGTAGAATTCATTCTCTCTTCCTTAATTAAGGAGCCAGCCTTGAGAGACGATGTTTTTGATATTTTGGATGAAGAAGAGTCTAGAGAGGTAGTAAGTTCAATCTTGATGAAAGACCCTCTCCAAAAGGTTCTTAGTATGAGCATCATGGAAGAAGGAGTAGAGCATGATTGCAATGAGGATGTGAGAGCATTAAATGATGTGGAAGAAGAACTAGGAGTAAAGATTGAAGAATTAGAATTGACTCCGGAAACTGTGAAGAAAATCGACCTGCCAGAAATAAATCGTCCGATTTATGAAGATGCAATCCGATTTTTCTCGACAGAAACAAAAATCGACCTGACAACATTAAATCGTCCGATTTATGAAGAGGCAACCCGATTTATTCCGACAGAAAGAAAAATCGTACAGCAGATCGACCGATTTATTACAGGGGAGGTCGATTCAATGGGTAATTCTCTGGATTCTCCAAACTTCACCGCAGCCGCTTCCGAATCTAATGATGAAATGCCCCCACCTCTAGAGGCCTCTCCTACAACAATCGAAGGCCAAGATTCATCATCAATCAAGGTACCTCCATCATTAGAATTGAAGCCACTTCCCGCACATTTAAGGTTTGCATTTCTTGGCACTAATTCCACATACCCGGTCATTGTCAATGCAAATTTGAATGAAACTGAATTAGAGAAACTTATGCATGTTTTGAAGCAACATAGGAGAGCATTAGGTTACACCATTGATGATTTAGTAGGAATAAAGCCCTCTCTATGTATGCACAAAATTTTAATGGAAGAGGATTACAAACCTTCACGCCAACCTCAAAGACGGTTAAACCCGGCAATGAAAGAGGTCGTGAAGAAAGAAATCCTTAAGCTACTTGATGCAGGTATCATCTTCCCTATTTCTGATAGCAAATGGGTGAGTCCAGTACAAGTAATACCCAAAAAGGGAGGCATTACCGTTGTTGCCAACAAGAACAACAAACTCATCCCTACACGGACAGTTACAGGATGGCGAATGTGCATTGACTACCGCAAACTGAACGTGGCCACAAGGAAGGATCACTTTCCCCTTCCTTTTATCGATCAAATGTTGGAAAGGTTAGCCCAACATTCTTACTTCTGTTATCTAGATGGATATAGCGGTTTCTTTCAGATTCCAATTCATCCGGACGACCAAGAGAAGACAACTTTTACGTGCCCATGGGGTACGTTCGCTTACAGAAGAATGCCATTCGGCTTATGCAACGCCCCAGCCACCTTCCAAAGGTGTATGATGGCAATCTTCTCCGAATATGTAGAGAATATCATGGAAGTCTTCATGGACGACTTTTCGGTATATGGTTCTTCCTTTGATAACTGTCTCTATAACCTTTCACTAGTTCTTAAGAGATGTGAGGACACTAACTTAGTCTTAAACTGGGAAAAGTGTCATTTCATGGTAACCGAAGGAATTGTGTTAGGTCATCTAGTATCACAAAGGGGAATAGAGGTTGATAGAGCGAAAATAGAAACCATTGAGAAGTTACCTCCCCCTTCATCAGTAAAAGGAATTAGAAGTTTCTTAGGACATGCGGGCTTCTATAGGAGATTCATAAAGGATTTTTCTAAGATTTCAAAACCTTTGACTAATCTTTTGATGAAAGATGCGACTTTCGAATTCTCGAAAGATTGCTTAGATGCTTTTTGCAGGATCAAAGAAGCTTTGATTTCGGCACCAATCATTCAACCACCCGATTGGACTCTTCCTTTCGAGGTCATGTGCGACGCAAGCGACGTCGCTATAGGAGCCGTTCTTGGACAGAAGAAAGATGGTCGCACTCATGCCATCTACTACGCTAGCAAAACGCTAGATGAGGCTCAATACAATTATGCAACTACGGAAAAGGAACTTTTATCCGTAGTATACGCTTTTGAGAAATTTCGTTCCTACCTTGTAGGTGCGAAGGTGATAGTCTACACGGACCATTCTGCAATTCGATACTTATTCACGAAGAAGGATGCGAAGCCAAGGCTTCTAAGATGGATCTTACTCTTGCAAGAGTTCGATTTAGAGATCCGTGATAAGAAAGGATCGGAGAACTCCGTTGCCGATCACCTTAGTCGTCTTCCGCAACTCACCGGCGAGTCGGATGAACTTCCGATAGACGATTCCTTCCCTGACGAGCAGCTGCACGAGATTGAAGAGTGTCTTCAACACATATCACAAGGTAATGATCCATGGTTTGCTGACATTGTAAATTACCTTGTTTGTCAAGAGATTCCACCCGGACTTTCATATGCTCAAAAGAAGAAGTTCTTTAGAGACGTCCGGCAATTCTATTGGAACGAACCTCTTCTATTCAAAAGAGGTCCAGATGGCATTTACAGGAGATGTATTCCCGAAGATGAGGTGAATAGTGTCATCCGCCATTGCCATTCTTTACCATGTGGCGGACATGCAAGTTCCCACAAGACTTGTGCTAAGGTACTTCGTTCCGGCTTCTATTGGCCTACGCTTTTCAAAGATGTGCAAAAGTTTGTTGTTTCTTGTGATGCTTGTCAAAGGACAGGTAATATATCCAGGAGGAATGAGATGCCTCTCAACAACATACAAGAAGTAGAGATCTTTGACGTATGGGGCATCGACTTTATGGGACCTTTTCCATCTTCATGCGGTAACCAATATATACTTCTTGCCGTAGATTACGTCTCAAGATGGGTAGAGGCAATCGCTTCTCCTACTAATGATGCAATGGTAGTGGTGAAGTTCCTCAATAAAACGATCTTCCCAAGGTTCGGAACTCCCCGAACCATCATTAGTGACGGAGGAACGCACTTCACGGCCCGTCGATTTGAGACTCTATTGGCTAAGTATGGGGTGACCCATAAGATAGCTACACCTTACCACCCGCAAACCAGCGGACAAGTCAAGATATCCAATAGAGAGATCAAAGGGATTTTAGAGAAAACCGTCTCTAAAACGAGGAAAGATTGGTCAATGAAGCTTGACGATGCACTATGGGCATACAGGACAGCCTTCAAGACACCAATAGGTACGACTCCCTATAATCTTGTTTATGGTAAATCATGTCATCTTCCTGTAGAGCTAGAGCACAAAGCTTATTGGGCTATCAAGTGGCTCAACTTCGATATGAAAGAAGCCGGAGAGAAGCGGCTCTTAGACATCAATGAGCTGGATGAGATCCGACTAAATGCGTACGAGAACGCAAGGATTTACAAGGAACGGACAAAGCGCTGGCATGATAAGCACATCATTCCAAAAGACTTGAAGGAGGGAGACCAAGTCCTCCTATTCAATTCAAGGCTGCGTCTATTTCCAGGTAAGCTCAAATCCCGTTGGACAGGACCTTATGTAATTAAACGAGTTTTCCCCCATGGTGCAGTTGAAGTATGGGGTGAACAAAGCGGAAGTTTTAAGGTTAACGGCCAACGGTTGAAGAAATACACACCGGAAGCTCCGGTCGAGGAGATAGATCCTATCCTCCTCCATTGAACACAACTTCATACACCGTCCAGCTAAAGACGATAAATAAAGCGCTTTTTGGGAGGCAACCCATGATAGTATAGTTTTCCCTTCTTTCCATCACTTAGTTACAGTAGATTAATTGCTTTCTTTCGTTTTTCTTTTTTTTTTTTATTTGTTCCTCGATGCACTCTTGGTTTGTCGTGTCATTAATCGCATGAAATTAGGTTCAAATGTGAGAGGTTCATGGAGAATGGAGCATAAATGAGTTATATCTTCGAGATTCAAGAAAAATAAGGAAGGAAATCGAGTTACCATAAGTAAATCGTCCGATTCAGTAACAGAGCAAGTCGATTTTTTTCAACAGAAACAAAAATCGACCCGACAAAAAAAATCGACCAGATAAATTGGCCGATTTTCTTTAGAAATTATCGACCCTATATAAGGACATTACACTCGATCTTCTTCATTCCAAAACCCCCAATTTTCGACTTCTCTCTCTCAAGAAAGCCGAAAAATCGCCACACCCTACAATCCTCATTCCTTAACCATTTTGAGTGATTCTTGGCTCCAAACTGAAGCATTTTCAACAAGGAACAAGGATCTAACAACAGCACGCACGGCAATCGACTCCTCCATAAGGGATTCAGGTTTTTCTTTCCAAAACCTAAGTTTCTCATTCGAAATTGAAGTTTGCTTAGGAAGTGTTTGTTTGTTGGAATTGATAGAGGAATCTGCTTAGAAATCATTGTAGGGAACTGTGTGTGGTGATAGATTGAACAGAACTTTACGAGAATCATTGAAATCGAGATAAAAATCGACCCAGCCCAGATAAATCGGCCGATTTTTGTGAAGAACAGGTCGATTTTTAGGACTTAGAATGGATCTTGTAAAGAGGATAACTAGAAACACGGGGAAGAAGAAGGGATCTTCTTCCAAAGTCCCTGCCCCACCTCCACCACCACCTACCAACATCCCTAAGCTTCCCCCTCCCCTATCCAAGCACAAGAAACGCTATGAACGCATTGTAGATCGCCCATTCACCCCTCCTCGCTACATAGTGCTTGATGACTTAGATTCGTTGTATGTTCGAGAGGATGTTGATATGATGCTAGACAGAGCTGGGTTGAGACAGTTTGCTACAATTAGGGAGGATGCTTATAGAGAGATCACCCTAGAATTCCTTAGCACATTTGAGCACGATCCTAGGGAAAGGATGGTCACTTTCCGCCTCATGAGCCAAGACCACACTATGTCCATTGACACTTTTGGCGACTTGTTCGGTTTCTCTTATTCAGATGCAGGCACATTTGCTAGAAGTCTCAGTGCTAGTGATTTTTGGGAGGCTATTTCCGTAGGTGAGTACGGAGGGGATAAGTGGAGACCCGGAAACTCCAAGGAGACAAGTATGTACAACCTTTCCTTTAAGGTAGTGCATAGGATACTTAGCGAGAGTTTATTTGCCCGGACAGAGACTCCACAGAAGCTCAAGGCTGATGAGCTCTTCATTCTCTACTGCATGACATCCACCACCATTCCCGACATCGCCACCATGCTTGCTGACTATCTAGGAAAGATAGCCAACAAAGCTAAGGGCGACATTTGTGCAGGAGGTCTTGTCACTCATGTGGCCAAGACCATGGGATTGGACTTCTCCGGATGCACTCTAGCTGAGAGTGCCCTTCCTTTAGGCTCACAGAGGTTGGTGGTTCGACAAGTCTTGATTCCTCGAGGGAGAGGAACTCTTCATGTGCCGATGCCATGGCACAGGGATCCGAAGAAGAAGCCATCCGAGATCATATGGAAATTCGAATACACCATTCGGAACAAGAGGAACTGGAAGGAGACCTTTGAGTCGATGCTTGAGGAGTTCTCACCTTCTACTTATTATGATGATGATGCAGGTGACTCAGAGGAGGATGAGGATGGAGGACAGGAGACCATGCTCGAGTTTGAGAGTGATACTCATAGCGGACATGCTACGGATGCCATGGACACTGATACTCATGGTGCAGGACCGAGCAGGACTAGTAGGCAGGATGAGGAGACGGAGGATGACATACAGCCACCTCGACATTCTTATGCACATGCTCCATGCCCTAGACGAGGACGCCGAGCTCCACGCCACTTCAGGGAGCTAGTCACTAGTTTCCAGAGCCTCAGCACCGACTACCGTACCCTCCGCACCGACTACGAGACCCTGAACACCCAGTTCAGGAATTATAGGGAGGAGACGGACGCTAGGCATTCATCCTATGATGGCCAGATGAGAGACATGTACTACCACCAGTTCGGCCACTTCTACGATCCTAGCGCACCGATGTATCCATATCCACCACCTCCACCACCGACAGAGGATTGAGCTTCCACTTCTTTTACATTGTAAGTATTTTTCTCCTTTCTATGCTTGATTTTCACATTGGGGACAATGTGGATGTCAAGTATGGGGTGGGGGTACTTACAATACCTTATGTTTCACTTTAGCACTTTATGTACTTTCCACTACTCTTGACAATTTGGCTTGTAATAACTCTTGCACTACTTGCTTTCCATTATGACACTTGCATTTGCATGATCTTTTTCAAATCCTATGAATTTTCAAAAAATTTTAGTGCTTCTTATATGGAAATGACCTCTATGATGAGAATTGTGTATATGGATAGGCAAAAAGATGCTTAGTTGTGTTGAGATTTTGATTATAGCATGAATGAATTTGCTTTTGTTACTTGAACAGATGAATAAGTTATATGATTTAGTTGTTTTGATAAGAGAATGAAATAATAGTCGAAGCTATATTGCAAGTTCTTTTACATCATATAAGGATGACTAAGGCAATTCACTTCTTTTCTTTTCTCATATCTTGATCATGCTAGCTCCTCAATGAAATATGTAACCCTCCTTTTAACATCCGGGAATTAGGAAAGGTGATTGAAAAAAAGGCATGTTTGATGTGGGAGGGCCAAGGAAAAAGTATTAAAAAGAAAGTGTAGAAATTCATGAGTTTGGGGACGTTGAACATGAGGATGAGTAACTCGGCACCATTCACATAGCCGGGTGTTTGTGTCTTGCCAAAGTCCGATTGAACGACAAGTCCTAACGGGATATGGTATGTGCATCAAGGGTTTGAGGCATCTCGAAATTGAGAAACGCCGATCTCCTAGGCTTCGGTTTTTGTGCACCGCTGTCCATACTCTCAAAAAGTAAAGTATAATGAAAGCAAAGCTTTCTACATGCGAAGCATGTGCGGTGAAGAAAATTCTTGAAGGTGTTATGTGTTCCTCTTTCCCGGATTAGCACCACAATTGCCAAAAAGAACTCCTTCCCTTAATACGTTTCTTGAACCTTTCCTTTGATTAGAAGACCTTGAGACTTTTATACATGTGTTTAAGACTTAATGGCTTAGATTTGTTTGACATTGATTACCTCTACACCTTTATCATGTTCTTTATTTATGCTTTCAAGGAAGAAAAGGGAGTTTGTTCATCTTATAGTCATCATTGATACATGCTTTGCCTTTTTATGTCTTGAAACATCACTTTGAGGGTGATCCAATAAGAAGAAGCACTACCAAAAGAAAAGTTTTTGAGTTTTCATACATACATAATCCATGACATCTTATATTCTAAATTTGAGTCTTGCTTGGGGACAAGCAAGGGGCAAGTATGGGGTATTTTGATGACATGAATTATGTACCATCATATTCATGCATATTGTAGAAGATTGTCTCAGTTTACCTTGCATTTAGAGAGATTTTGTATGCTTTTTATGTTCTATTCAATCAATTGTCGGAAATAGAGGTCTACACGAGATTTTGATGAATTGTAGGTAAATGGAGCGGAATTGGAAGCAAAAAAATGGAGCAAGAAGCATCTAAGGATGTTAAGGAAGCTAAAGGAGTCTTAGAAGGATCACAAAGAGCTAAGGAATTGCAAAGGAGAAGCATAGAAGACGAACCAAAGGAAGAGCACTTTCTGTTGAAGAAAATCGTGCCAATATATATATATAAATCGGACGATTTTCATACCGTGAAATCGAACGGTTTTGCACCTAAATCGACTGGGTCGATTTTATTCACGATTCGGCTAAATGGAAAGACGACAAAAAGCCCAATTATTTTGGGCTAGAGGAGAGTTTTGCCAAACGGCCCATCTGCAAGAAAGTATAGAGGAGAACCCTAGGAACGAATACGGGGAGGCCGCAGCAGGAAATCTTTACACGTTTTGGAGAAATCGACGATTCTTGGAGAGAGATTGAAGAGCTTTTGCCGGAAAGTTATTCTTGATCTTTGATTGTGAGATTTATTTATCCATTGCATTGTTTGTGGTTTGTGAACACGAAATTGAGTTGTTTGAGAGATACATTGAGCAGATTTGACAATTGTTTACAGGTTTGAAAGTTATTGATTTTTTCATTCAAGATTTAGTTTCTTTGCGATATCTTTCTCAATAATTAATTTGATTCGATTTTGAAAATGGTTGGCTAAAAACCTTGTGATTCTAGGGAGGATAGTTGATGATTAAGGCTTAGATGATGATAGACTGAACTCATTCAAACATTAGGAACCTGAGAGTTTAGATTTTAGTTTTGCGACAAACAGGAAAATCGGACTGTTCTTGAGGAAAATCGGCCGATTTTCTTATGAACAGGGCGATTTATTCTTCTGACGAACTTTAATTGAACTAATTTTTAATCAAAACTAATCCTTGTCTAAATCCCAATCTTGATTAACCTTTCTACCCTCTAATTGAATGTATGAAGGCACTTCAAACCTGTTTCTACATTTAATAGATTAAGATCGCAAGATTTGGGTAATAAAGAGATTCAACACCCTTTATTAAGATTTTAAGTGTGCTTTCTAATCTTTACTTTGGAGAGTCATATCCTGGAGTTTTAGATAGTTAGTTTGAAGATAATTCTTGTCTCTAGATCTTTCTATATTTCAGCCTCAACAACCCTTATAGAGAGAACCTATAGATTAGTCATATAGGTTTCGGAACTTCATCGTACGAATCCTACCTTTGAACATTCAATCTTGGCAATATAAATTCTGTCCTATACCTATAGAAGTGTCTTGAATCGAAAGCCTAAATCAGATACTTGAATCCTTGGAATCATTTCTCTCTTTATTAAATCACAAAAGTTTTTATACTTTCGCTAGATAATTGAAATCGGAATTATTCTCACCAAATCCCTGAGTTCGACTCTGGAATTCTTACCTTTCTACAGCTGATCCGTACACTGCGGGTTCGCTTTGCTTTTGAGTTCTAGATATAAATATTAAGACTTTGACGCACACCCTTTTGAGCGAACAAGGGGCGACGTATAGGTTGACATTTCTTTGATTATAAGCTCGTCAACAATGTCGGCCGTCATTGCGGGTGATATGAATGCGACCGTGTCCTTAGTTGAGAGTCTGGGGGGTACGAACCACCTTTCTCTACAATCTGTGACTTTTGGGCAGTGGATACAAGGCAATCAGTTGATTGATTTGGGGTTCGTGGGATCTCAGTTCACGTGGGCTCGTTGCCGGTCGACCCAACGTATGATCTCTAAGTACCTCGATAGGGTGTTGTTGCGTCCGAGTGCAAGACTTAGGAGGCCTAATGCAACGGTTAAACATCTCCCTCTTCTTTCTTCGGACCATAACCCGTTACTCTTGAGCTTTGATTCGGAGCAACTTACTAGTCCCGTACCCTATGGCTCTCAAGAAACTGCAAACTTTCTTGATGAAATGGAATAAAGAAACTTTTGGAGATATACATCAAAGGAAAGAGGCTCTTATGAAGAAGCTGGAAGTGATTGCACTTGATCTAGTTTCTTAGCCCTCTGATGCCCTAATTGATAAGGAGAGGGTTGTTGGGGGAGGGGGGCTCGCTCAGGTGATCGAACAAGAGGAAGTCCTTTGATGTCCAAAATAGAGGCAACAATGACCCACTGTTCGCTCCAAACGGTGTGTGCAAGCTTTAAATTTATAACCCTAGACGTAAGCTTAAAACAAGGATGCGAACCCGCAGTGTACGGGTCAATCGTAGTAAAAAGCAAGGAATTCCAGGGGTCGATCATAGGGACTTAGTGAAACAAAGTCCAATTACGGTATGCTTGTGTGAATACTAACCACAAAAGGTAATCAAAACAATCAAAGATGATATAGAAGTAAATAAAGGAAATATGCAATTCTAGGGATTAAAGCATCTAGTTGTGGTTCCAACTCAAGATCTAAAGATAAGCGGACAAAGCTGAGGTTTTTGCATGGGGAAGGTGTTACTAAAGTGGAATAGATCACCGGGTAAGTCTCACTACTCACTAATCCTAAACCGTAACTCCTATTACCGGGTAAGTCTCAAGGAATCAAGATAAAGAACTATAACCTCAAACTAACATACCATCTAAGGGAATAGAATCAACCTTTACCGGGTAAGTCTCAGGCTAACTCACAAAGATGGGATGAAAGCACACTCAAACCCCAATAAAGGATAAACCTTTATTACCTACACTTATGATCTTAGGTAAACAAACTAAGGAATTACCGGGTAAGTCTCATCCTAGGCTTGCATTGAACCAGGAAAGGTGTAATAAGGGTAGGATTTGGCAAACTCTAACACTTAACTCTCAGTTTCGGATCAGATAAGCTACCTCGGTCAGCCTAATTCCACCCCGGCCGAGATGTTCATCGACTGAGCGAGATGCTTAGGGTTAAGGTAAAGACTCAAACTTTCAGGGTCCTACTGTGATTAAGATCATTCTATCATTGTTTTTCCCACAACCTTCAGCCAATAACCCTAGAATCACACAAGGAAATTAGCCACTCATCATCATGAAAGCAATGATCAAATATATGGGAAGAAGGTGAATATTTGAACAAGACGAATTTAATGAAAAGATTTCAATAACTGAATCAAATATCACAACAAAGCGTTCCTTGGATAAAATCTAACAAGGTAAGACAACAAGGAAGGGAATCTAAGATAATCTTACAAAAACCCTTCAAAAGCTATAAAAGCTACAATCTTCCTTCTTCAACCTTCAAAAAGGTTCTTCAAATCTCCCAACTGGAGTATGGCTGCTGTGGTGTATAAACCTTGATTGGTGGTGTAGCATGCTCCGGTGTAAGCGGGTTGTGGATTTGTGGGAAATCCAACCCTTTTTATAGGAAAATTACTCTCCAAAGATAAGATATCTTAAAAAGATCTCTTCCCATAAAAATAGGTAAAATATATGATCTAGTATATCTTCTTCCTTCCACGAGCCAAGCCCAAAAATATAAGATCTCTTTCCAAAGATAAAATATTTCAGCCAAGAATAAAATATTCTCGCCGCGTCCCAGGTGTTCGCCTCGGCCGAGTCGACTTCTCTGGATCACCTCGGTCGAGGTGAATCTGTGGTCAACCGAGGTGAGTCACAACTGAATGTGAAATCTCTCAAATCTAGTCCAAAGTAAATCTTGAATCCATGGCTATGCTTCCTGGATGGTCCCTTATGTTCCTGAATGTGGCTCCAATGACTCCATAGCTCCTTTTGCTCCTTTTTGATGCAAAACGTGCCATTTTACCTACGATTACAACAAAACCAGGTGTAGACCTCGATTCCCGTAAAGGTAGATGAAATGGTAATATAATCACATATTATACATACAAACATGCAGATTATTGAAGATAAAACGTCTAAACAAACCCTAAAATATACACTATAATTCATGCTATCAAAATACCCCATACTTAGCCCTTGCTTGTCCCCAAGCAAGTTCCGCATATAAAAGACAAGATAGAATGGATTAGTAGTCAAGAAAATCAATGAAAAGTCTTTCAAAACATTTTTATAGTGTGCAACAATCATAGATCACTCTAAGAGAATACTTCATGGAATTTAAAATCAATGTATGATCAAAACATTTTATAAGTATAAGAAAGTTGTTCATCTTTGCATAAAATGATAGAATGCATAATAAGTCATAATCATCGAAATTAATCATGTATAATCCAGTTTAAACCGCTAAGTCAATCAACAAGCTCGAGGTCTCAAGGGCTTCCCACAAGAAAGGTCAAGAAACGTGTAGGGTAGGGATGTATGTAAGGTAATGTGGTGCTAAAATCCGGGAAAAGGATATACTTCACTTTCACTTGACTTTCAACATCTTCCACCAATAAGCTTTGCTTATTTCACACTTTTCCTTTTTTACTTTACTTTTTGGGATGCATGGACAGAGGTGCACAATAACCGAAGCCTAGGAAATCAGCAATCATCAATTTCTTGAGATGCATCAAACCCTTGATGCACATACCATGACCCGTTAGGAATATCGCTCAATCCGACTTTGGCAAGACACAAACACCCGGCTATGTGAATGGTGCCGAGTTACTCATCATCATGATTGACTTCCCCAAACCTATTTATTGCTTTCTAACACTTTCACTTCCAGCCAACTTCTCAACTTTAACTTCACTTGCTTTCACCGCTTCGTTTGCTTCCAAATTCCCGGATAGGTAAAGGGAGGCAAAATGTATATGAGGGGTTAAGCATGATCAAGAAGAAGAAGAGAGAAGAATGAATTGCCTTGGTCTATTCAGGAAGAAAGTGAGAGAACTTATCTTGCGGTGTCAACCTTCAAATTCAACATAATTTGGATAAAAACTAAGTATTAAACATGCCAATAGTTTCAAACAAAGCATTTAGAAACTTAAACATATTATAAAACCTTTCAAACACATAAAGATTTCAAAACCAGTCAGTAAACAAAGTCTTCACTGAGATCATATCCAGATAAGGAGCACAAAAATCGTTTCGAAAACTCTCAGTTAACCTACCTCGGTCGAGGTTTTCTTAGGTCAACCGAGGTGAAACACCTCGTTCGGCCAGAACTCCATCGGTCGAGGTCGAAAAATTTTTTAAATCCAATTTTTTTTTCAGTTTCGACGTTTTTCTCAATCAAATAACCTGTAAGTATGCATGCAGTCTCAAATAAACACATAGATGCAAAAGTGAAGCATAAATATGAATAAATATCCGGTCAAATAAAGTCTTACATCACATAAGTCAAGTACATCAATAAACACCCCATACTTAGGACACACTGTCCCAGTGGGTCAAAATAAGTCTAAGGAATAAAATACTCACCGGATAATAAGCTGAACTGCATAAAAAATAAGAAAGAAAATCCTGCAGCTCTCAGTAGTCACGATCCGGTGGTGGTGGTGGTGGCACATACGGATACTGGGACGGATCGAATAGGTAGCCCATGACGTGCTCAAACTGAATCTGGGCCATCATGTGCTGGTAATGCTGCCTCTCCTGCATCTCACGGATATCCAATGACAAAGCGGCATATGAATCAATAACCTGATCCGTCAGATCGTCGATCCGACTGTGAGCCTCTAGATCTCTGTGTCGGCGTGCTCTACGCCTAGCAGGTCTCAATGGTGATGCAGCAGGTGCAGGCTCAGCCTCAGTGTCATCGTCCAGATCTATAACCGGTGCACTAGTCCCTGCAGTATCTGTCCCTGTATCCATCGGGACTCCACTATCTCTGTCATCAGCAGTCTCCTCATCATCTGCCTCCTCCTCAGCTGGGGCAGCTACTGCCTCTCTGTAATCCTCCATCAGTGGGGCCCAGGAGGTCTGCCAATAATGAGGGTCATAAACAGTAAACTATGTTGACCACCTGATCCCTTGTGGTGCAGTCAGCTCCCATGGCATAGCTACGTACGGTGTAGTCAAACCTCGGGGAACCAGAATCCGCCGAGTGATCATCTCATGCAGCCCAAGCGGCTTGGCAGCCGCCACCATAGTGCAAGCGCTGAGATCCATATCCTGATAGCTGGCGATGTGGGTGACAATCCCTCCGCAGCAGATGTCTCCCTTCGCCTTGGCCTTGATCCTGTGCAGATCCTCTGCTAGCATCAAGCCAAAGTCCAGGATACCTCCTGTCACCATGCAGTATAGGCTGAACAGCTCCCCCTGACGGACCTTCTGGGGCGTCTCAGTACGCGCCAGAAGTGTCTCACTGAAGATCCGGTGGGCTAACCTAAAGGCTAAGTGGAAGATGACCTTCTCCCTAGAATCTCCAGGGCGCCATCTGTCTGTGTGCTCAACCACGTGAGCAATCTGTCCCCAAAACTCCCTAGCTACAGATCGGGAAGGGAAGTCAATAGCTGTCGGCTCAGGAAAACCAAAAATCTCTCTCCAGTACTCTAGTGGCACTCAGAAGTTCCGGTTCATCAACCGGTACTTCACAGATCGCTCTGTGGGGAGGTAGGTGAAGGAGCTAACAAACTCTAGGGTGGGCTCCAAATAGGTTGGGGCTCGGATCTCAGTAAACTGATCCAGCCCTACGGTAGATATCATCCGTCTAAGGTCTCCATCCACATGGAGACAGTCAAAAGCAGACACGTCCAGGAAGCGAGGTGCAATCACTGGAAGACAGGATATACGGTCGTAATCGACTTGGTGTCGCTCATGGATCACCGGTCGATAGGGTCGGGAATAAGAGGAAGAAGGGGAAGGGAAGGATCTATCCCTGAGGGCAAGGCGTTGGTCAGAACTCATTTTCAGAAATCCCACTGTCAGGTCACCTCGGTCAAATGACAACACTCAAGAATCACCTCGGCCGAGGCACAGCTTGTCTAGACCGAGGCGGAAAACTGGATTCTAATTTCTTCTGAAAATTCAGTTCTTTTCCTCCAAAATCACTACAACTGCTTCCTATGGGGTACTTAATCCTTTCCTCAGCAAATGCAAGGGCAACCAAAGCCCAAATCGAAGCAAAATCAGCGAGTTAGGGTTTCAGTTTTGTTTTACCTCGTTCGGCCGAATCGGTTCGATTTCTTCGTAAATCGATGATGCACTGGAATCCTCTATCCCTTCTTAGCGATTTGGAAGCAAGAATCGTCGAAAATGGTCGAAAACTAGAGAAGCGAGGTGGATCTTCGCCGCGGTCGAGAAGAGAGTAAAGTGAAGAGAGAGAAATTCGGCCCCCCTTTTATACCCTTTTCTGGAACTGCTGTCACCTCGGTCGAGGTGGTCTCGACTGGACCGAGGTGGTACGGACCGAGGTGGTTCTTCAGAAACCCTAGTCGCCTCGGTTGCTCAAGAATCATCTCGGTCGAGGTGCTCTGACAGCAACCGAGATGCCTCAGTCAAACTTCGTCTTCTCAAATTCTCGATCTTCTGTCCTTCCAGTTATGCTCCTGGTTTGTACTCCTTCCTTAGATGTCTCCTGTTATCTGTCTAGGACGCCAAAAACAAACAAAGCAAAGCAAAAGCAAAACTATCTAAGCTAGACTAGAAAAAGGGAAAAGAAAGCAATACCTTGGGTTGCCTCCCAAGAAGCGCTAGGTTTAAGGTCGCTAGCTGGACCATGATGAAACTCTCCCAAACGCTCCAACAAGTGGGGTAAAGTAAGTCTATCAAACGCTCCAACAAGTGCAAGTGCTCATTGGATCCATAATGAAACTCTCCCAAAAAGGTTCTGGTTCTTAACTTCACCGGCAAATGGTAGGATCTCCTACGTACAAGCTTGTACGGTTTGGTCCTTACCGGAATCCTACCGGTATTCCTCTTTTTCCGTGGGACATAACTTAGTCTTTCGTCCCATCCTTTCCTTGATCGAGAAAACAACTTCTCGAGAATCCTAGTAGCTTCCCCATCTTTAGCTTGGGGATGGTACAAGGTCCTTATCATGCGAGGGACCCCATACTTGAACAAGAGACACTTCATCGCCTTAACGGTGTAGTGCTTGCAAACTCCACTCCTTATAATCCAAGGTGTATCTTCTCCCAACAGTTTCAAGGGAGGTTTCATCTTGATCTTAGGAGGTTCTTTCGGAAGAGACCTCCAACTCTCCGGTGCATTCCTGAGAAATTCAGAAATTTTAATAGGGATTTTAAATGAAGTAGGCGAATGTACCTTGTAAAGTTCTCCAAAGCTTGAGACAAGTTTCAAGTTGGGTTGATAATCCACGCACGAAATCCCTCCCAACTCAGCTGATCTTTCTTCCACCTTGACCACAGTCTCAATAATTTGGCCAAGGTTCACCGTATCTTCCAGTTCTACAGATTTTTTCTCCACCTCGGCCGATCTCTCTTTCACCTCGACCGAGATCTCAACAATTAGATCGAAATCTTCCAAATCTTCTTCTCCCTCAAAAGCTTCAGGAGAAACTTCTGGTTTGATTGGAGGGGTGCTTGGAACTTGCATCGCTTCCTTATGCTCCTCTTCCGGCTTAGCATAGGATAGGGTGCTTTCCTTGAGCTCCTCCAACTTCTTCAACAACCTCTCCCATCTTGATTCAAGAGAATCTTCAAGGGTTTGCTCACAAATCTTTTTAGGGACATTCAGTTCATCCCACATTGCAAGTTCATGCTTAATGGCCTCTTCTCTTTCCCATTCATTGTTGAACCAATAGAAGGAGTACTTCTCCTCCAAGTATTCATAATGGTCCGCCCTAGCATTTTGTCTTGCTATCAAGGCTGGATCAAATGTAGTCATCGGAAATCCTGAAAACTACAAAACTCATAGAAAGAGTAGTTAGTAGCAACAGGGGCAAGTGCCCCGAAAGCAAACCGCAACCGGATCGGTCTAGACCAAGTCCCCGGCAACGGCGCCAAAAACTTGTTCGCTCCAAACGGTGTGTGCAAGCTTTAAATTTATAACCCTAGACATAAGCTTAAAACAAGGATGCGAACCCGCAGTGTACGGGTCAATCGTAGTAAAAAGCAAGGAATTCTAGGGGTCGATCACAGGGACTTAGTGAAACAAAGTCCAATCACGGTATGCTTATGTGAATACTAACCACAAAAGGTGATCAAAACAATCAAAGATGATATAGAAGACAATAAAGGAAATATGCAATTCTAGGGATTAAAGCATCTAGTTGTGGTTCCAACTCAAGATCTAAAGATAAGTGGACAAAGCTGAGGTTTTTGCATGGGGAAGGTGTTACTAAAGTGGAATAGATCACTGGGTAAGTCTCACTACTCACTAATCCTAAACCGTAACTCCTATTACCGGGTAAGTCTCAAGGAATCAAGATAAAGAACTATAACCTCAAACTAACACACCATCTAAGGGAATAGAATCAACCTTTACCGGGTAAGTCTCAGGCTAACTCACAAAGATGGGATGAAAGCACACTCAAACCCAAATAAAGGATAAACCTTTATTACCTACACTTATGACCTTAGGTAAACAAACTAAGGAATTACCGGGTAAGTCTCATCCTAGGCTTGCATTGAACCAGGAAAGGTGTAATAAGGGTAGGATTTGGCAAACTCTAACACTTAACTCTCAGTTTCGGATCAGATAAGCCACCTCGGTCAGCCTAATTTCACCCCGGCCGAGATGTTCATCGACTGAGCGAGATGCTTAGGGTTAAGGTAAAGACTCAAACTTTCAGGGTCCTACTGTGATTAAGATTATTCTATCATTGTTTTTCCCACAACCTTCAGCCAATCACCCTAGAATCACACAAGGAAATTAGCCACTCATCATCATGAAATAAATGATCAAATATATGGGAAGAAGGTGAATATTTGAACAAGAAGAATTTAATGAAAAGACTTCAATAACTGAATCAAATATCACAACAAAGCGTTCCTTGGATAAAAATTCAACGAGGTAAGACAATAAGGAAGGGAATCTAAGATAATCTTATAAAAACCCTTCAAAAGCTATAAAAGCTACAATCTTCCTTCTTCAACCTTTAAAAAGGTTCTTCAAATCTCCCAACTGGAGTATGGTTGCTGTGGTGTATAAACCTTGATTGGTGGTGTAGCATGCTCCGGTGTAAGCGGGTTGTGGATTTGTGGGAAATCCAACCCTTTTTATAGGAAAATTACTCTCCAAAGATAAGATATCTTAGAAAGATCTCTTCCCATAAAAATAGGTAAAATATATGATCTAGTATATCTTCTTCCTTCCAGGAGCCAAGCCCAAAAATATAAGATCTTTTTCCAAAGATAAAAGATCTCAGCCAAGAATAAAATATTCTCGCCGCGTCCCAGGTGTTCGCCTCGGTCGAGTCGACTTCTCTGGATCACCTCGGTCGAGGTGAATCTGTGGTCAACCGAGGTGAGTCACAACTGAATGTGAAATCTCTCAAATCTGGTCCAAAGTAAATCTTGAATCCATGGCTATGCTTCTTGGATGGTCCATTATGTTCCTGAATGTGGCTCCAATGACTCCATAGCTTCTTTTGCTCCTTTTTGATGCAAAACGTGCCATTTTACCTACGATTACAACAAAACCAGGTGTAGACCTCGATTCCCGCAAAGGTAGATGAAATGGTAATATAATCACATATTATACATACAAACATGCAGATTATTGAAGATAAAACGTCTAAACAAACCCCAAAATATACACTATAATTCATGCTATCACCCACCTACGGAGATATGGATACTTTATTCTTTCACCTCTCGACTATTATTAGGCGACAGAGAAACAAGGTTGAGGCTCTAAAGATTGATAAAGGGGAGTGGTGTCTTGATCAAGAGACACATGAGAACCATGTTGTTAGCTTTTTCAAGAATCTTTAGGGTCCTATTCAGCTTGACTCGCTTTCCCCTATGACAGAGGGGGGGGGGCTTGGCTCTTTTACGTCCCTTTAAGGGATCTTGAGATTGTTGAGGCGATCAAAGGGATGGGTGCGCTCAAGGCCCCGGGTCCGGACGAGTTCCAACTTATTTTCTACTAGAAGCTATGGAGTACGGTGGGGCCTTCGTTGATCTGTTTTGTTCGAGATTTTCTAACATCCAGAATGCTCATATGAGATGTGAATGAAACCCTTATAGTGTTGATTGACAAGGTTGTGAAGACGGAAATGCTGAAGCAATTTAGACATATTTAGCCTTTGTAATGTGTCCTACAAGGTCATTTCTAAGATATTTACTAACCGCCTTAAACCTCTTATGAGCTTCCTTGTTAGTCCTTTGCAGGCTAGTTTCATCTTGGGGCGATCTATTTCAGATAATGTAGTTCTTGCACATGAAGCCATTAATTCCATGAGACGGAATAAGGGAAGGATAGGGTGGATGGTATTAAAAACTGGACTTGGAGAAATAATACGACATGTTACGGTTGGAGTTTATTCTTGACACGCTTCAAGATATACAGATCCCGACGTTCTGTGTTTACAAAATCAAGAATCGTGTTATGTCTAGTTCCATGAGAGTGTTATGGAATGGGGAACGGACCAAAAAATTCTCGATGACTAGAGGGGTGAGACAAGGGGATCCACTTTCACCTTATATTTTTGTCCTGTTCTTGGAGAGGTTGGGACACTTGATTCATAATGGTATTAGGGAAGGAAGATGGAAGACTATGCATATGCCACGTGGGGGTCCTCCTATTTCCCACTTATTCTTTGCGGACGACATTCTTCTATTTGCGGAAGCCTCTACTTCGTAGATGAAAGTTATCAAGGAGATTCTCGATGAGTTTTGCAGGTCATCGGGCCTAAAGGTTAGTCTTGCTAAGTCGCGTATCTTTGTGTCCCACAATATGCGAGGTGCACTGGAGATCCAATTAAGTGAGGTTTGTGGAATATGCCATACTTGTGACTTGGGGCTTTACCTTGGTATTCCACTGATCCATGAATCGGTGTCTACGGTAATGTTCAATCCGCTTTTAGAACGGATGACTACAAGGTAACAAGGCTTGCTGGTTTGAAGGCTGCTAGGTTGAGCTTGGCGGGTCGAACGACACTTGTGTGTTCGGTACTATCGGCAATGCCTGTTTATTACATGTCGACGATTATGCTTCTAGTTAGTGTTACACATAAATTGTATCAGCTTTGCCGGGACTTCATTTGGGGGAATGTTAATGGAAAACGGAAGATCCACCTTTTGAGTTGGGATAAGCTTTGCCAACTCCGGAGAGTGGGGGTTGGCCTTACGATTTTCTGCTGACTCAACTTAGCATCTATTAGTAATATTGGATGGATACATTAAGCAGCAATTATGGTCCCGGGTTCTTCTTAGGAAGTACTTGGTTAGTTATCAAGAGTGGCCGAACCACCTTACGAGTAGAGGGAGAGACTCGCATGTGTGGAAGA
Organism: Fagopyrum homotropicum; assembly: GCA_033239125.1. Classification (NCBI taxonomy): domain Eukaryota; kingdom Viridiplantae; phylum Streptophyta; class Magnoliopsida; order Caryophyllales; family Polygonaceae; genus Fagopyrum; species Fagopyrum homotropicum. The sequence continues at coordinate 31,195,199 of BSWB01000001.1, read as the reverse complement.
GTATAGTCAAAGGCTATAACCCGGTGATAGCTCCAAACCTGGGTAGGAGTGTGAGGGATGACCGGAGATATAACACCCCAAATCCGAGGGACTTGGGATGCTACGGGCTAGGACCTCACAATGGGTCACAACTCTTAGCTTGACAACAACCTCACCGGACCTTACAACATGAAACAGATAAAAGGCAAATGAAAGAGTTTTAATGCATGAGTGAATATCCGAAATAGAACTGAAAACCTAACTCCAGCCGAGTTCTCAAAACCATAAAAACATGACAAACGTCTTAAGACAACAATAATAGAAGACTGATCCCGTCCTATAATGTACGGAACCCCGGATGCTCACTGCCACCGGATCACTCGACCGCCTTCCTAACTTGCAAGGCATCTACAAAGCGGTATAAAACCGTTTAGCTAACATTCTAAGTATTAGAATGAAGGTAAAGACACATAAACACATAAAGAAGACAACACATACAACAAGCAAACACTAAAGTCTGTTTATTATCTTTATTTACGTTATTCCTTACTAATTCAACTTTCGGTTTTGCGACACGAGAATCTCCCCGAAATTCACCTTTGTCCCCGTTTACCAACAAGGAATGGTATTGATGCATCCGACCGTCTACCTGCTTGGGCTAGTCCCAGAGAACCTCCTAGCTCTCGCAAGAGCTAGGCAGTGATGTCACCGTCCGTTATCATACACTTGGGCCAATTATATAATATATAGGTCGTCCTATTCCGGTTTCGTTGGTTAACATAACTAACACACATCACCAATACACAATATGCTAATACAAAGAAGTCAGCTAAGTAATTCCGTGAACTTACCAGTCCCAAAGAGAAACCCGATTGAAACTCTCTCAACTTCGTGTGGGAAGGCACGCAACACTTGTTCAAGACAAGGCACACGGATCAACATATCTCCAGCAAACTAGAAGTCCTTAGACTTCTAGTTCTAACAACCCTCACAAGATCATAAACACATAAAATAGATCAGCACTCTCAGACCACTGCCTTAAAGGCTCCCAATATGATCACTCTCGCATACGAATCGCTAACCTCAAAGATCCAAGAGATCTTGTCAAAACACAACAATTAACACACTCACAACTCTCACAAGATAACTCTAACGGTCAAGCCACAACTTGGCATTCACAAATATTCTAGGTCCATCCTAGGCATGATAGTAACATGGATCAACCTCACAACGAAGGAAGAAAAGAAGAAGAAGAAGGGGGAAGAGCCTACTGTTGAAGAAACACAGTCGCGGAAACAAAAGGTGTGATTGTGTACTGAAGGTCATGGCCCGCGTGGCACTGTTCATCCGCCCCCGAGGCTCCTAGAAAATCCTGGCGCTGCCCCTGCGGCACTGTTCACCACCCCCACGGATCCTGGAAAAACCCTGGCGCCATCCCCGCGGTACTATTCATCCTCCCCCAAGGCTGAAGCCCAGAAACGCCGATTCTTCGATTCTCCGATGTGCAGCAGCCCTCCTATTGCCTCATTTGATGATATGAACGTCTCTTAGCTTCCACCACAAGATCCTAGCCCTCCTCCACGGTCTAAGCACGCAAGAACACAAGCAAGAACAAGAGAAGACTCTCTTGAGTGAATCCATGGATCTCACTCTTCAAGGGTCTAAGAAGAAATGAGAAGAGAAGAAGGAGAAGGAGATGACTTACTCTGGATCACATCTCTGCAGTCCAACCTTCGTTTCACAGCTTCAAGAGGAGAGAAAAGTCAAGGTAGTAAATGGAGGAGAAAGAGATGAGGAAGAAGAAGGAGAATGAAAGGAAGTAACGTGAGAATGAGAAAAGGGAGGGGATAAGGCTGCATCAATTGGGAGGAGACCAGGGGTCAAGCAGCCCAAGGATCACCCACAATAATAAGGTGGGAGGAATCTAATAAAAGATGAGATGAAAGGACGGAAGCCAAACGGACCCGACTCCCGCTCTGTCGTGTCGCCGCCCCCGCAGAATGTCCAAGTCACGATCGCGGGCCTTCTAAGGCGCAAGGGTGGTAGCCTCCGCTAAAGGCTTCTAACGCCTCTCGTGAACGAAACCAAAATTTTGGGTGTTACAAGAGAGCTCGTTTCTAGAGAGATGCTTGGGTGATGTCGAAGCCCCTTTTGCACTCTTGTCAGCTCCATCTTTCTATGACTGAACTGAATCTCAAGGTTAGAGATTTTTTGAGGGAAGAGGGCACATGGGACTAGAATTATCTTGCTTGTCGTCTCAATAATGCAAATTTTTTACGTGTGATTGCTATGGGCTTTGGGAAGGTACTGGAAAGTACTCGGTCCGTTGGCTCCTCACAAAGGATGGCGGGTTCTCGACTACTTCAGCCTACGGGCTACAAGGGGTATCCGTCCTAGGTTGCATGTTAGAGAGAACTTGTGTTAAGCATCTCTGGAAGCTCCAAGTTCAACATCTTATCCGTTTCTGGGTCTGGAAACTTGCATGAGAGGTACCACTCAGGAACCTGGAACAGAACCGGCGACATATGGTCGACTCGCCACGGTGCTCCGCGTGTCCGGACGTTGATGTGTCCCTACTACATATGCTCCGGGACCGTCGATTTGTGAGACCCGTTTGGACCCAAATTGTGCCCATGGAGGTGCTGCTGTCTTTTTTTTTTTGTTGAGTTGGGAGGATTGTTTATTTGAGAACACGAGTGTTGGAAAGGTCCCTCCGATACAAATATGTTGGCGTGATCTTTTTGCAATTGTCTTATGGTGGTTATGGAAGTGACGAAACACTAGAGTTTTCAGTGAGAGCAACATTGCAGTGGACAAAGTTTGGTTCATCATGAATTGATACAAGGATTATGAGGTGGCACTAAGTAAAGTTAAAGGCCCGTCTACAAAGAGTAAACATGAACGCTTTATCCAGTGGACTAAACCGAGACCTGGGTGGGTGAAATTGAACTCGGATGGGGCGTCGAGAGGGTCCCAAGGTCTTGTTGTTGCGGGAGAGGTGATAAGAGATAATAATGGTGGTTGGGTCCATGGAGTGACCATTAATCTAGGCGCGACTTCGGCTCCTGTGGCTGAGTTATAGGGTGCGATCATGGCTTGGAATTAGATTGGGAGATGGGCTTTCGAAGAGTTGAAGTGGAACTTGAATCGCTCTTGGTGGTCGGTTTTATTGAGATAGGGCTGAGAAGTGCACATCCGCTTTCTAGCCTGGTGGCTCGCGGCCAAGGCTTCATCATTCGAGACTGGATACTCAAATTCAATCATGTGTATCGGGAAATTAATCAAGTTGCAAACTCTATTGCTAACCTCGTCTTTTCCTTAGACTTTGGGGTTCATCGCTTGTCGGAACCGTCATTACCCGTTCGAGCTTTTTTTTTATTCTTGATGATATGAGGAGAGTTGCTCTCCCACGTGTCACCCGTTCATAATTCCACATTTTCTTAATAAAGCATTAGGGTGGGAGCTTTATGTTCTCTCTTACCAAAAAAAGAGCATAAATTAGATCCTTTAGTTTTATATGTAACAAAGGAAGCCCGAAATAAACTTGTTTGGGTTAATATATTTGTAATATTTGTAAGCTCCTGAACAAAATACCGACATTCTCCCTATTTTATAGCTAATTAATTACCCGATTTCCTTACTCAGTTTATTTGATAGCTCCACCCTCTCCTATTACCATCTTGACTAATTGAATTATTGGTAGCATCTTAATCTTATTTACCTTAATTAACGTGTAATGGGTATATAATTTCCTAAAAACCATTTAAAATTTAAAAAAAATAATTAAAAGGAATCTAATTTATATCCATATAAAAAAACTTATTTACCTTAATTTTCTCTATTAATTATTGGTAACATCTTAATTTGATTCTTATGATATTTTCATTTCCGAGTATTTATAACATAAGTATTTATATTTCTAAAAAAAGAAATTACATTCTCACTACTTATTTTCGAAATATTTTGAGTAATAAAAAGATGATAAATAATAAATTATTCTGATTTTTTTTTATAATAATTATTCTGGTCACAATCATCGATATATATACACATGCCATTGTCATAGATTGGGTTGGCTTGCTGTTGTTGAACTTATTATTTACATTAGTTTATTCCATGAAAAGTAATCATCCTCCTTTACCCAATAATCGATCATCTATTCAATCAAGAATATAATAAACATCAGCTACTCAGTTAAGCTAGCTAACAGCAACACAAGATTAAGCATTGATATATTGAAAATCAATGATTGGTCTTTTGAATTTATAAATAAGCGGTCAATTTGTTCACCCTATCAAATCATGCATAGAATAAGTGTGCGGCCCATGATCTTAATTTATAGGATTAATTTTTTTAAAATATTAATTTCTAAGCGAATAAGTATCATATGTTATTGTCGGTAATGATCTATTATAAACCTGGAGAAAAGTAATTGAAAATTTCCGTAGCGGAAAAAAAGTTGTACACATTAACGGTAGACGTCTATTATAGTACGCTTTCTCTCGGCTTCACATCCTTCAAACGTAAAGGGAGGTTTTAATACACAACGTTAAAATTACTATACTTTAACACACGTTTCGTGTTTAAAATTTTAAAAATAAAATAAAGTTGACATGGACTCGCAATGAGAATGCACGTCAGAAATAAAGTGTATTCATGATCAAGACGGAATTGATCGAAGTCTGAGAGTGAAGAGAAGAACATCGGTGAAAGATTCAAGAGTACTCGATTAGGCCCAAGTCGGACGACGACCTCCTCCTCACTTCTACATTGGACCTCTAAATGATCACCCATTGCTGCAAGTAAGATCTTGAAGCAATTATGGACCAAACCTACACAATTGGCCCAAGAGGTCGGACGAGGGCCTTGTGCTTGACCTACTTGCATCGACGTTTTATCTTCTTTACTTTGTTTCTATCTTATCTTTAGTTCAATCTTATCTTAATAGAAGATTAGATCGAGTAGATTTGATCCTATCTTAATAGAAGATAGGATCACAAGAGATCTAGGTTTTTGGACCCTATAAATAAGGTTCTTCATCCATTATGTTATATATCTCATTTTCTAGCATTTTATGAAGTTTTCAACAATACTTTACAGTGTAGGTCAAATGACGGCCCTATAGGTCGGACAACAACTCCCCCTTTTGATCAATAAAATACTTTGTTTTGTTATCCTGAGGTATGTCACTTATGTGTGAGTAGTCCTTCTATGTTATAGGGTCTGGTGAGCCCGACTTGCATTGATCTATGATATTGGATCGATTTTATGTATTGTTTGTATGCCTATGAGTTATGGTAATATTATTTATACTATATTTTCCGCGAAGGGTGACCTTGAATCAAAGTGACGATGGAATCCTCACACCTCAATGCCCCGTTCGATGTGATGATTCGGCGATCGTCTTGGGTACTAATGTGGTGTCGACGACACCGACTAAACACCACAAGTGCATGGTTATTGTATTGGTAGTACACGATTTATGTCAAGGTCGTATCCACAAGGACTTGGTTGATCGGTTGGCAAAATAACAAGAAGAATGTCTAAGCCAAAAAGAATAAAAACAATGTTTTTGTTTGTTATGTCGGTTTGAGTTATCAATAATATGGAAAACAATGAGATTAATCTAGGAGTTGAGAATCACTCACACCAAATCAAGTTTAATATCATGCTCAAAGAGTGTAGAATAATCAAGGCGGTGTTGGAGAATCACGGTGGTCCATCTTTAGTTCTCGTTCACCAAGGTGGACGAGGTAATCGAAGAAAATCGTCTTATGATCACAAGAGTGATATTCAACAATAAGATATTCCAAGTTTAGGCCCGTAGGAGATACATTGCAACTAAATAAGATGACCGATAAATATTTCAAATGTTCACCTCACCGCACAAACGCACTCCTAGGGACGGATTACAAAAAAGAGGAAGCTTCATTGTTTTAATGTTATCCTTCAAATCCACTTCCTAGCTTCTAAACAATGCAATATACAAACATTCAAAAGTGAGAAAATAATCAAAGACTTCATCACAAAACTAAGCCCATTCATAAGCCCTGTGAAGGAGATGGTACGTCATTTTTACCATTCTTTTCACAAGGTAGGAACTAGGTTGTTAAGTTCCTTAGTTTCTTAGTTTCTTTTCACAATCGGGAAAACAATCAAAGATTGCATGGAGAACCTATGACTAATGTGAGTGATAAGGATGTTAAGTTCCTTAGTTTCTTTTGGAAGACTCTTTGGCGAAAGCTAGGCACTAGATTGTTATTTTTGACCTTTAGTCATCCTCAAGCGGATGATCAAATGGAGGTTACTAATAGGACCTTTACTACCATATTGTCGGTTGTCTTGAAGGATAATTTGAATGCTTGAGAAGATGTCTTGCCTCATGTTGAATTTACATATAATCGTACCGTGCATTCATCTACTAACCTAACTCCTTTTAAGTGTGTCTATGGGTTGAATCCATTGACCCTTTTTGATCTTATATCGTTACCTATAGAGGAGCGAGTAGATTTTAATGCAAGAAAACAGGTTGAGTTCATCAAGGAGTTTCATGAGAAGATACGCATAAGGCTAGAGGAGAAAGGAAAACAAGTTGCGGCCAAGGCTAATAAGAATCGCAAGGAGTTGTTATTCAAGCCCGGAGATCTAGTTTGATTGCATCTAAGAAAGGAACGATTCCTGGAGACCGAAGTTGTCTCCAAGAGAAGATGGACCATTTAAGGTGTTACGTAAGGTTGGCAACAATGCTTATGTATTGGAGCTTCCGGGGGAAAGTGGCTTGACTACCTTCAATTTAGGAGATTTGAGTCCTTATATGACTAGTGATGAGCATGGTTATGATTCGAGGACGAATCATCTTCAAGAAGGGGAGTATCATGACGGATCATCCCTAACACCTCCTATACATGAACCAATCACTAGAGCGAGAGCAAGAGTATTGAAGGAGAAGGAGTCTACATCATCTACAAGTCATGTCATGGAAGGATCTATTACTAGATTAAGAGCAAGAGCCATTCAAGAAGAGGTTTCCACCTTATTGGCATCCTTAGCTTCTAAGGAGACTATTTGTGATATTGTTATGTTTAATTCTTCCTTAGTCACATTATTGACAATTCCAACAAGGGAAGACTTAGAGGAAATGCCAAACATGAGTGAAGATGATCAAAGAAGCAAGGAAAGTGGATAGTCAAGATTTCGACATATCCAGTCGCGATTTTCAATTTATCTAGTCGAAATTTATATTAAATCTAGACAAGATTATAGTGAGTTATTTTATACTTTAAAGCTCTAAACATTCTAAACATTTTTATTTTCTATCCTATATTTTGTAGGATTATTTAGTCATTTATCTTTTAGAGAAATCTCGCCTATCTAAATTCCTAGAAGGCCGATAATTAAATAGCTTTGATTTGATAATTTTGTTCCACATATTGTGTGAGATACTCAATACTTTGTTTATGAAGTTTTTGTTTTATTCATTCATATTCAATCAAAAAGAGAGCCTTTGATTGAATCGTTGTTAGTCCTTGCTAGGTTGTTCTTGTGTGTGTTAATCTTCTTAAAGATTGGTGCTACTAGTCAAACTAGTCTCTCCTTGTGCTTGTCTCATTTTGAAGGGTTGTGTAAGGTTGAAGAAGGAAGGGTTAATGTAACTCTTTGTTGAGATTTTTAATCCAATTGGTCAATGTTCTTTGCAAGTTTATATCTTGATTCTATCTTCTTGTATTTTCCATCAAATTCAGTCAACTATCATCTTCGTTATCTTACCATTATTATCCATAACATTCACGTTCTCGTTCTCTAAATGTTCACAAATCTCGGCCTTACCATTAAGGAATCTCGCCCGAGATTTGCTTCTAGTGAGCTTTTCGTGGACTTCAATCTAGATCGGGGAACTGTGGCATCAACCCTGCATCACAAAGGTTGGAGAACCTTTGTCAAGGAACCATGAGTGTTGAAGAGGTCTAAACATCTATGAAAATGGAAATGGTGAAAGCTAATGTGATAGAGGATGAGGAGTCTACTATGACTCGTCATTTACGTATTTTGTATCCAATATTAGCTAATGAAAACGATTTGTACCTCTATAATACTATGGTGGATTCGCTATATTTGGCCATCAGAGTGGAAAAGAAGACCAAATGACGTAGCCAAGGAGCCAAGACTAGATATGGAACTACAAGACTGTGGAAGCCACAATCCAATAGGTTCCAAGGAAGGCAAAGACGAGAGCTTACTTCCACCAAAGACGAAAAGAAAGATCCAATTGTAGATCAATTTGAAGCAAGGAAGCCTTCTACACCTTACTTTTAACACCCCAAATCCGAAGGACTTGGGATGCTACGGGCTAGGACCTCACAATGGGTCCCGACCCTTAGCCATACAATAACTTATCTCCCGACCTTACAACACGACACAAATAAAATCCAAATGGAAAGAGTTTTAATGCATGATGAGTATCTGAAATACAACCGAAAAACATAACTCCAGCCGAGTTCTCAAAACAAACAACATGACAACGTCTGAAACAATAATAATAAAAGCTACACTGATCCAGTCCTATAATGTACGGAACCCCGGCTGCTCACTACCGTCGGATCACTCGACCGCCTCCCTAACCTGCAAGGCATCTACAAGCAGTATAAAACCGTTAGGTAAACATTCTATGCATTAGAATAAAGGTAAAGGCACATAAACACATAATGTACACATTCAACATGCAACACTCAAGTCAATTTATTATCTTTGTTAAAGTTATTCCTTACTAATGATACATATTTTGTGACACGAGGGATTCCCAAACCTCGCCTTCGTTCCCCATTTACCAGCAAGGAATGATAGTAATGCACTTGACCGTCTACCTGCCTGATCTAGTCGCAGAGAACCTCCTAGCTCTTGCAAGAGCTAGACAGTGATGTCACCGCCCGTTATCATACACTTGGGCTAATTACGTAATATATAGGTCGTCCTATTCCGGTTTCGTTTTTTAACAAGACTAGCACACACCACCAATACACAGCATGCTAATACGAAGAAGCCAGCTTAGTAAGTCCGTGGACTTACCAGACTAAATGTGAAACCCGATTGAACTCTCTCAACCTCCCATGGGAAAACACTCAACGCCTGTTCAACACAAGGCACACAGATCAAATAACACTCTAGTCAACTAGAAGTCCTTAGACTTCTAGGCTCAACATCCTCACAAGAACACATTACTCTAGTAAACTAGAAGTCCTTAGACTTCTAGGCTTAACATCCTCACAAGAATAACAATGCAAGATAGATCAACACTCTCAGTCCACTGCCTCAAAGGCTTCCAACATAACAACTCAGTCCCAAACCGGTATCCTCAACGATCCTAAGAGATCATGCAACAATACCACAACCAACGTACCCTCAACTCTCACAAGATAACCCTAAGGGTCAAGCCATTACTTGGCATTCCAAATAACCTATTTTAAGTCATCCTAACATGCTACTAAGATGGATCAAGATCAAAGAAACAGAAAGGCAAAAAAGGAACATGAGACCGGAGGCTTACTGGTGTAGAAACCGCCCCTGTGGTGTCAAGACGCCGCCCATGCGGTGTAGAGGACCCAGAGTCTGCCCCCACGGTTTACAAGATCCGCCTCCGTGGCTCATAGGATCCGCCCCCGCGGCTGCAGTCTAGAAACTTCGACTCTTCGGTTCTTCGATGTACATCAGCCTTCCTATTGTCTCCTTTGATGTTGTGAATGTCTCTTAGCTCCCACCACAAGATCATAGCCTTCCTCCAGGGTCTAAGCATGCACGGACATAAGAAGGAACAAGAGAAGACTCTCTTGAGTGAATCCATGGATCTCACTCTTCAAAGGTGAAAGAAGGAAAAAGGAAGAAGAAGAAGAAGAGAAGAAGAAAAAGGAAAGAACTTACTCTAGATCACGTCTCTACAGTCCAACCTTCGTGTGACAGCTTCAAGAGGAGAGAAACGATGAGGTAGAGGATGAAGGTGAAGGAGATGAGGGAGAAAGAAGGAGAGAAAGGAGAAGAAGGGAAAGGAGAAGAATCAACGTTAATTGAGAATAGGGAGAGAATATGGCTGCATCAATGGAAGGAGATCAAGGGTCAAGTAGGCCAAGGATCACCACATAATAATGTGGTCAACATAAATGGATGGGAGATGAAAGGTCGGAAGAACAATGGACCCGACTCCCGCTCTGTCGTGTCGCCGCCCCCGTGGGACGTCCAATCCACGGTCGCGGACGACCGCGGTTGCAGGCCTTCTAAGCCGCAAGGGTGGTAGTCCTTGCTCAAGGCTTCTAACGTCTCTCCTAACAGAATCAAAAACTTTGGACGTTACATTACTCATCATCTAGACCCTTGAATAAGCCTTCAAGTGGTTCTAAAGGGAACAGTTCTAACTCTACTCTTCGTTCTAGAGATGTTGTATGCTTTAAGTGTCAAGGTAGATGTAATTATATGATAGATTGTCCTAATAAAAAAGGTTTTATTTATTAATCAACTTGAACAATATGAGAGTGATGAAGAGCATGATCATGATAATAACACTCACCTAATACATTGCATGAAATTGGAAGTGATAGTGATGAAGGCATTGAGTATGAGCATGAAGAATCATTGATTGCTAGGAGAACATTGCATGCTAAGATAGCCCCATGTGAAGATAATCAAAGGGAAATTTTCTTGTATGCTAGATGTCTTATAAAGGAAAAGTTTGTAACATGATTATCGATGGCGGTAGTTGTTGCAATATTACTAGTGCCAATTTGGTTAATAAATTGTAAATTAATACATTTTATCATCCTAGACCATATAAGATGCATTTGATGAATGATTGTGGTGAATTGAAAGTGAACAAGCAAGCTAGAGTTACCATCACTTTAGGTAGCTATGAGAATACTATTACTAATACACATTCTTTTGAGTTTAATGGTCAAACACTAACCCTTAAACACATGACTCCATTGAAGATTGCTTAATGCATTGAGAAAAAGATGGAAAAGATCAAGGAGCAAAGAATTTGGCAAGAGAACGGGAGGAGAAACTCAGTCCAACAAAGAATCTCACCTCAGTGTAGAGGAATCTTGCCCCAATGCAGAGAAATCTCGCCCTAGTGCATGAAAATCTCGCCCTAGTGCAGAATCTCGCCCCAGTGCAAGCATATCTCGCCCCAATGCAGAATTCTCACCCCAGCATGCTAGAGTCCTTCTAGCATCCAAGGAAGAGTACATTCATGACTATACTCTTTGGATACCATTCTCATGAGTTTATGTAAAAGCCTAGTGACTTTGAGTGATGAAGTTAAGGTCAACCTACCCCAATCCATCCTAAACCTCCTAGATGAATTTAGTGATGTGTTTCGGATGAGATTCTAGTAGGACTTTCACCTTTTTGAGGCATTGAGCATCAAATTGACTTAATTCCAAGTGTTTCACTTCCAAATCATCCAGCTTAGAAGATGAACCCACAGGATTGTCAAGAGATTCAAGATCAAGTTCAAGATCTCTTAGATAGGGTTATGTGAGAGAAAGTTTGAGTGCATGTGTTGTTCCCGTCCTTTTGGTGCCTAAGAAGGATAATACATGGAGGATGTGTGTTAATTGTCGAGCAATCAATAATATCACCATTAAGTACCGTCAACCCATTCCCATGTTAGATGACATGCTAGATGAGCTTAGTAGATTCACCTTGTTCTCCAAAATCAGCCTTAAGATTGGATATCACCAAATTAGGATGCGGGAAGGAGATGAATGGAAGACGGCGTTCATGGCTAAGTTTGGCCTGTATGAGTGGTTAGTTATGCCTTTTGGTTTGACTAATGCTCATAGCATATTCATGAGATTGATGAACCATGTACTACGTCACTACATTGGCAAATTTGTGGTGGTTTACTTTAATGACATCCTCATCTATAGTAGATCACTTGAGGAACATGAATAGCACTTAAGGGAAATACTTGGAACTCTTAGACTTGAATCTCTATATGCTAATGTTAAGAAATGTGAGTTTAGCACTAATCAAGTTATTTTCCTTGGTTTTATAGTGAGTACATAGAGGTGGACGAAGAGAAGATTAAGGTCATCCAAGAGTGGCCAGTGCAACACCATAGTACATGTTCAAAGCTTTCACGGCCTTGCCACCTTCTATAGGATATTCGTGCGTAATTTTAGCACCATAGCAGCCCCACTTACGTCATTAATGAAGAAGAAAGTACAATTTGTGTGGGGAGATGCTCAAGATAAGGCATTTAAGGGGTTGAAGTGGCGGCTGTCTGTTGCACCTCTTCTAACACTTCCAGACTTCACTAAACACTTTACTTATGTTTTTAGTGAGAAATAGGATCATGCTTAAATTATTCGACATATGATAAAAAGCTTTTTGCGTTATTTCGAGTATTTAAGACATGACAACATTATATTTGGCCAAATGAATTCATCCTTTGTAACGATCATGAGTCCTTGAAGCATATTAGGAGTCAATATAACTTAGATAGGAGACATGAAAGATGGATGGAGTTTATAGAAACTTTTCCTTATATTATTAAGTATAAGAAGGGTAAGGATAACGTTGTAGTTGATGCTCTTTCTAGGAAACATTCTTTGATTACTACTATGGATTCTAACGTTTTAGGCATCTATTACAATAAGGATCTATATGTTGATGGTGTTAAATTTTGAGACATCTATAAGCATTGTAAGTCTTGAGGTTCTTTAGATATGTTCTACTTGTTTGAAGGATTTTTATTTAGGGTTGATACGATATGTATTCCTAGATGTTCTCTTAGGCTATTGCTTGTTGAGAAAGTCCAATGAGAGGCTTAATGGGACATTTTGGGAGGGATAAGACACATCATATGCTGAAATCATATTTTTATTGGCCTCATATGCTTAAGGATGTAGAAAACATGATTAAGAGATGTCTTGTATGTTTGAAGGCTAAGGCTAAATTGAAACCCCATGGCTTATGCACCCCCTTACGTATGCCTATCTCATCATGGTTATACATTTGTATGGACTTTGTTGTAGGGTTACCTAAGGCTAAGAAGGGGAGAGATTCGATTTTTTTAGTTGTAGATCATTTCTCTATGATCACCCATTTTATTGCTTGCCATAAAACCGACGATGCTTATAATGTAGCTAACTTGTTCTTTAGGTAGATAGTGATTACATGACATACCTAGGACGATTGTGAGTAATAGGGATGTTAAGTTCCTTAGTTTCTTTTGGAAGGCTCTTTGGGGAAATCTAGGAACTAAGTTGCTATTCTTGACTTCTAGTCGTCTTCAAACTGATGGTAAAACGGAGGTTACTAATAAGACTTTAACTTCTATATTGCGGGCTGTTTTGAAGGATGATTTGAATGCGTGGGATGATGTCTTGCCTCATGTGGAATTTGCTTATAATCAAACTCTACATTCTTCTACTAACCTAACCCATTTTGAGTGTGTTTATGAGTTAAATCCTTTCACCCCTTTTGATTTATACCGTTGCCTTTAGAGGAGCGAGTATATTTTAATGTAGGAAAACATGTGGAATTCATCTAGGAATTGCATGCTAAAACATGCAAAAGGCTAGAGGAGAAAGGAAGATTAGTTGCGGCCAAGGCTAATAAAAGCCGCATGGAATTGCTATTCAAGTCAGGAGATCTAGTTTGGTTGTATCTAGGGAAAGAAAGGTTCCCAGATAAGTGCAAGTCAAAGTTGTCACCAATAGGAAATAGACCATTTAAGGTGCTACGTAAGGTTGGCAACAACGCTTATGTATTGGAGCTTCCGGAGGAGTATGGTGTGATCTCTACGTTTAATGTAGGAGAGTTGAGTCCTTTTGTACCTAGTGATGAGCATGGTCATGATTCTAGGTCGGACCCTTTTCAAGAAGGGGAGTATGATGATGGACCATCCCCAACAACTCCTACTACACATGAACCCATCACTAGATCAAGAGCAAAATCTATGAAGAAGAAGGAGTCTCAACCATTACCATCACCTACAAGTCCTACCATGGAAGGGGCAATTACTAGATCCAAAGCAAGAACCATTCAAGAAGAGGTTTCTAACTTGTTGACATCTTTAGCTTCTAAGGAGACCATTGATGATATTTTTTTGTCTAAGTCTTCCTTAGCCACATTGATAATAATTTCAGCCATGGAGACCATTGTGGAGGAGCCATACACGTGTGAGGAAGGAAAGGAAGACAAGAGTTGAAGCTTGAACAACTTTTAGTTATTTATTAGACATTTTAATATCTTTAAGTTCTAGACATTCTAAAGGTATCTTTTTATCTTATATTTTTAGGATTACTTTTATTCTTTTCCTTTGAGGATTTTTGGCTAAAAATCCCTCCCTAGGTTCGACTTGTCGATTAGATTATTTTCAGCCAATTAAATTGTGCGACTCGTTACTTCGCTTATGAAGAGTTCGTTTTATTCATTCCTATTCAATCAAAAATTGAGCCTTTGCTAGGTTGTTCTTGTGTGTGTTAATTTCTTTGGAGATTGGTGCTCCTAGTCGATTACAATCCCTCCTTGTGTTTGTCTCGATTTTAAAATTTGTGTAAGGTTGAAGAATAAGATAATTCATTGTGTAGATTTTGTTCCAATCGATCAAGGTTCTAGCAAGTATAGCTTGGTTATTTTATTCCTATATTTCCTTAAATTCATTCATTCCATCTTCTTATCCCATTCACACCATCCATCCATCCATCCATCCATCCATCCATCCATCCATCCATCCATCCATCACGTTCTTTGTCTCTTGATTTATTGATCTCGGCATTACCAATGACCTTGCTTGTCGAGATATTCAGTCGAGATTCGGCATCCCTCACCAACAAGTTTATCTCGCCCCTGCGGAGAAACACTTGCCGAGATTGTGTATTTGAAGATTTTGTGGACTTGAAATCTAGATTCATTAATTGCAGCCTCAACCCCGCATCAGATTCCCTCTAGTGTAATTTGAATGAGTCGAGCTAATGACAAAAAACAATACATGTAAGGCAACCTATGAAGTTCCTTTTCCCTTTTTTATTTATTGCAAAAACATGTGCTACATGGGTTGATAATAGATTAACTCCTTCTGATACATTTCATTTTTACACCTTTAAGTTACGTGAGTCCACTAGCGAGCGAAGTCAGAGACAAGTTGTAGATGAAATCTGTGTAGACGACGAGGATGAAGACGAAGACGGCGTTAGTGAAGTGAAGAAAAGTGAATGCCTTATTGTATGGAGTTTAGAAATTGAGGAGTCTTAGGAGATATTAGGATTGAGGATTGTATATTCCGGCGAACATATCAATAAAGTTGTGTGAAGAGTTGAAGTCCTTGTTGATTGTGTACTAGCAAGGCAAGTGGTTTTAATCGTTATTGTTTAATTGGTCTGTTATGGTCACCACTATAAAGCTCGTGTCATAACACATTTATTTTATTGTGAGTTAATTTTAGTGTTTTTACTCTTAAATCTATATATATATATATTTCGTTGTCATGAGAGCTGACTCTAGTTCTCGGTACTAACAATCTACGATCTAACAACTAGTCTATCTAGTTTCGCTATGTGTTCCGTGAAGCAAATAACTTTATGAATCAGGTAACTAGTTTAACTTTTGGCTATAACATTAGTTTTTCTGCATTGTTTAACCGACGGATGGTATTTTATACATCTTGCATAGTGTTGTAAAGGGTAGGACTATCCATATATGATTAATACTTAACCACTTTTTTTAATAATGAAGCAAATTTAGAAGCGCTATTAATGTTACACCTCCTTAGGCGCAAAAAAATGTCTCTCTTCATTATTTTTTATGTAATTTAGATCTAGTAAAAAGAGTTTATTGGACGTGGGACCCTAGGTGATTATTTAATTATAGAAACAATTTGGATAATTTCCCGTAATGACATATAAAATGGGTAACGTATCGTAATTTAGATGTATTTAAGGGTAATGTTTGCTAATCTACTCATTTGTAATATTTTGGACACGGTAACATGAGATGAATAAATACAACGTCCTTGAAGAAAAAGTGATTAGTAGGCGGATAGGTAGTAATTTTGGAGACGGTAAGATGAGACAAAAAGATGAGAAAGCAGCAACTCCTTTTCAAGAAAACGCGTGGATTTACTGATTCCGAACCCTCTAATTTTACTTAATTACACACTTCACCGGTTTTAACAAAATAAACAAAGCCCGCGTTTCCCAATTAAATAAAAAAATACTGCAACCGTGTCTCAGCCGAATTTTATTTCTTGAATTCTCTAACAATACGTATTTAAATTTGGTTGGGAGAGGAGAGTGACCCTTTCAAAGACTGTCTTTCTTCCATCTTCTCCACACATCTTCCTCTCTCTTTCTTCTTCTCTTCTACTTCTTTCAATTTCTGCTCCTCCTAAACAAATGCAGCCCTGAAATAATAAATACCACACGAACCTCTCTTTCCACCATTATTCTACACCATGTCTTCTCGACAACGCCGCCTAAACGGCGCCGTTTCGATTCTCTTCTTTTGTCTTTTCATCTTCCACTCTCCGCCCCTCTGCTTAGCTATAAGGACCTTATCAAGATCCGAATCTGGACTTCACCGCTTCTCCGAAGCGCCCGACTACCGCAACGGCGTCGCTTGTCCGCCTTCTTCTTTTTCAAAGCCTTCAAATGACTTCGCCTCCGTCTGCGATCCCTCCCTCGTCCACGTGGCCATGACGCTTGACTCCGAGTACTTACGTGGCTCCATCGCCGCTGTTCATTCCGTTCTCAAACACGCCACCTGTCCCGAGAGCGTCTTCTTCCATTTTGTAGCGGCTGAGTTTGACTCCGCTACTCCCCGCCTGCTCAGCCGAGTCGTTCGATCTACTTTTCCGTCCCTCAACTTTAAGGTATACATTTTCAGGGAGGATAAGGTCATCAATTTGATTTCCTCCTCTGTTCGTACTGCGCTTGAGAATCCGCTCAACTACGCTCGGAACTATCTTGGTGACATTCTTGATCCGTGTGTCGATCGAGTTATATACTTTGATTCCGATCTGATTCTCGTCGATGATGTATTCAAGCTATGGAACATTACCTTACAAGGAAATCGAGTCATCGGCGCACCGGAATATTGTCACGCCAACTTCACAAGCTACTTTACTCGGACTTTCTGGTCAGATCCGGATCTTGCCGGAGTCTTCTCGGATCGGAGTCAGAAGCCGTGCTATTTCAACACAGGTGTGATGGTGATGGATTTGGTCAAATGGAGAGGAGGCGATTACAGGAGGAAGATCGAGAACTGGATGGAGATCCAGAAGAAAAAGAGGATCTACGAGCTTGGATCTCTTCCCCCGTTTCTGCTCGTCTTCGGAGGAAATGTGGAGCCCGTTGACCACCGGTGGAACCAACACGGGCTTGGAGGTGACAATGTGAAGGGAAGCTGCCGTGCGCTGCACCCGGGGCCGGTTAGTTTGTTGCACTGGTCCGGAAAGGGGAAACCATGGGTTAGGATCGACGGGAAGAGGCCATGCCCTTTGGATCATCTCTGGGAGCCGTACGATCTGTACAAGAAAGGAAGGAAGGGGAGCAGATTTCAACGTGACCGGATTCAATTAATCCTTTCCGATTGGGTTCTGTAGATGCAGGTGGATCATTCTTACGATTTAATTGTTTAATTTTTTGTGTGGATTTGATATGTTCAATCTTTGGGATTAGGAGGTTCGATTCATTGTTAGTTCGTGTACAGATATCCTGGTGGAGTTGTGTTAGGAGGGTTTTGATCGACGGTCGGCGGTGGGAGATGAATTTACTTGTATCGTTGAAAAGGGAAAAAGAAAAAAAAAATGATAAAATCGGGGTAGTATAAAAATGAAATTAATTTTAATTATAGATTGTTTTGTATGGGGTTCCATATTTTGGAACAAATTTTGGAGAATTTCGTGGTTCTTTCCTCTGTATGTAGCAGCAATTGTATTGTTCTTTTCCAGCGAAAAAGAATAATTGACAGTTGTTCTTGCTATCATAAATCCTCTCTATAATTTGATTTCCTTTATAGATTCCCACATTCCACTGTATTATTGTGACTCGTTATTAAGTTCTTTGCATTGCTCATAAAAGACCAAAAGACAGAAAAGGCTAAAAATGTGTAGCAGAAGTGAGCTGTGAAATTGAAAGCAAAGGAATCCAAAGCTAGGATGAAATGTGTGGTGGGTGGACAGCGTGGGCAGTGTGGGCTGTAATGTAAATATCAGGAAGTGCTTATGAAAAGAGGAGCAGCTGTCATGTCGAAACTAAGTGCGTATAAATTGGGTCGGAACTTGGAGGTAAGTATAAGATACAAAATGATTGAGGTGTATCATGTATTAGTCAAGTTTATGAATGTGTATGATGAGTCACAATAAAATGTTATGTTGTGAATATTTATATGACGAGTCAATACATTATACGAGGACTGTGAGTCATTGTCGAGCCAGGTGTTTTCTTAAGAACATGCTTCCTACTCTTATATTTACTCTCCTCAAAAAGTTAGTTCCATTCAAAACCATCGTATTTTACGACCCAACAAATAAATGTGCAAAGGGGCATTATTTACACCACGTTAGATTAGATTTGACATATATCGACCAAATTTGTATCACGGAATGTAGGGAGTGGATCACAAACTTGGAGGGCCAAATTCGCTAAGTAGGTCCAAAACATAAGCACATTTAGTAAATATACCCTTATTTTTCTTTTTTTAATTGTTCAAAGCTAGAGTTTTGAACCCAAACAGTGGTCAATCAATCGTCTACTTCCCGTCCCTCAACTCTCCCTCTTTCTTCCTGCAAATTAATCGTCTATTGCTGCTTGCGACCACCAACCTCCGCCGTCGACGAAGATCCCCTCTCGTCCCTCAACTCTCCGTCCTCGATGGAGCACACGGAGGCAGCTTGATGGGCAATCGGCGTAAAGGTAGTTTTTACTCCGGCGACCAACTTCTCTTTCTTAAAAGGCAGAAAAGCATCACCATTTCTCTTCAGATATACAGCCCCCACCTTCTTCATCCCATTACTCTCCTGGTTGGTGGTGGTTAGATTTGAGGATTGATTCCAAAGCTGAACATATCTAAGTCAGTCTGATTTCTTGTCGGAAGATGAGTTTTCGATATCGTTGAATTGGGTTGAATAGTCTTGAGATTCATGCTCGTCATAATCATCATCTTCTTCTGAGCTCCTCTTAATGGGGATAAACTCCTCAAACGCCAAATCATGGCTAATGGTTTCTTCAGATCACTCATATTGGCCGTTTACACATTGGGTGGTGGTTGTGGTGGTGGTGGTTGCAATTGCACTTGATAGTTATTACTCGCAAGTATCTATAGCTTCAAAATCAACAACCCAACAAGAAATTAGTCTAAAAAATCAACGATGATGGTAGAACTAGACATTGATGATGTACCCGAAGCTTACACCAATCAGTGAAATATAGATTGCGAAGATATCACCCAAATAAAAATAAAGTATGCAAGCACTTACAAGTATATAGTTTGACTGCTTAGCCAAAAGATTAGATACATCCAAGGTAGAAGTTGTCAACTGTTACGCTAGATTGGAATGCGAGATAATTCTGAGGCAAGGATGACAAGAACTTGTTCACCCAAAACGTGCACACGAAAGTCTTAAATTTATAACTCGATATAATCTCCAATCTACCTAGCGAATCCACAATGTATGGGTTGTTTCGTAGCAAGGAAAGTATTCCGAGGTCGAACACAAAGACTAAGGTGAAACTAAATCATTCAATGATCATGGATAATGCAAATCTAGACTAAGAAGAGAGAAAGAAACAAAGAAATGAAAATCACAATATTTTTTGTTGGTTTTGTGGTGATCAAACAAAGATCAAAGTCATACAAAGCTATCAATCAAACAAATAACAAACACAAGATATGTGATCTATGTAAGAAAAGCGAATTCTAGAGATCAAAATTTTCGGTTATGGCATTGGACTCAAGCTTCTAAACTTCTAAGGACAAAGTTGCGGTTGTTCGGGAAATGGTGTTTCTCCTATGGGAACAATTCCGGGTAAGTCTCATGTTCCACTAGTCCTGCAGCAAAGTCCTATTACCGGGTAAGTCTCAAGGAGTCAAGGTTGAAAATTCTACACAAACCGGACCACTACCTAAGGGTCAAACCCATCCTTACCGGGTAAGTCTCAAAAAAGGTAAGTCTTATGTAGCAATCCTAACACACTCAATCCAATAGAGGCTTTTGATACCTCTACTTACCTAGAGTTCATCATCTTCTATAACTAAGAGCGGAAATTACCGGGTAAGTCTCTTTCCTCACTTATTTTGCTAACATACGTCATCCTAAGCTAGATTTAACTCAACAAACACTAGGATTTCAACAATCTAACATTCTAACATTCAGATTTATCAACAAACGAACAACAAAAGCAAAATCTCGGGTGGATCATGAGAATCTCGGCCGAAATACCATGAAGAACAGGCCCAAATTTCATATCTTTATACTTTGTAGTCAAGACAAGGAAGCAATCATCAAACTTCGATTAAAGACAAGTGCAAGTTGCTTAATTGGAACGACAATGGTGAAGAAGTGGCGAAAGGATACATCTTTTTGGTGGATCCAAAAGGGCATATGCATGGGTACACACTTGGACCCGATTGTTATAGTGTTGCTATTGAAGAGGTATTGATTGAAAAAGTTGACTTATATCGCTATGAGCCTGAATTTGGAAACATAGGAGATGCACTGTAACACCCCGAATTCGTGGGACTCGAAGTGCCACATTGGGTTAGGATCTCACAATGGATCCTGACCCTAGCCTGACAACAAGTTCACTGGACCTTACAACCTGACATTGACAGATATAAAAACAAATACATAAAATTGTACAACCCAAAAGGTAAGACAACATAGCCGAGTAAGAAACATAATAACCTCACACAGGAGGTAACAAAAGACCATCCTCACGCAGGAGGGAAAGATAACAAACCCAAAAGCCCACACAACCTATGTACGAGACGTCCTCGGCCTGCCATTCTGCTAGATCACCCAACATCATGCCTATCTTGTGGGGCATTTACAACATGGTAATAAACCATTAGCTATCCATACACATATATAGAGTAATGCATAAGCACAATCACAAGTAAGGAAAGATAAACACATCAGCATGCTTTCACTCATTTACCCATTTAATCATCTTAATAGAATGGTCATTCACTCCAAACGTATGTATATAATATATATGAAATTATGTGAAACGAGGACCGATACATCCTCGCCTCTGAGCCTGCTAGCCAGCCGTACTAGTATCGGTCACACAATCCGTGTACCCTATGGGAGTGGATTGTGCCCTTCCTGTAAACCGGTCTGGCCTGACCCAAGAGAACCTTCCAAACTCCACGGCGGAATGAAAGGGAAAGGTTATCACAGCCACGCATACGGGGCAATCAATAAAACATAGGTCGGTATATACGACATCACATGCTATCATAGCAAACATGCAAAGCACACACCACTCATGCAAACACCCAATATAAGGATGGCAGCTAAGTAAGTCCTACGGACTTACCTCAACCTCGATCACAACTCAACCATGATCACCTCTACATTGGAGGGACAACACAACCTATAAACAAGGCATAAGGAGATATATCAAACTCCTAACCACATCAGGGTCACACCTAGACCCAAAGGGATCCAAAGGATCAACCTCAACCTCACTCACAACCTAACGAACCTCAAAAGCCATACAAGGCATAAACTGATCATAATCATCATCAAAACTCAACCTCACACATCTAGCATGATCCTAAGCACTCATACTAGGAAAGGAGGGAACAAAGGCACCCTAAGGAAGGCCTAGAAGCAACACACACCTGCAGAACCAAGTGAAACACCAAGCTGGTGCAGGTGGGCGTAGGGGCGGCTCACTGGTGGCGCAGGGGCGGTGCACTGGCTGGCGCAGGGGCGGCTGTAGGGTGGCGCAAGGGGCGGTTGGTGTGCAGAAGACACCACTTCAACTCCTTCTTCACTTCTACCTTCGATGCTTTACTCTTCTTCACTCCAACAACAACATACATGTATGACATACATATATATACATCAACATAAGCCAAATCATGGCTGAACATGATCCAATCCTAAGGAAAGCTAAACTAAGCTAAGGAAAGGGAGAAAAGATGAAGAAAAGAAGAAAGGAAGTAGAGAAGCCATGGAAGCTTACCAACAAGCTCTCCAGGAGATCAACACAGCACTAACAACACCCTCAAGCTAGCTCCACAAGGCACAACATCATCATCATCCAGAAAACCACAAGCAAGGCCAAGCACAAGGCTCACAACTCACAAAATCTCAAAGAAGATCAAAGATGATCCAAGGAAGAGGAGAAGAGAAGATGTACGTAAGGAGAGAGAGAGAGAGAAGTATGAGAAAGGTAAACCCTCATCAGGGTAAGGATGAAGATATATATACAGAGGTAAAAGGTAAAACACGGGTCAAAGGAGTCAAAGAAGACGACTACAGCACACAGAGCCGCAGGGGCGGACCCTGTGAGCCACAGGGGCGGACCAGGCTAGGCGCAGGGGCGCCCCCTGGGTCACGCAGGGGCGGCTCAGGCATAACCTGGCCCCTCTGCTCCCTCTCTTAACACTCAACAACTAGGCTCTTACATGCACTTGGTAGCACAGTTGCTTGGCCAATCAAGTGCATTGTCCTTGATGATATCTCAACAGGTAACCATCAGCATTTACTAGGTTGATCAAATTGAATTTGTTATGGTGAAGTTTCTAGTCTAGGTTTGAATTGTTGGCCAATTAGTGTTATTATTTAAGATGTGTAGATATGATTTTTATTGAAATATAGCAATTAGGATCAACATTTATTTGTTTTTTTTATTTTTAAGGTCATTGATTTTGTAGGTTCATTTGTTTATATTCTAAACAATACAATTTCGCAATGTCACAAGTGATCAATGAAGTACCTCACTTGGTGAGCAAACTAGCAAGACCATGGAAACATTTGCGTACACTATGTTTTGATTTTGAGAATTATGGAGCAACTTGTGTAATGGTTAAAATTGTGTTCATCGATAGTATTTCTGTAAGAATTGTCATCTTTGATTATGCATTATAGATTCTATCATTCACATTTGTGAATGAAAGCACAATTATATTGTAATATTAGAATGTTGGGTGGATTTTGTGTGCATGAAAGTAGTTTATTTGAATTTCTAAATGAAAACAGGCTAATAAAAATTAGTGGCATTACACGCCTGGAGATAGAACTTAAGTCGACTCTTAAACGCCATGAAATACTATTTTATGACGTTTAATACATGTCGTGAAAACCAAATCCATGGCGTTTATCACACGTCGTAAAAATCAAAGCGATGACATTTGGATAACGTCATGAAAATCAACTTAATGATGTTTGTCAAACGCCATTAAAATGCAATCTATGGCAGCTAACAAACATCATTAAATTTATATTTCATGGCGTTTTCTAAAACGCCCTCAAAATGTAGACAAAAGCATGAGGTCTATAAAGACGGTGTTAGACCATGGCGTTTGAAAATGCCATGAAACTATTTTCATGACGGTTTTCAAACGTCATGGAAATGCATACATGTACTAGTGATTTTACTTGAGAAAATGACATTGGTGCACAAAAGCCGAAACCTTGGTGATTAGCGTCCTCGTGAATTTTCTGAGGTGCCTCACACCGGATGTACATACCAATTTTTGTTAGGACTGCCGGATGTACAAGCTTGACCATGAAGGGTCCTAATCAATGTCCCCAAATCTATATTTTTTCTGAACTTTCATAACACATATCAACAACTTCACCCACATCATTTAATTCATCGTCAAGATCATCACCCTACACTTGTCTTTCACATACTCAACACACTAGCATACTCCTAATTCCCGGATGGGTAAAAAAGAGGCAAAAATTTTCAATCTAGTGAGGTGGTTCAAACAACATGATCAAGATGAGAAGAAGAGAAAATCAAATGTCTTAATCATTCCTAGATGATGTGTAGGAACCTATCATGCAATTTCGATTATCAATTCTCAATTTAATCTAGCCAACAATCATCATCACAATCCACATATGGATTTCAAGTAAATTATTCAAGTCAACATATGTATAAATTCATTCGACACACAAAGGCCATCCAAAGCCAATTCACAACCCAAAAATCATCATAAGGTTCAATCCTAGAAGCACAAAATTTTTTAAAATTTTCGATTTTTTTGAATTTTGATATATGTATATACAATGAAAAACAAAAAGAAATATGTGACAATGATATGAAACTATCCTAGATGTAAAAAGAAACATGTGACAATGATATGAAACTATCCTAGATGCAATGTAATAAAACATGCGAAAATATTGTGAATACTCCACCCATACTTAAAATCCACTTTATCCCCAATGTGAAAATTAAATAAAGAAGTGAAAGAAGGTCCTCACAATGTAAAAATGTAGTGCTTCGGTATTTGGTTCACTCATGTGGAGTGGTTGTGGTGGATGATCAATCAAACCGGGTAGAGAGCTCTTGATGTTCATTCCGGCATCAAGACTCGCGCTGAGGTGTATGCGAGATGAGAGCTCTTCCACCCCTAAATGGCACCTTAAGCCGTCCAATTCCCACATCCGCTCCACCCACAGTTGATTCGGGATCATCATCATCATCATTTGCATGCCTTGCTTGGCTTCTCTATTACCTAGACTCTACCACAGAAACACAAACACACCAAAACAAAAACAAAAGGAAAAAAATGAAAAAGGGAAGGAGTTTACCCTTGGATTGCCTCCCAAGAAGCGTTTCTTTAAGGTCATTAGCTAGACAAAACTCCATGATGCCTCAATCCACCGTGAATATCTCGGTTTGCTTAATGAGTCCAAGCAACCATCTTTTTCCAACATCTTTAATGATGAGTATGTGCATTTGATTCCCAAATAGACTTTAAGCTCTAGCTTCACCGGCAAGTGGTAGAACCCTTCATGGTCAAGCTTGTAAGGATTTTCATCATTGGGATCCTTGAAGGTCTCCTTACTTTCTCCATGTGAAATATCTATATGACCGCTTCCTTGATGATGGTGTGGGGTTGCAACCATGTGGATCACCCCATACTTGGACAAATAATACTTTGTGGTCCTACCGATGAAGTTCTTGCCTCCTCCACTCACCATTATCCAAGGAAAGCCGAATCTTGGAAAGATAGCTCGGTTGAAGTGTTTTACAACCATCTTGGATCCATCATCTCTCAACCTAACCAAGAGGGGTCTTATGTCTACCCCGGGAGGTTCCTTCGGAATGGACCTCCAACTTTTGGGCGCCCCCTGAGCAAGAGAGAAAGGATCAAAAGGAGTCAAAGTGAGCTTAGGACCCCCTCCATAGGATCTCGTATGGCAATTTAGGTTCATCAGACTGAGATTTTGGTCGATGTTGGCTCCTGTAGAAGAAATCTCGGATGGGACAGGTAAAATCTCGATTGAAATTATGTTGGATGGCCTAGATTTATGTGTACTTCTTCCTCCTTTATGAGCTCTTCAAGAGTGGTTCCGAGATTAATGGCACATATGTCTAGAGTTGAGAGTTGTTCATTGCACTCCTCCATGGGTGAAGGAGGTGGTGGAGGTACCTCTTGATGGAGGATAGGCTCCCCTTGCACAAGAGCTAGCCGAATCTCCTCATTCTCCCTCATTTCTTCTTCTTTCTCGAATGCTAATCTTCTTTCATCCTCCAGGGTCAAATCCCTTAGTTTTATTTGCTCTAAGGCATAGTTCAAATCCTCTTGAAGATTCCTTATGGTTATGGGTGAGTCGGGCAAATCTTGGATTCCTTCATGGTACTCCACCACTTGTTGAAACACTTCCGTTTCAAGCTTCACTTGGGCCCTCGAAATGGAATTGACGGTGCTTTCTAAATCATCTAACTTCCTTATCACTTGCTCGAACATTGATTCCAATTGGTCTTCGGAGGTTGTTGGGGTGGTTCCGCATGTGGCAATAGAGTCACGTGAGCTTGATCATAAAAATCATGATAGTCATTGAACTTCCTCCAATACTCAAGCTCATCGCGGAGTGGTCCTTGATCTTGGCTTGCCATCCATCCCTCATAATCCATGTCATCAAAGTCGGCTTGAAGGTACAATCCGTCCATTGGTAAGCATGAAACATGCAAAGACACAAAACAAACAAGATCAAAACCAAAAGAAAGATCTACACTATAAACAATCACACACTATCAAAAATAATTCGATTAGTCACGCTTGTTGGCGACGGCAAGAAAGCTATTTGCCGACGTCAACCATCAACAGCGATAGCTGGACAACGACAGAAGCAGGCGAAGCCAGAACAGGCGATGCAAATTTATTCGCCACAGTTTCCCTTGCTAGATTATTTTGCGACGACTCTGCAAAACCGTCGCAAATATTTGGCGTCAACTTAGGCCGTCGCCGTCTAGTGTGGTGTTTTCAAAAAAATTCCCGCAAATTTCAAAAATTGGCGACGGAAAGCACTGTCACAAATTGTAAATTTGGTGAAATTTTTGGGTGACCGTAAGTATGGCGTCGCAAACTTTGTTACTGATGAAAAAACTATACCACAACCTGTCTTATTTGAAAAAACTTAAAGGAATATCGTTTTATGCTTCTATTTTCCCAGACATAAATAAAAATAATTTATATTGTGTATGCCAATATTCCATCAAGCCTGTTGTACCTATTTTGAACGGAAATTGAGCTTGGACCTATAAAATTTAACAGCTGAGGCATCTGACCTCGGTCTGGACCTGGTTGTCTGAATCTTGTTGGATCCTACCTATTGTACCTATTCTAGATGAGTTTGCAAGATTTGGTGAAACAAGATTCTCTATTCCATCTGAAATCCTATCAACAATCGTAGAATCGTCGTTGAAATCAAATATATTCTTGTCAGAATCATTTGCATCAAAAACTTACCATTTTATTTTTTGTTTTGTAGGTGTTGATGAAGCTGAAGTGCTCTTTTAAGTCTCTGAGCTTGACTCATCAACAGATTTAGCAGCTCCTTTAACACCTTTCTTTGGTTGCCCAAACTTGATGTGTCTAACTACCATGTAAGTCCGACTCTTCTCCACCCTGGCTCCACTTTCCACGCATGCTACATCTTCAATCTAAACAAAATTAAGGAAACAATAAAGTACAAGCTTTTATAAGAAGACACTAAGCATAGTTGATAAATAAGGAGCGGTGATGGTGAGAGTTGCAATACCAGCTGACAATACCAGAGCATGTAGACTTTGTACCAATGGTAGTAAATCCTCATTTTCCTTGTGCATGACCATACATTGTGCAAACATACATAGAACTTGTAAGCAACCAAGTAGACAAATAGGATTTGGACAACAGAAACAATCATACGAGGACCACAAGGATTTTAGCTTTAGACAAGTAGTAAGCTATTTGCTACTACTACTTGAGATAAAATGGAGATCTAAGATGTCAAAAAAAGTCCAACGGTACCAACAAAAAATCCATCAAGTCATTTTCTTAATATTTCTAAATGATCTCTTCAATCATCTTGTTTTATATATCATATTAATTTTCAAATCTCTATTTTTATTCGTTCGATCCATTCATAAAAACGTAAAGATTTTACCCTGCATACCCCTATTGGAACCAAAATGAAAGGATAATTATTCTACTTAGATTTAATATGTTCAATTCCACCATTATATAAAAATCTTCCGTTAAGAAACTCCATTTTTCAATTTCCTTCACATCTCACATGATATGTTTCAAAAGGCCCTTTAGAGTGGAAATGAGAAAAAATTGAATCAAAGCATCATCGTCAATTTTAAAGGGGACAAGATTAAAGAAAATAAAAGAAAGCGCCTTTACTCGATATCCATGTTCCAATGATCGCTTAGCCATATTTGCCTTCATTTGAAGATTCTTTTGTTACTTCAGCAAAGGAAGAACACCTTAGGGGTCCACAGAAAAGAACGCAAGACGTGACCTGGTAACAAAAAAGAACTTGATGGTATATGATATATGTCACTACTGATGATTCTGTTCTTGAAAGAAAAAGGACAACTAACATTGTGGGATGCATGAAAACTTCCCTATATATGACAAAAAAAGATAATACTCATTGCCATGGAAAAAATCCCCCACCAAGAAACCCAAAACAAAATAAGATAAAAATATATCACGATGAACTTCATTTTTAATCCCTAAGCATCCAGTCATTTTTCTTTTTTAATCTCTATCCATCGATATGTTATGATGCATACCTTGAAACATGTTCCCAAGTGCACGTTCTTTGTGTTCGATCGAGTTTCACAAATATCGGCATTACCATACAAATCTCACCCGAGATTTGCACAGGTATTTTCATATGTCGTTGATTTTGCAAACTTCAATCTTGATCGGGAAATTGCGGCATCAACTCCACATCACATCTAATGCTTCCTATTCAAGTGGTACTAAGATGTGTTCGAGCAAAAGTTATATTAGTGGACGGGTAAATCCATTGTGGATAAATTGCAACTCTAGGTGGATGAGTTAACAAGTGAAGAGAAAACACCATGTATCAAGAAGTGAGTCTAACCACCACAACATATAGTGTTGAAGTGATGATGAATAGGTATCCCTATGGATTTTATTCGAGAGTACAACATATCCGATGATTTAACACCGAATGAGTGGTAGTGATCAATTGACAATAGTGAGACCAATCCCTTTAAGAAATGTAACCAGGTGCGTCATCCAGTAGAAGAGTCAACTAGACAAACATGAGAATCCACCTTGTGTCTAGTATCATTGTTCAGAATTTGATTTGCTACAGCGCCTTGATATTTTGGTAGCTAAGTAGGAAGGTCAATGTCAAGATAGTTAGAAAATTGAGATAAAAATTATAGACCAATATGATGTTGCCACTACTTTGGATGTCAAAGTGATCATTAGAGGACATCCACTTTTATTACCGGTTGTATCAAGTTGGAGGCCCGACGAGATATAAAGTGATAATTTATTGATTGACAAAACGGCACAACTAGGTCATATTAAGGAAATTTGACCAAGTGAGTTATCTCCCCAAGAGCGTATTAAGCACCTAGTAAGGTTCCATTAAATGTCTAAGATCATTGTCCAAGATATGATGGTCGTGGTCATTCAGGAAGTTGGAAATAAGTGAATTCAATAAAAATGATAAAGCTCTTATAACTTATACTAGATATGGTCATCGAAAGATCCGATTATGGTTTGTCAGAAACAAAAAGGTTGTACGCCGCTAGCGGGGATGAATCTTCGATGTCATGATGAGTTGTTTTAAGATGGATTTGGGATGACGTCGCTTGGGTAGCTTTCATCTATACACATAAGTTAACGGTTTCTTAAGACATTAGAATTTGCACCTAGATAATTGACGTGGCACCGTGGAGTTAAGGATTGATGTCCATATAAAGTGATCAAGATTTCCCCCCCAATCTGAAGTAAAGTTTTGACACTAAGAAAGAGGAAGCCCTGATCTACGACACCATTTGAGTATTTTGAGCGGATTGAAGATGTTGCTTACCAACTAGCGCTTCCACCCATAATGTAGGGAATCCACCCGGTTTTTCATGTGTCTCAATTGAGAGAGTATATACCGGATCCAATACATGTTATTATCTATGAGGACTTGACTATTGAGCCGGATCGCGCATTCAAGGAGTACCCGGTAGCCATCCTAGAGAGGAGTACTAGACGCTTGCGGTCTAACGAGATCCAAATGTTACGGATTTCGTGGTCTAGACGGGGAGTCGATGAGGCTACTTGGGAGACCGAGGACAATATTAGGAGTACATATCCCGAGCTTTATGCACAGTTGGTTGCAACCTCAAGATCGACGGTTTAGTCCTCGGACCTGTATCTATGTGTTGTTGTCTGACTGTTTATTTGCTTGAATGCCTGAGTGCATATCCATTTAGATGCTAAAATGTTTACGGCTTGTTACATGATATATGCTTATATGATTAGAGATGAGAAGCGACAATACCTTCTTGTATAGTCGTTAGATACGCCCTAAGATATACATGACTAGCTTTACGACCCTCTTATCTTAAGTTTTGAGACGAAACTTATTTTAAGGGAGTATTGATGTAATGCCTACAAATTTTTATTTCCGAGAAACACCTTAACAAACTGGACATAGACCGGTTTGAGTTCGCTTCACATTACTCTAACTCTTGACTTGTATTGTTATGGCCAAATCTCTCTGCACATAACCCTTACCATCATTTTATGTGGGTGTATATATACACATAGCCCTTACCATCTTTTAGTGGGTATACTTACCCAATATAACCAAACATTTCTTACCTCCAAAACCACACCACTTGTGTATTTCCTTACCTATTATCACACTTGAAATGGTCCGCTCCTTGTGCAACGTTTTCTTTCACCTCGATGCCAATAAAAACAAAAAAAAAAAAACAATAACCCATGACTTTACTACATTATCTTGTGCAGCACACAAGCAAGCCATCTCTCTTCCTCCCTTAGGACTGTAGTAGCAGTGACGCAGCACCTCCTCCTCCTCCTTCTTCCACGCAGCGCTGCACCTCCATCTCTCCTTCTTCTCTTCTCGCACAGACCTACTTCCTTCTCTTTCAACCTAAAACAAACGCAGCCCTATTTTCTTCTCCTTACCTCGTTACTACGCAGCATCCTCCTTCCCTTCTCTTTGAACTTGCAGCAGGTGAACAACAACAAGCTTCTTTCACCTCCAACAAGTTCTAGTCACATGGATGGCCTGTAGCTTCACTGGATCTCGGAAGACAATGAACAATAAACAGGGTTCATCCTCCCCCTTCCCCGGCAAGGCCAGCAAGCTCCTCCTCTGTGTCGAACCTGGGCAGCAGTGAAGTCTCCTCCTCTCTTCCTTGGCCTGCAAAGACCGACTAGCTCAGTGAGCCCTCTTCTCCCTCCCGACTTCGATTCTCTGTATATATAGGATGTTAATCGACGCCGGTGATCTCCCCATACTCCCACATGAGCACACAAAAAGTCAAGCATTTAACCATTTCTTTCCGGTGGTTTCACATCTCTCTAACAGCCATCTTTGGGATCAGATTTATGTATGTTATGCTCATCTTTACGGTTGGATTTGGATATGTCATAGTTGATATA
Source organism: Fagopyrum homotropicum (assembly GCA_033239125.1). Lineage (NCBI taxonomy): Eukaryota > Viridiplantae > Streptophyta > Magnoliopsida > Caryophyllales > Polygonaceae > Fagopyrum > Fagopyrum homotropicum. The sequence goes on along the minus strand of BSWB01000001.1, from coordinate 31,164,086 downwards.
TGTTAGTTTATCACGTTAAAATTTGGGGAAAATCTAACGGATGGATTGAGAGTTAGAAGCATCTCAAGTTGGAGCAAAAACTTATTTTCATGAAAACTTCAGAAATATGGCTAAGTATGGGAAGGTTTGTGTGATAGCATGTTTAGGGCCGAATTTGGGTATGGTATGCCAAGTTGTTTGGAAAATAAATAAAAAAAACTCTGATTTTGGCTAAGTATAGATTTAGCTCTTATGGAGACAATTTCGGGCTTTTGTCTAGAATGTGGGGATAGAAATTTATGGGTTTTGTTTCTTCTATCTTAGAATAGTTATGGCCTAGTTGTTATTGGAATTTTCTCGGATTTTTTCTAGGATTGTTTGAGGACTAGTATCTAAGGTCAAAGTAGTGTACTTGACTAAGTTGGTTAGAAGGCTTATTGAGTTTCTTAGTAACTTTGAAAGTTGTGAAAACTTTCAAACTCGACAGGGATCGTTTAGAGTTTTAACATGTTCAAGGGCTATACGTAGAGGTTTCAAGCCTTCTTAGACACTTTGTAGTTTTAAGAGACGCTAAGGGTAAAATCGTCAAATCCTTAAAGTCTAGGCTAGTCTTGCAAATACTTTCGAATCGTCTTTGCTAGACTAGAAGATTTTAGAACCTTCTAGAAAATAGACGTGTGATGTTGAGACATGTTTCCTTTCATGACCAGGCAGTTGAGGTCATATACGCACGGGAGTGAGATTTAGCGGTAGTTGAGTTTTGGCTCGCTGCAAGTAAGTCTCATGGCGGCTTGTGAGACGACTTGAGATGTCTCACTAGCCATCTATGGTTGTCTCGATGTTGTCTTGACATCATCTCTATCCACAACATTTTGCACTAAATTCAAATCAATTATTGAAATTCAGCTCAATTTCAACTTTTTCAAGGACGAATTATGCAATATCCAATCATTCAAGGGAACTTCTACGTGTTCCAGGTAGTCAATAATCCCTTGTCATGCGTCTTTCATGGTCGCAACTTGATATTCCAAAAACTCATGGTTTTCATTAAGTGATCCGAGGTTTCTCTCTAAGGTGGTATTGTTCTCTACAATGACATTCATAGTCTCTTGTAGTTCATTAATTGTCTCTTTTATGGTTGCTTGATTTCTACTTTCTCAACACTTCATTATTAAATTCATGAGAGTTACTTGTGGTTCCTTGTATTTTCGCGTCATGTGGGATCTCTTTTTCATGTTATCCTGCGAGACAAACATATTTGAAGAAGGGGTTGTCTTCAATGATCATACACTTATCATTATCAACTATGTTAGTTAGGACATGTGAACTTCAATATTTCTTCATCCAATTGGAAGATGATGAATCCATTATGAACGTCGATAAGAGATCCTATTGTGGCAAGGATATCCAACGATCACAGGAATGTTAGCACATGCATCAACATCAACTACCACAAAATATGCAAGCATCTCATCCTTTTCAACCCTTAGAATAATGTTCTCAAGCAAGTCAGACGGTCTTATTACAAACTTGTCGGCCAATGTCAAGGTGAATTTCACAGGTGAAAGTTCTCCTAGCTCTAATTTATTACACAATTTGAGTGAAATAACACATACACTAGCACCTAAATCACATAAACAAGTGTGCTTCGTTCCCCCGAAGGTCAACAGGATGCAAAAGCTTCTAGGATCTCCCTTCTTGTGTGGCATCTTTATCCTTAGCAGAGAGCTCCACTCTTTGGTGATTCAATGGAGTCTTCATAGTTGTGAAGCTTCTTATTTGATAGCAACTCCTTCATAAATTTTGAATATTGGGGCATTTGTTTCGATGCCTCAACAAGTGGAATTTCCAAGTATAACTTATTCATCCGCTTCATAAATTTTCCAAAATTCTCGTACATCTTCTTCTTGTTTTGAGCCTGAGGAAAAGGGAGGGGAGGTCTATATAGATTTGGGGGTGAAGTGACAGTTACCTCCCTTGAATTTTCCAATATCTTATGGCCTTGTTCGTAGTCTTCTCAGCTACTATGGGATTTGTGGTCTCCTTTGGTTATCATACCCACGGTAGGCATAACAAGCTTGCTCCTCCTTTAGCCTTGCATGTTCAATGCTCCTATTGTAACATTCACAAGTAGAAATGGTGATCCATACTAGAGAAAAATTGACATGGAATGGATTCAGCAATAACCACTTATCTCTTGTACTTTTCCTCAAGCAACTTCTTTAACTCATTGACTTGATTATTCAATGCACCCACCTTGGCATATCTTTCTACTCCTTAACTTATTTTGAATATCTTTCTTTGAGATGAATACCTTTCACAATGTTTGGCTTGCTTCTCTATGAAAGTCCAAGCCTCATGAACGTCCATCTCTACAAATGTCCCTCTAGAATATGACTTGATTTTTTCCCGGTTTGTATCATCCAAACCTTTATATAAGATCTCTAAGCGTATTAGCTTTGGTTCTCCAGGGTGGGGGAAATCCAATAGCAAGTCCTTGAATTTATCCCAACTTTGATACAAGTTATCACCAAACTCCATCTTGAAGGATGATATCTTTCTTCTCATTTCCACCGTCCTATTTGGTGAGAAAAACTTGTTGAGAAACTCATGAGATAACTCCTCCAATGAAGTGACGAAGGGGATACTTTGGTACCATTGTTTTGACTTGCCTCTTAAGGAAAACGAGAATGCTCTCAACTTCAATTTCGGTTACTATACTCCTCTCATCTTCACTGTTTCTAGGAGTTCATTGTAAGTTGCAAGGTGAAGGTATGGACTCTCGAATGACCCTCCTCCATACTGATTTTGCATGATCATATAAATCATGGCACTCTTAAGCTCAAATTTTTGGGGTACATTGTTCCCAAAGACTACACCGGGTGGTGAAATGTGCTTTGTCAGATCCATCCTTTCTCCAAGATTTCTTGGAGTATAAACTCTATCATTACCTCTTCTAGGCACTTCTCTATACATCTTCTCTTGATGTATAGCCTCTCTAGCAAGTTCTTCTTGAGTTAACAACCTAGCCTCAAGATCAATAATACTTTGTCTTTGAAGCGCTTCTCTTTCCCTAGCTTGAACCATATTCATTTCAACTTCAGCCTCTTGTTTCATAGCAAATCTTTCTTTCCTTTGCTTTCTAAGCTTTTAAACGTCTCTTCAAGTTCCGGATTAAATGGTGTTAGTTCCTTATTTGCACTCCTTATCATACAAATGAAAAGCTACAAACAAAGATACAAACACAAGTGCTTCAAAAGTAACAAAACACTCAAACTACTAGAGAACTCTTCACAAACAAAATCAAGAAATCAATAGTTCCCCGGCAATGGCGACAAAAACTTGATGTGGTGTGGATGACACACTTAAAACCACATATTACCGTAAGTATACGGCCGTGTCAATGTAAGTATATGATCATACGCATCAAGGTCTAATCTCAAGAGACTATGTATATCCCGACTTTGTGTCAAGCTCAACTAGAATTGCTTGAATGTGTAAAATGAAATAAATAAAGGGTTGATCAAGTGATCCATTGCTTGGGTTTATAGGGTAAAAAGTTTCAAGTAACAAATTAAAGTATCAATACCAGCCTGGTTACTACATGCCAAGGCTTTCTTACTCGAGATTGGCAGGTGAAACTCGAGCACATTTTCCGGGAAGGGAATAGAGTTGCGGATGCTATCGCAAACTTAGCTTTTTCCATGGATTTAGGTTCCCATCGTTTGGTGGTTCCCCCGGTGGGGATCAGGAACATTTTGTTAGACGATCTGAGGGGTGTGTCTTTATCCCGTTTTTTACGTATGTAATCCGGTTTTTTCTTAATTAAAGCGCTTAGGTGCGGGGAGCTTCGGCTCTTTGTTCACCAAAAAAAAAACTAATGTAGCATGGTATAAGGTATGTTTTGTCAAGACATTTGGTGTATGTGAACTAGTGAGTATCACATGGTGTTTGCTATTTACACACAAGTTGAACAAGCTTAACAACAACTTATTACTATATTAGACAATGCAATCATCACATAGTGTTTGTTATTTGCTTGCATCCTCTTGCATAGCCATAGTTTGGACATTCACAAGACAAGTAGGCTATCCATCCTCTCGGCCCTAGCCAACAATACTCAAGCAATATAAGCATTACAACATTGCACAATCATCCTTGTATTACTTATCGGCCTCAACTTAGATGATTGATTCATACATCACTCATTTTATGCTTGGAAATATACCATGTGCTAAGGGAAAAATCTAAACTATCTCTAGTCTAGCATCCAACATTCAAAATAAGTCCAAACATGGAATAATTCATGGATAAATTTAAAACCTCTTATATGCTACTAATCATACATTTGATTCTCCATCAAAGTATAAACACAAGTTAAAACACACTACCCTATCATGATTTGGAGTTTTCACCCCAAATCCTAGAAAAAGGACTACTCACACATGGTCAAAAATTTCAACATGGTAACAGCTAGAATATATGGCATGGTAACAAAGAACAACTAAAATAAGGAACTTAGAAAAAAGAATGGAAGCAATCGAACCTACCAATCCAAAGATATGGCCAAAACAAGTTTGTAATAAGATCTAGAGATGAGAAATATGAAGAACACCAAGAACTTCTTCAATTTCTTCAATGCCAAACGCTCAATCTTCTTACAAATGAGAGAAAACTATCTAGAGAATTATTTGGTATGTCAAGTGTTTTTTTTTTCATTTACAATCAGCCAAGACCTCAATTTATAAGCTCAAATTTGTGGGCCCCCTTCAAGAATCATCCATGATCAATTAGCATGGAGTTAGTTAGAGAAGTGGTCCACACCGGCAGGCTACCTTGAGTGAATCCTTTGCCTTAGGTCAGGTGAGTCTTCACACATGGTCGGGTGACTCCACCGTCTTACTCAAGTACTCTTAGCTCGGGTGAACATTTTCCTTAGTCCGGGTTTTGGAGTCTTCTTACCTCGAGTGATGGCAATCCACTTGAAGTATGTTGAATCTTCATGCTGAAATGCTTCTTACTCCAGGTGAACTAGGTACTCCTTGGTCAAGCTCGATGTTCCCCTCTACTAAGTGTCCAGTTTTGCTTCTTAGGTCGGGTTTTGTGTCTTCCTAGGTTGGGTTTCTTGTCTTCTTACTCTGGATTTCTTGAATTCCCTCGACCTTAGTTGACGCATTTTGCACCAACTACGGATTTTCACTTTTCCTTACCTCGAGTGAGGTTTCACTCGAGGTTCTTCGCTTGGGGTTGATTTGCTTCTTTGGCTTCTTGCAAGTGTTGGATCTTGGTTCTTTTCCTGTGCTCATGGATGATGATGGTGATATGATGGGGGATGTTCCTTTTGATTGATTGGGATGATCATTTGTGCTCCTTTTAGATCTAAATCACTTATAAATACAACAGGCAAAGGAATAAACATTCTTTGACATTTTAAGCATTAGAAAGATGTAGATGTCTATTCTATACAAAACTAAGGAAAACACACATAAAAACACATTTGTAAATATAGCATGCATGTTGAGATTTTCGATGATGAGCGAGTGTTTCTCTTTCTAGGTTTTGGGGTGAAAATCCTCAAATCATCCTAGACTAGTATTGTTATTATGTTGTGTTTATGGTTTGAAGGAAAACTAAGCATGTTAGTAAGCATATAGGAGGGATCAAAATCTACTTTTTATTCATTTATGTTGGATTTGTTTTGAATGTCAGATGCAAGACTATCACTAGTTTAGATTATTTCCTTATAGCACGTTGTATATTTCCAAGCATGAATGAATGATGTTTAGATTAACGTGATTTGTAAATGTATCGGCAAAAATCTCTATTAATGACCATAACTACGCACTTCACGTGCGTAGTTGATAAGGTCATGAACTACGCTTTTGGGAAGCGTAGTTGGAGTTCCAAAAAAAATAAAAATATCAACTACTCATTTGGGAAGCGTAGTTAGAGTTCCCTAAAAAAATTTAAAATTTTTTTTGGAAACTCCAACTACTCTCCCCACAAGCGTAGTTGATATTTTTATTTTTTTGAAACTTCAACTACGCTCCCCAACAGCGTAGTTGGGGACGCTAACATCTACGCACGCGAAGTGCGTAGTTGGTGTGACAATTATAGATTTTCGCCGGTACGTCTATCAACCCCCTAGATTAATCATCCAAGTATAGACTTATAAGTAATATGAGGATGATTGTGCAATGTTGAGATGCTTATCATGCTAGAGTGAGTGGTTATGGTCGAAAGGATTATCATCCTACTTATGATGTTATTGCTCAAATAATGGTAATATTGGTTAGTATAAGCAAATAACAAACATTATGTGATGATTATGTTGTCTAGTATCATCATAATTGTGAACCGAGCTTAATCAACTAGTATGCAAATAGTAGTCCCGGTTCTAACATTTAGTAGGCCCTTGGCCAAAATAGAAAAAAGGGCCCCTAAAAATAACGAGATTTTTATTTTAAAATTTCAAACGATAATATAAGAGTTTAACAAACGAACTTACCAAATGATCATTCAATCGCTATAAAATATTCAAAAACGTTTACAGCGATGAAAATATAATGCCTTGCTTATTTCACGACACATAGTGTTTTGTGCTCCATCGTCAATAAAAGAAACAATAACGATAAATCTTCGACGAGAGTAGTGTGACAAAACAAAACGAGGCAATAATGCCCTTGTTGGTTTACTTGTTGCATTCACATAAACTTGGTCCACCATTCCAAAGCGTACTTGTTGCATTCACATAAACTTAGTCCACCGTTCTATAGCCACGCTTGTAAGTTGTAGGTCACCGTAAAGAACCAAATGTGATCGAGCCACCTATAAATATATAGAAACAAAGGAAAAGACATATCAATGATCATACAAAGAAAAAGATCAGTAGAGAAGTAGAGAAAGAAACCGATCTGATTAATTGGAGAAAGTAACCATTAATACCTCCATGATTGAAGAAGAAGAAGGGGTTAAGATCTTGTTGTATTTTGATTTTGAAAATTGGAGAGTAATAATGGAGATAATGGAGAGATGCCGTCCGTTCCCACTTTCCCTTTTTCAACTTTGTTTTAATTTTCTTTTTTTATTAGCTAAATTTAATTGAATAGGGATATGTATAATAGTAGACTTATATATCGGTTGGGCCCCTAAAATTGTTGGGCTCATGGCCTAGACCAACCTTGCCACCCCCATTTAGCCGGGTCTGACAAATAGCAAACATCATGTGTTGTATATTAGTTGACATAAAGTCATATGTTATGACATAGCTCGCCTTATTACACATGCTACATTCATATTTCTATTCATTGATTGAACACAACTTGCTTGAGCATCCTATTAGCAATGATTTAGGAGACATAGCCCAAAGATCCCTTCAATAAACGATCTTGATGAAAATACATTGAGAATGAGATAAAGATAAAGACATCTTCGACGTTCAAACAGATCCTTGAAAGAAAACAAAAAACAACGATCATGAACTCATTAATACACTAAACAAAGATCCCTTCAATAACAAGGACCTTATATGTTTAAGCGTGTGCACGAGCGAACATTTAGTGAGTTTTTATTGAGCTTGAGTGGGGTGATTCTTTCAAATAAAATTCTAATACTGGTGTGGAATGGCAAAAAAGGCAGTATAGTTTAATCAGGAATCGATTCGGACGATGAAACACTATAAATATACATCAACCTGTAGCATTTTGAAATATGACCGTTGGACGTCTATTCTCTCATCCAAATATGTATATATCTACACTACTATATTATACACACTTAGATTCCTCTCACTGTCTTGTACCAAACAAATTGTTATATATAGTACACTTGGACAACGAAATAAATAATTTAATTAATCGACATTTGAATTTATATTTTATCTTATAATCATTGAATACAAAATAAATATTTTGTTTATCTTCTAATATACACTACGAGTGTAGTTAAGTATGTCCCATTAATTTAAAGTTTGTCAGTGTAATTAATTAGCCTTCGAGAAGCTACCGACACTATATGAAGCAACGCTGATGTGGATATCAAGTTTGGGCAAGTATTCTTTCCGTTAATGTTTTATTCATAGAGTTTATATTTTATAATAAGTTTAGTGCTCCTGTTTTGAGGTAGAATGAAAATGTTTAAGGAAAAAAAATATATTTAGATTATTTTTATGTATTAAAAGACTTCTAACATTTTATTTTAATTGTTAAATAGATATGTTTTTTTGATTCGATAACATTTTATTTTTGAGAATAGTTTCGTATAATTCTAAATGGGCCCTTAGAATAAGATATATTCATATATGTCATTATATTTTTCCAAATTCAATGTGTTTGGTCGGTTAATGCATAATAGAGCAAATAAATTAAGCCCTTAGAATTTAGATAATGAACAAATATGATTAATTGTTCCTTACAAATGCTCTTGTAAAATTGTAGATAAACAATAAATCAAAAAAGCTCTTAGAATCTAGATCATAAATAAATATGATTATACTCTCGCAAAAAGTCAAACCTACGTAAAACCTTAGAATTCCATTATAGCTAGGATCATCAAACGGTGATCAAGCTTAGATTCAATCTTAAATTTGGTATAATAGAGATAATGCATCTTGTAGAAGCATACAATCGTACCTTAATTCCTAATCTAATCACCACCTCTCCTTGTATGAATACAATAGGGTCAAGTTCACTCAAGACATACAAGAACAACTTCACTAAGGTAAAATCAAACACTATTTCAATTCTCAATCAAGTGACTATAATCATAGAAGGCTACCTACACATCATTGACTTCAACCAAACCTTAGAATAGGAGATTATCCAAACATTGTAGAAATTGAAATCATGGTAACCAATTCGACTATATCGATGTTAACCAAATATATGAACCTTTGACTTTAATTGTGTTACCCTATCTTTTAAATGAAATCTTCGTTGTCATATTCAAGGAAAAACTAAACCTCGTCATTACTCAATATTCAAGGGCAAGTATATCCTAACTTGCACAAAGCAACAACTTTTAGGTTCCTCGACATAAATAATCACCTATTCCTTGTAATTACTCGGGAATTAAGATTTAAAATAATATAGAGCGAAGTGATTATCTTCTGCACCTAGAGTTTGCTTGAACAAAAGATCAATAAAAAAGGGGAATGGAAAGTTAAAGAGGATAATTAAGGCCCAATTTGCATATAGTTGTGTCAATTAATGCCTAGGTTGTTAGCATGGAGTTGATATCACTAGGGAGATCAACTGAATGTGCAAAGAGTTGTCGATAATCCTAGGGATATCAGATTGGTTACCAAGAAACAAGAGGGGCGGAACAAACGAGGAGAAGAGTGGAAACATTGACTATAAAATTGGAGGAATTTGCAACTAAACACAAACATTAATAATAAAACGAATAGAAAAAGGAGAAGGGATTCAATGTCAAATTCAATTTAAATTGATTGAATAAAAACAAATGGAAGAAGTAAACCATGGCTATACTTAGCTAAAAATTTAAAAAACTACAAATTTTTTGACAAAAAATAAATGTTGAAATTGTATTAATAGACGACTCTTGGAATAATATTGACAACTCATTCATAATATTATTTAATTCTAAGACGATTGAAAAAATAACAAGAGACCTCTATATATAAAAAAAATATATAAAAAAATATGAGGTCTAATTAACCAAAAAAATATAATAAATAAATTACTCAAATGTAAACACTTGAAAAAGATTAAATCATCCAACAAAAATAAAAGCTGAACTTCAAGTGACAGCAAGCTTACCCAACAAATTACAGCTGGCTAGTGGGAGTTAACATTAGGGCCGGTTTGACACTTTATTTGCGGGTTAGTGGGCTTGTATATATGCCTCCTTAACTAGCAGAAACAAGAGTGCATATGTATATTCAGGACCTGGATCTATATAGTTTTTTGAATTAGTTTAACTAATAGATCATCCATATTATAAATAAATAATAATAATAAAAAAACTAATTTTAAATCCAAATACTTCATTAAGTTATTTTATTTTCATTTGTGCTAAATTATGTGTCAAACTTTTTAGGTCATATCACAATACGTGTAACTAAATATCAAACTCAAATGAAATACACAAAATTAAATCCAATACATAAAACAACAGTATTTGAACTGCGAGATTAGGATCGAACTCGTAAATAATTATAAGACTCGATTGTAGTAAAAGATTAGGATCGAACTCAGAAAAAGATTAAAGATTTGAATAGTTAATTGTAAAGCCCGAAAATAAATACACGCTAATAGACAACGCACAAAAAGTGTAGATCGGCTGACAAGTCATATATACAAGTCGGGCCAAATGGAAGGTTACAAAAAGCATAAATCGCATGAAGGGAGAAAGTACATAAGTCGGACCGATCAAAGGGTTCGAGTCTGCCCATATGTATAGTTTTGAACTGTGAGATTGAGAAGATTGGATAAATTTCCCTTAGGGTTTCCATTGGATATGTAACGTACATATAGAAAAATACAATTGTGAATAATTACATAATAGGCCTAATATTTACATAAACTATCATACCCCCATAGTTAAAACTGGAGGAGGCATTACAGTGAGACTAGATCTAAAATCGAAAAACGATTGTCTTGGTAGGCCCTTAGTAAATATATCTGCATACTGAAAAGCCGAAGGTACTTGAAGAACTCGAATGTGACATCGGGCAACCTTATCTCGGACAAAGTGAATATCAATCTCAATATGTTTGGTTCATTGGTGTTGAACCGGGTTGGTGGCAAGATAAGTAGCAGAAATGTTGTCAGTGTAGACAATAGATGCCTTGACAAGCGGGAAATGAAGCTCAAGCAAAAGATTGCGTAGCCACGAACACTTAAAGACAACGTTGGCAACTCCTCTATATTTTGCCTCTGCACTAAACCGGGAAACCACAAATTGCCTCTTGGTAGACCACAAGATTAGAGTGTCATTGAAGAAGACACATTAACATGAGGTTGACCGTTGTGTATCAGGACAGCCGGTCTAGTTGGCATTTGTATATGCAATGAGGTCAGATTTTGGTGAAGGAGAAATGGTGATACCTAACAATGACGTGCCAGAGATGTAGCGAATGATACGCTTGAGAGCAGCAAAGTGAGGCTCACGAGGATCATGCATGAACAAGCATATTTGCTGGACAATGAAACTAATGTCAGGTCTTGTGAAAGTAAGATACTGAAGTGCCCTTGCCAAGCTGCGATACAATGTCGGATCACTAACATGAGGACCAGAGGAGGCGTTGAGCTTGATAGTGGTTTCAACATGTGTGATTGCAGGTTTACATGTAGTCACCTTGGCTCGTGCAACAATCTCCCAAGCATACTTGTCTTGAGACAAGAATAGACCTGAAGGTGAGCGCTGAACAGAGATGTGTTCGCCACTTAGCGTGCGTGCAAATAAGCTTTAAATTTATAAAACTAGTGTAACGGTCAGAAAACGAAGATGACCTAATCGAGAATTTTAAGGAATTAAATCCGTTTTAACACGAGATACCTCTCGAGGTAACTTGCTCCTAGATGATATTACAACCCGGTGTTATTTGGAGTATTTGGGAGCTTCAATTAATAAAAATGCAGTTGAGAAAAATGATCAGGACATCGGACATGTCCTAGATATGAAAAAACATAGAAAGGCAAAACGGCCAAAAGAGTCGCTATTTCGTTTCTTAGCGGCTAAGAAAGACGACTTAGGAATACGCGTTTTTCGAAACAATTGCGGAATAATTATCCATACAATATTCCAGATTTATTATTCCAATTTCGAGAAGTTTGGAGAAGGGGGCTTAAACCGCTTCCGGATCGGTAAAAGGATAATTATCGACTCCGCTAAAGGATAATTATCGTCTTCGCTATAAATAGCTGAAATATCGTTTATTAATTCATTTTCTTTCACGTTTCCTCGTAAAAGCTCTGATTTCTCTCAACCTTCAAACTCAGATCTACTCTTCGTTTCTAATCCGATTTCAAATCCGTTTGAGTTTTTGGATTCCTCTCTTCATTCTCTTCATTTTGGTACCGAGTTTCTGCATTTCCGAGCAAGGGAAGGTCTGGTCGAGCATATATGATACTAGGGAGGTTCCGTCCCTCAGATTCCGGTGAATTTGATGGTGTACGAGCGTAGCCTGCGTCGTTGTGATTCCGAATCTTCTTTCGGATCGTCAATCGGGTTAGTAACGAATAAGTTATGAATTTATTCGTTTTCCGTATTGCGATTTAGCCTAAATTGACCTTAGACTTGTCAAAATGGATAATTGGAAATTCCATTATGCTCGTTACTTTATTCTGGTGATTATGGGCTGTTTGTTTGATGAGATTTGATGACAGGTGGGTTCAGAAATTGCCTGCGGGCAAAACGTTGTTCTGGCGAAATTTAATTAATTAAATTGGGATTCTAGAAAATGCTATAAGCTAATTAAATTCAAAGGAATGAATTTAACTGGTGTTTGAAGCAAGAAGTTTAATACGAGGAATATGATATTCTCCGCAGGTGTTGTTGAAGGTTTTGTTTAACTATAACTTAGTTCTTTGTGAGCGTATCCAAGCACGAAAAAAGAGGATAGTCCGAGTGGGAAACGACCAATAGTTGGTTTGCGAGGTTTTATTGTTCTTACCTGTTAGGTAAGTGTATATGAATTACACTTGCTTAATATATGTTATGTATTTAATATGCTATGATTTTATGCATGCTTGAGTGTATATATATGTTTGTTATGATTGTATGCATGCTTATATGTATATGAGTGAGACGATGATGATGACTTGATATTCCTTATGAAAGCATGCATGAGGTACATGAGATGATAGTGGAAAGAATGTGATGAAAGAATATGATGAAAGCATGAAACTGAGTTATGATATGAAAGTGATAATATAGGATGGTAATTGATTAATTAGCCCAACTGGGTCCCGCACGGGTTTTCGGGGGACGAGGTCGCTACCTGATCTACAGGGGGCCTCAGAGGTCGCTACCTGATCTACAGGGGGCCTCAAGATAAGAAAAACAGCCAGAGGTCGCTACCTGATCTACAAGGGGCCTCAAGATAAGAAAAATAGTCCAAGATCGCAACCTGATCTACAGGGGGTCTTAGGACAAGATGGCCGAGGTCGCTACCTGATCTACAGGGGGCCGAGGACGCTATCGGGTTGGCCAACCGAAAGAAAAAAAAAAGAAAGAAAGAAAAGAAATACGAAAGCAATGAGAAAATATATCGTACGATCAGTTGGAGCTAGTTAGTTAATTATCACCTATGCATCGATGCGATCGAGTCTAGCATGTTATATGTTATGTTATGATTATTTATATGTGATGAGATGATATGAGATGTTTATATGAGATGATATGTTTATATGTGATGTGTGATAACATGCTTGAATGTTTATGTGAAATGTGATGTGAATGGTTGTGGAATTATATGTGAATGTGGATATGTATGCATTGATCAACTCTGAAATGTGAGGAAGGGTATAGAGTGTCCTTTGGGGACGGGATATTAGATACTTATATATATTGGGAGAGTGCGATTTGTATACCCTTACTGAGCGTGTGGCTCATTGTTGTTATATCCACATATTTTTCAGCTACTCAGACTCGGCCTGATCAAGGCAAGGACGTTGGACCCAACACCTGAATTTGAGATCATATCAGGTGGGCTGTTATGGGATGCTACCGCCTAGGATGTTTTGTGTGGTTTTAAACAGTTGTGTTTTGTTAAACAGAGTTTATGACGTATGTTAGTATGTATATATGTTGTAAATATGGTTGTAAGATAAAGTTTTAAAAATTTACGTTTTCCGCTTTTCCGCTTATTGTTTTAAACAGGGTTAATTAATTGGTAATCAACTAGAAATGAAATAGGTGTCACATTTGGTTGGTATCAGAGCAGGGATATGATTCCTTGGCTTGGGGTTGTGGGAAGTTTTCTGAAAAGCTTTTGAAAGTTTCTTTTTCTTTTAGATGGCGGAGCACAGCCAAAGGGTCGACTGAGTGTGTACATGCTCAGGGTAGAAATGATCAAGAGCACCCTAAGGTGCCAGTTTAGCCAATATCACTACCACCATCGGATATGGTTGGTATATCTGATTTAGTGATATATTTGAGAGAAGTTATACCACCACAGACACAAATAGTGTCTGAGGCGGGTATTATTCTAGTAGAGATGGACAAGAATTTTGAAAAGATTCGCCGCCAAGGAGCAAAGCTGTTTGAGGGGATCACTAATCCATTAGTAGTGGATGAGTAATTGGGGAACACTGCGTCCATTCTAGATGGAGTTATCTACGCTAATGAGAGACGTGTACAATATGCTATATCCTTGTTTAAGGGAGAAACTGGAGATGGAATATGCCTTTTCTATTGATTCCTAAATATTGGATCTGGTGGGACATGGTCCCTAATGACCATAGTATACCACATGTGTTGACATGAGATGATTTCTTGAGAGAGTTTGATGTGATATTAGGTATGGATTGTTATCCACTCATAGAGCATTGATTGATTGTTATACAAAAGAAGTCACCATGGAGGTAGATGGGGTGAGAGAGGTGATTCTGACATGTGAGAAGAATATGATTCCTGCTTGCCTCATATCTACAATGAAAACTTTTAGATTACTTCGACAAGCTTATCTGGCTAGTGTGTCAGATTCTACGATTGTTAGTCCGAGAGTATGTGAGGTGGATGTTGTCAGAGAATTTCCTAACCTTTTCCTTGATGATTTACCGGTTTACCTCCGAGTAGAGAGGTAGACTTTGAGATTGAGACATTACTAGGTGCAACACCGATATCAATTGCTCCTTACAGGATGGCTCCGCTAGAGCTAAAGGAGTTAAAGAAACAACTAGAAGAGTTGCTCGAGAAGGGTTTTATACGCCCGAGTATTTCTCCTTGGGGTGCACCAGTGCTTTTTGTGAAGAAGAAAGATGGTAGTTTACGATTGTGCATAGACTACCGTCAGCTGAACAAAATCACAATCAAGAACAAGTATCCCTTACCGAGGATAGAGGACTTGCTTGATCAGTTAAGGGGTGCTACAGTATTTTCAAAGATTGACCTTCGATCGGGATACTGGCAGTTGAGGATAGCAGAGAATTCAATACCGAAGAAAGCTTTTCGTACTCGGTATGGACACTATGAGTTTACAGTTATGCCTTTTGGGTTGACGAATGCACCTGCAGCATTCATGGCGTTGATGAACTCGATCTTCCAACCTTATCTAGATCAGTTTGTCGTGGTCTTCATTGATGATATCTTGATATATTCCCGAGATGCAGATACTCATAGAGAACATCTGAGACGTATCTTAGGGATTTCGAGGGAGAGACAATTGTATGCGAAGTTCAGCAAGTGCGAGTTTGGACGGATCAGATTGCCTTTCTAGGGCATGTGATATCACGAGATGGTATACAACCTGATCCATCCAAGATCAAGGCTATTACAGAATGGGAAATTCCGAAGAGCATTACGGAGATTCGCAGCTTCTTAGGACTTGCGGGTTATTACAGGAGGTTTGTAAAGAACTTTTCGATTATCGCGCGTCCATTGACTAACTTGCTAAAGAAGAATCAGCAGTTTATATGGGATAACAGTTGTCAAGAGAGCTTTGAAGAACTTAAGAAAAGATTGACTACGTTCCCTATTCTGGCTGTACCCTCAGATAAGGGTAACTTTGTGGTTTATACCGACGCATCTGGGAGTGGCTTAGGAGGAGTTCTAATGCAGGAAGGGAAGGTAATAGCATATACATCTAGACAGTTGAGACCTCATGAGCAGAACTACCCTACACACGACCTAGAGCTTGCTGCTATAGTTCATGCTCTTAAGACCTGGAGGCACTATCTTTATGGTGATACATTTCCGGTGTTTACCGACCATAAAAGCCTGAAGTATATTCCCACTCAGAGGGATCTGAATCTGAGGCAGAGAAGATGGATGGAGTTACTCAAGGATTATGATTGCACTATAGAGTACCATCCAGGAAAGGCGAATGTGGTAGCTGACGCTCTCAGCAGAAAGAGCAGTGACCAAGGCAGTAAGGTCAACTACAAAGTTGAGCATTTATTAGCTCTCAGAGTTATGAGAGTAGAGATGGATGTAAGAGGATCTGAGTTGATAGCGAACATTCAGGTAAGACCGTTGATTCTTGATGAGATTTCAATTAGACAAGATGAGGATGATACACTGAAGAAGTTGAAAGCTAAAGTGGGAGATGCTACCACTACACACTTCCAGTTGTCTGATCAGGGAGTGTTATACAGAGGTGCACGGATATGCGTGCCGAACATTGAGGAGTTAAAGAAGAAGCTACTTGAAGAGGCACATTCCTCGAGGTATTCCATGCATCCTGGGAGTACGAAGATGTTTAATGACCTGAGGAAGATCTATTGGTGGCCCAGGATGAGACGAGAGGTAGCTGATTTTGTAGCTCGATGTCTAGTGTGTCAGCAAGTGAAGGCTGAACACCAAGCACCAACAGGAAAATTACAATCTTTATCAGTTCCTGAGTGGAAGTGGGAGCGGATTACAATGGATTTTGTGGTTGGACTTCCTAGGACTTTCAGAAAAAATGACACGGTATGGGTGATTGTAGACAGATTGACGAAATCTGCCCACTTCTTACCGATGAGACAAGATAACTCCTTGGATGAGCTGGCAGAGTTGTATGTGAGAGAGATTGTTCGACTGCACGGAGTCCCTGTATCGATTGTATCCGATAGAGATCCGAGGTTTACCTCGCATTTCTGGGGAAGTCTACAAACTGCCTTAGGTACAAGATTGCATTTCAGTACGGCATTTCATCCTCAGACAGACGGACAATCAGAGAGAACGATTCAGACCTTGGAGGAGATGTTGAGATCTTGTGTTTTGGAGCTTAAAGGTAACTAGGATTCTAACCTGCTATTGCTCGAATTTGCGTATAATAACAGTTTCCATTCAAGTATTGGTATGGCCCCTTATGAGGCCTTGTATGGAAGGAAGTGTCACACACCTGTATGTTGGGATTTTGAGGGCATGCGACAGATAGAGGGTCCTGAACTTGTACAACAGACAATGGAGAAAGTACAAGTAGTAAAGCAGTGCTTGAAGGCAGCACAAGATCGTCAAAAGAGCTACTTTGATCGCCATAGACGAGAGATGACATATGAGATAGGCAATATAGTGTTTTTGAAGGTATCTCCTTGGAGGGGAGTTATGAGATTTGGTAGGCATGGGAAGTTAGCACCGAGATACATTGGTCCATATGAGATCTTAGAGAAGATCGGACCACTTGCGTATAGATTGGCATTACCACCTGAGTTATCAAGATTGCATGACGTCTTCCACGTATCGGTGCTACGGAGGTATAGGTCATATCCGAGTCATATCATTCCCGAACCTGAGATAGAAGTATCTGAGAACTTGTCCTACCCAAAAGAACCAGTTGAGGTTTTAGGTAGACAAGTTCGAAGATTGAGAAACAAGGAGATTCCGATGGTGAAGGTCAGATGGGGACATCATTCAGCTCGAGAGGCTACATGGGAAACCGAGCGAGATATGAGAGCTAGATACCCCTATCTTTTTGAGTAAAAACCTCGAGAAAGTGTGATCTGGTTGTGCATCCTTTTGATATATCTACGAGTTTGGTTCTACGTCCTTTCTTAAATTTCGGGACGAAATTTCTTAAAGTGGGAGATATTTGTAACGGTCAGAAAACGAAGATGACCTAATCGAAAATTTTAAGGAATTAAATCCGTTTTAACACGAGATACCTCTCGAGGTAACTTGCTCCTAGATGATATTACAACCCGGTGTTATTTGGAGCATTTGGGAGCTTCAATTAATAAAAATGCAGTTGAGAAAAATGATCAGGACATCGGACATGTCCTAGATATGAAAAAACATAGAAAGGCAAAACGGCCAAAAGAGTCGCTATTTCGTTTCTTAGCGGCTAAGAAAGACGACTTAGGAATACGCGTTTTTCGAAACAATTGCGGAATAATTATCCATACAATATTCCAGATTTATTATTCCAATTTCGAGAAGTTTGGAGAAGGGGGCTTAAACCGCTTCTGGATCGGTAAAAGGATAATTATCGACTCCGCTAAAGGATAATTATCGTCTTCGCTATAAATAGCTGAAATATCGTTTATTAATTCATTTTCTTTCACGTTTCCTCGTAAAAGCTCTGATTTCTCTCAACCTTCAAACTCAGATCTACTCTTCGTTTCTAATCCGATTTCAAATCCGTTTGAGTTTTTGGATTCCTCTCTTCATTCTCTTCATTTTGGTACCGAGTTTCTGCATTTCCGAGCAAGGGAAGGTCTGGTCGAGCATATATGATACTAGGGAGGTTCCGTCGCTCAGATTCCGGTGAATTTGATGGTGTACGAGCGTAGCCTGCGTCGTTGTGATTCCGAATCTTCTTTCGGATCGTCAATCGGGTTAGTAACGAATAAGTTATGAATTTATTCGTTTTCCGTATTGCGATTTAGCCTAAATTGACCTTAGGCTTGTCAAAATGGATAATTGGAAATTCCATTATGCTCGTTACTTTATTCTGGTGATTATGGGCTGTTTGTTTGATGAGATTTGATGACAGGTGGGTTCAGAAATTGCCTGCGGGCAAAACGTTGTTCTGGCGAAATTTAATTAATTAATTAAAGGTTAATTAATTAAATTGGGATTCTAAAAAATGCTATAAGCTAATTAAATTCAAAGGAATGAATTTAACTGGTGTTTGAAGCGAGAAGTTTAATACGAGGAATATGATATTCTCCGCAGGTGTTGTTGAAGGTTTTGTTTAACTATAACTTAGTTCTTTGTGAGCGTATCCAAGCACGAAAAAAGAGGATAGTCCGAGTGGGAAACGGCCAATAGTTGGTTTGCGAGGTTTTATTGTTCTTACCTGCGAGGTAAGTGTATATGAATTACACTTGCTTAATATATGTTATGTATTTAATATGCTATGATTTTATGCATGCTTGAGTGTATATATATGTTTGTTATGATTGTATGCATGCTTATATGTATATGAGTGAGACGATGATGATGACTTGATATTCCTTATGAAAGCATGCATGAGGTACATGAGATGATAGTGGAAAGAATGTGATGAAAGAATATGATGAAAGCATGAAATTGAGTTATGATATGAAAGTGATAATATAGGATGGTAATTGATTAATTAGCCCAACTGGGTCCCGCACGGGTTTCCGGGGGACGAGGGCGCTACCTGATTTACAGGGGGCCTCAGAGGTCGCTACCTGATCTACAGGGGACCTCAAGATAAGAAAAACAGCCAGAGGTCGCTACCTGATCTACAGGGGGCCTCAAGATAAGAAAAATAGTCCAAGATCGCAACCTGATCTACAGGGGTCTTAGGACAAGATGGCCGAGGTCGCTACCTGATCTACAGGGGGCCGAGGACGCTATCGGGTTGGCCAACCGAAAGAAAAAAAAAGAAAGAAAGAAAAGAAATACGAAAGCAATGAGAAAATATATCGTACGATCAGTTGGAGCTAGTTAGTTAATTATCACCTATGCATCGATGCGATCGAGTCTAGCATGTTATATGTTATGTTATGATTATTTATATGTGATGAGATGATATGAGATGTTTATATGAGATGATATGTTTATATGTGATGTGTGATAACATGCTTGAATGTTTATGTGAAATGTGATGTGAATGGTTGTGGAATTATATGTGAATGTGGATATGTATGCATTGATCAACTCTGGAATGTGAGGAAGGGTATAGAGTGTTCTTTGGGGACGGGATATTAGATACTTATATATATTGGGAGAGTGCGATTTGTATACCCTTACTGAGCGTGTGGCTCATTGTTGTAATATCCACATATTTTTCAGCTACTCAGACTCGGCCTGATCAAGGCAAGGACGTTGGACACAACACCTGAATTTGAGATCATATCAGGTGGGCTGTTATGGGATGCTACCGCCTAGGATGTTTTGTGTGGTTTTAAACAGTTGTGTTTTGTTAAACAGAGTTTATGACATATGTTAGTATGTATATATGTTGTAAATATGGTTGTAAGATAAAGTTTTAAAAATTTACGTTTTCCGCTTTTCCGCTTATTGTTTTAAACAGGGTTAATTAATTGGTAATCAACTAGAAATGAAATAGGTGTCACAACTAGAATCAAGCAAGCGAACCCGCAGTGTACGGATCGATATAGTTAAGCAAGAATTCCAGAGTATCGAACACAGGGATTTGGGGGGTTAAATCCAATTATAGGTTATCAAGCGAGTAAATGTAAGAGCTTTTCGAATTATTGGGAAAACAACAATCCTAAAGATCCAGGAATCCAGCTGTGATATAAGGACAAAGTTGAGATATGCAAAGGTATGCTAATGTAAGGTAATCGTACGGTGAAGTTCCAAAAACCTTATATGACCCACCTAAAAGACACTCTCTATAAAGGTTGTTGAGGCTTCAGTATAGAAAGATTCTAAAGGTAAGAATTAATGTCAAATACCCAAACTTGTAATCCAAGGATCAAGACAAACTAAACCGATTAAGGTTGTGACACTCACAATCGAGGTAGAGGTTGTTGAGGCTTCACTACCACCTAGAAAAGGCAAGCCAAGACTAAGTTAAAGCAAATCTTTAACTTTGGATTAAAGTAAAAGCAGGTTCGAAACTTAACACAAAATTACGGGTAGTTCTTGAGTTCCACGGCCGTGGAAGCTCAAGAACAGACCGTGGATTAGGGTTGTCGTCGATTCTTTCTAACTCTCAGGGTCCAATCTGTTTACGATCAATCTATCATCATCTAAGCCACAACTATCAACCCTTCACCTTAGAATTGTTAAGGGTTTTTAGCCAACAATAGTCATATTGATATTAAATTCAAGGTTTAAAAGAATGAAAGATGAAAACTTCTGAAAACCTTCAATAACTTTCAAATCAATCTCAAATCCACAATCAAGAACAATAATCGTCACTAGATTCGGAATAACACAAACAAACACAAATCTTAGATAAGAAGGAAGAACGGGATGTCAATCCGTCTTCTAAATCAAACCTAAGCAAGAAGCGAAATCTTCTTGCGAACAATCTTCCGAATCTTCGATCTTCCGTCAATCCGGAGATCCCAATGACAAAGCGCAAAAATCTCTCAAACACAATCTCCGCCAAATGCGAAATTAGGGCAATTCCAAGCGTAAGCGTAAGATGCGTCTATGCGTAAGCGAAGGTGACGGAATCTCTCTTCGTCCGTCCTTTTATAGTGTAAGATAAAATATCGGCCCGGCCCAATTGCGTATGAGATCGTGGCTTAAAGTGTGGCGAAAAAGATCGCCAAGATCAAGGTCGTGGAAGGGTTCCACGGCCGTAATTTAGAGCGTGGAAATCATCACGGTTTGACACAACTCCTCCACGGCCGTAGAAGTTGCTGGAATGAACCACGCTTCCCTTGCCATGGTTCCACGGCTGTGGACTTGAACGTGGAATGTAGTACGGCCGTATTTTAGAGCGTGGTTTAGGGCAAGAACGTGATTCTTCCTTAGTCTCGTGCATCTTTCAAGTTGGCACATCCTTAGCTCCTAGGAATGCCCTCGATTCATGGACATCCTCAATCAAATCCATCCTTGCTCAATTCCGTTCGGAAATAGCTCTTAATTACCTATAATCAACATAAAGCTTGTGTAGATCTCCATATTGACAATATAGACAAACTAGCTCACAATTGAATCAATGCTTAATCAATGACTATCAATATGGATGAAATACACTTAGAAAACGTGCCTAAAATATCACAATATTTCATGCTAACAAATAACCCCATACTTGCCACTTGCTTGTCCCTAAGCAAGGTCTTTCAAAAGCTTTAAAACAAAAGTTAGGATGAAATATGTGTACCTTCTCAAAGCAAACTTCTTTTGGATGAACGTGCCTTCTAATCAATAGATCATTCTCAAATCTTGCTTCATTCGTTTATAAGACTTTCATACACTTAATCAAAGAGTAAAGAGTAAAGAAAGCTCATGAATCAATCAAACTTCCATACAAACATCATAACCTTCAAACATTATCAAAATCAATCATAAGAAACTTCAATTTAGATCATCAAGTCATATAACATTCTTTTGATCTTAAGGACTTTCAAAAAGGTCTAGAATGTGGAAAGGGAAGGAAAACTTTAAGGAATGTGGTGCATGAATCTGGGAAAGTGGATAACTACTCTTTTCTTCTTCTCTTGCGGTTCCCGCAACACTTTCAACTTAGAGCTTCGCTCTCTTCCTTTCATTTTTCGACTTTACTTTTGGAGTTATGGATAGAGGTGCACAAAAACCGAAGCCTAGGAGATTGGCGTTTTTCAATTTTTATGAGATGCCTCAAACCCTTAGCGCACATACCATAATCCGCTAGGAATATCGCTCAATCCGACTTTGGCAAGACACAAACACCCGGCTATGTGAATGGTGCCGAATTACTCATTATCATGATTGACTTCTCCAAACCTACAATTTCTTTCTACTCTTTTGATTGCAAATAATTGCTTTCATGGCCCTCCCACATCAAACATGCCTTTTTCAATCAACTCCTCCAAATTCCCGGATAGGTAAAGGAGGCCATAGTTTCAATGAGGGGCTAAATGATCAAAGAAAGAAGAAAGAAAATCGAATTGCCTTAATCATCTCAACAAGAAGCATAAGAACTTATAGTGTGATTTCAACCTTAATTCCTTAACATGATTTAAGTAACATTCATCACATTATGAAACTTGCAAAAGAGGTATAATCAACTCAATCAATTTCTTTTCAATTTACTATTCGTTTAAGCATGCAATTGTCATCAAACTCAATTCACAAGTAGCGATTATCATAGAAATCATCTCTATCCTTAGAAGCACAAAATTTTCAAAATTTTTCAATTTTTATGGGTTTTTTTTCAAATTCTTTTTCATGCAATGCAATAATGAAACGTGCAACAATATAATGAACATGCAAGATAGTCTCAATAGAAGCAATCAAAGTGAGTAAGAGTTATTACAAACTTTTAGTCACACCCCACCCCATACTTGGAACAAACATTGTCCCTAATGTTCAAATAAAAGAAAGAAAAGAAGAAAAGAAAGAAAGAAAAAGACTCACAAAATGGCGGTGGAATGGTTAAACTGTCGGTCCTGCAAATCATCACTGCGGTGGAGGCGGGAATGGAGAGAAGCTAGGATCGTAGTACCGCCCAAACTGCTGGCGGTAGACGTCTCTCATCATATGGTCGAGGTCGTCCATGCGTCCATCTCTAGCATCGGCTCGAATCTCCAATGCTCCCACTCTATCAGAATGGCTAGTAGCCCACTCTGGCATCTGCTCATACCATCCCGGAGCCTGGCTGTACCACCCCGGTGCATCTGACGGTGCTGGTGCTGGTGCTGGTGGTGCCTGTGCAGACCATGGAGGTGGAGCTTCGTACCATGCAGGAGGTGTCTCCATCCAAGTGGGTCTCTTGCTCACGCTGGCGCGGCGAGAAGATGAACCTGAAGCTCTGGCGGGACGTGGAGAACGTCTAGGCACATCAGAAGCTATGTCCGGCTGATCTGGAAACGTGCCAAAATCCTGCTCGGCTCCTCCTTCTCCCTCGTACTGATCTCTCATCTCCTCCTCCTCAACTACAGGTGGTGGTGGGACATATGGAGGAGCTGCAATCCTGTTCGCATGCATAGCTGCGAACGTCTCCTTCCAATTATGCCGTCCAGCCATAATGGAATACTCCGGTAACCACTCAATGCCCCTCCCCGTCCTGCTCTCCCATGGCATAGCTGCATAAGGTGGACCTCTATGGGTAGGGAAGATAAGACCTCTAGTCATGAAGGCCTGGAGTCCTAGGGGTACAGCTGGAATGCGTGTACATGCAGAAAAATCTACCCCCAACATCCTAGCAAGGTGGGTGACTATCCCACCATATCCAATGTTGTCAGCCCTCTTGTTCTTAAGCTTGCTCATGGTAGCAGCTAAGAGGATGACGCAGTCAGCAGGGCGCCCATACAGCATGGAGTACAACAGAAAGAGCTCATCCGTCTTGATCTTCTGAGGTGTCTCCGTCCTAGGGAAGAGACACTCAGAAAGAACCCGGTGAGCAATCTTCAAGGCTAAGTGATACATCAACTTAGCCTTGGTATCAGCTGGTTGCCAGCGGTCCTCGCTGGCATAGATCATGGCAACCTCCTCCCAAAAATCTTTGGCGTAAACGCCGCTAGGAAAACGACCATTGAAGGTCCCGAACTCTCGGATGGTAAAATCATAGTTCCTTTCCATCAAACGGAAAGAAACTGTTCTATCCACATGGTTGTGCTCAAAAGACGTCACAACCTCTCTTGTGATCTCCTCGTAGGCGTCTTCTCGGATAGCCGAGAAGACAACTAATCCGGCTCTATCCAAGAGCCAAGTAAGGTCATCTATGATGTGGAGGGGAGCTAAATCCTCCAACAATAGGTACCTAGGTCCTATCATAGCCCTCTTATGGATCCTCTCTAAGGCGTCGAGATGATCCTCGTGAATGGTAGGTACCCTAAGGCTAGGAGATGCGGGTGATGAAGGTGATGATGGAGGTGAAGGGGAGGAAGGTGGTGGTGCTCTAGAGGATGAAGAGGAAGAGGGGTTACCCTTCCTCTTTTTGTTCTTATCCTTCTCATTTTTCTTCTCCTTAATTCTCCCAGAAACTCTCCTTACAAAATCCATTACTGTTCAAAACCACGGTCTATTCTTGGTGTTCCACGGCCATGGAATTGACAGAGACCGTGGTTCGTCTCGCTTTTTCTCAAAACTCAGCAAACAACAGTCAAATTCCACAATCAAGCAGTCCTAGGCTAATTTCTTCCAATTTCAATCAGTTCTCCTATAAATGCTAGCAAAAACGAACTCGAATTGACAAAGATAGAGAAGAGCGGAAAAACCTAGGTTTCGGATTTTAAAATCCAAATTCTGCGTTCCTTGGTGATTTGCCGCTCGATTTGTTGCTTGGATCTCGTTGGTGATCGAATTTGCTTCGGTTTGGGACGAAGAATCGTTGAAAACGATTAACGAACGGAGAATTGAGGTGAGAGGCGTGGAATCGGCGAAATAGGGCGTGGAATGGGTTTTGTGTGTTGTGTTTTTGTGAAGAACGTGGTTTATATAGTGGCCGGCAAAATTTTTGAAAATCACGGTCTGTCGGGAGGTTCCACGGCCGTGGAAATGTACGGAACCGTGGTTTTGGTGATTTTTCAAAGGCTTTTGGAAATTACGGTCACTGTAGCTGTCACGACCGTGGTTTAGGCCGTGGAACTCTCTGTAATGCTCCAAAGTCCAAGTTTCGTCACTTTTCTTCAAAATTACTCTTCCCCTTTCCTTTTCCACTGTTCCTACATCCAAAAACACGAACATACCGGGAGGAATCGAAGGCAAAACAAAGCAAAAACGTCTAAACTAAGCTAAACTATGAATCGAAAACAAAAAACGTAAATGCAATACCTTGGGTTGCCTCCCAAGAAGCACTTTGTTTAAGGTCCGTAGCTAGACCAAATTCGCACTTATTCGAGTGCGGTGGGCGCGAACTCTTCAGCTTGGAGTTCCGGCGTATACTTCTTGAGTCGTTGACCGTTCACCTTAAAGCTTCCGCCCGCTTCACCCCATACTTCAACTGCACCATGGGGGAAAATACGTTTGATTAGAAAAGGTCCGGTCCAACGAGATTTAAGCTTACCTGGAAAGAGACGAAGCCTTGAATTGAAGAGGAGAACTTGATCTCCTTCTTTGAAGTCCTTTGGAATGATATGCTTATCATGTCAACGCTTTGCTCTCTCCTTATAAATCTTGGCGTTCTCATAGACGTTCAAGCGGAGTTCTTCAAGCTCATTAAGGTCCAAGAGATGCTTTTCTCCCGCTTCCTTCATGCTGAAATTCAACCATTTGATAGCCCAAAATGCCTTGTGCTCCAGCTCTACCGGTAAGTGACAAGACTTCCCATACACAAGGTTGTATGGTGTGGTTCCTATGGGAGTCTTGTACGCAGTTCGGTACGCCCACAATGCATCATCAAGCTTCAAGGACCAATCCTTCCTAGTCCTTGAAACCGTCTTTTCTAGAATTCCTTTGATCTCCCGATTTGAGATCTCAACTTGTCCACTAGTTTGTGGATGATAAGGGGTGGCGATCTTGTGAGTAACCCCATACTTAGCTAGAAGAGCTTCAAAGTGCCGGGCAATGAAGTGAGAACCTCCATCACTAATGATAGTCCTTGGTGTCTCAAATCGTGGGAAGATGGTCTTGTTAAAGAACTTAACCACCACCATGGCATCATTGGTTGGAGAGGCAATTGCTTCCACCCATCTAGAAACGTAATCCACCGCCAAGAGTATGTATTGGTTTCCACAAGATGATTGGAACGGTCCCATAAAGTCAACTCCCCAAACGTCGAAAATCTCCACCTCTTGGATGTTATTGAGAGGCATCTCATTCCTCCTAGAGATATTTCCTGTTCTTTGACAAGCATCGCAACAGGAAACAAAGGTTTGCACATCTCGAAATAAAGTAGGCCAAAAGAATCTAGATTGCAATACCTTAGCGCTAGTCTTGTTCGAACTAGCGTGTCCTCCACATGGTAGTGAATGACAATGGCGGATGACACTTTGCATCTCATCTTCCGGAACACATCGCCGAAAGATGCCATCCGGACCTCTCTTAAAAAGGAGAGGTTCATTCCAAAAGTATTCCCGGACATCCTTAAAGAACTTCTTCCTTTGTGCGTAGGATAGTCCGGGCGGTATCTCCTGACAAACCAAATAGTTAACAAAATCAGCAAACTATGGTTCGTTACCTTTGGAGATCACATCGATGCACTCCTCGATAATGTGTAGGTGTTCGTCCGGGAAGGAGTCATCTATAGGTAAGTGGTCGTCCTCTAGATGTGTTAGGCGACTCAAATGATCCGCAACAGAATTTTCCGAACCCTTCTTGTCGCGGATCTCTAGATCGAACTCTTGTAGGAGAAGAATCCATCTAATTAGCCTTGGCTTCGCATCCTTCTTTGCAAGGAGATACCGGATCGCAGCATGATCCGTGTAGACAATCACCTTTGCACCTACAAGATAAGAGCGAAATTTGTCAATAGCATAAACAATGGCTAAAAATTCCTTTTCCGTAGTGGCGTAGTTGAGCTGCGCTTCATCTAGCGTCTTTCTAGCGTAGTATATGGCATGGGTTCGCCCTTCCTTTCTTTGTCCAAGAACAGCTCCTATTGCTACGTCACTAGCATCGCACATAACCTCAAAGGGAAGGTTCCAATCCGGAGGTTGGATAATAGGCGCTGAAATTAGAGCTTCCCGAATCATGTTAAACGCATCCAAGCATTCTTGCAAAAACTCAAAAACTGCATCCTTCATCAATAGATTAGTTAGCGGTTTTGATATCTTAGAGAAATCCTTTATGAAGCGCCTATAGAGTCCAGCATGTCCTAGGAAACTTCTTATCCCTTTCACCAAAGTTGGGGGAGGAAGCTTCTCTATAGTCTCTATTTTCGCTTTATCTACCTCTATCCCTCTACTAGAGATTAAGTGTCCTAGTACAATTCCTTCCTTTACCATAAATTGACACTTCTCCCAATTAAGAACTAGGTTAGTGTCTTCACACCTTTGTAAAACAAGAGAAAGGTTAGAAAGGCAATTGTCAAAAGAGGAACCGTATACGGAGAAGTCATCCATGAAGACTTCCATGATTTCCTCAATGTATTCGGAGAAGATGGCCATCATGCACCTTCGAAAGGTGGCTGGGGCGTTGCAAAGCCCGAACGGCATTCTCCTATAAGCGAACGTACCCCATGGGCACGTGAATGTGGTCTTCTCCTGATCGTCCGGGTGTATCGGAATCTGAAAGAAACCACTATAACCGTCAAGATAGCAAAAGTGAGAATGTGGTGCTAACCTTTCAAGCATTTGATCAATGAATGGCAATGGGAAGTGATCCTTCCTCGTCGCATTGTTGAGCTTACGGTAGTCTATGCACATCCGCCATCCCGTTACGGTTCGGGTAGGAATGAGTTCGTTGTTCTTGTTGATGATGACCGTCATTCCTCCCTTCTTCGGAACTACTTGTACCGGACTCACCCACTTACTATCGGAGATAGGATAGATGATACCTGCATCAAGAAGTTTAAGAATTTCCTTCTTGACAACCTCTTTCATGGTCGGATTCAACCGCCTTTGAGGTTGTCTTGAAGTCCTAAAGCCCTCCTCCATTAATATTTTATGCATGCATAGGGAGGGTTTGATTCCTACTAAGTCCTCAATAGTATAGCCTAAAGCTTTCCTATGTTTCCTAAGGACAACCATAAGCTTACTATGTTCATCTATGGTTAGATCGGAACTAACAATAACTGGATAAGTAGAGTTAGGTCCTAGAAAAGCGTACCTTAGATGAGTAGGAAGTGGCTTTAGTTCCAT
Organism: Fagopyrum homotropicum; assembly: GCA_033239125.1. Taxonomy (NCBI): domain Eukaryota; kingdom Viridiplantae; phylum Streptophyta; class Magnoliopsida; order Caryophyllales; family Polygonaceae; genus Fagopyrum; species Fagopyrum homotropicum. The sequence goes on along the minus strand of BSWB01000001.1, from coordinate 31,135,662 downwards.
CGCTTTCGGAGCTTCCAATGATTCTTAAGGAGCATCCGATGCTTCCTTAGAAGTGTCTAAGGGTGTAGAAGGTGTAGGAGAAGAATCAAAAGAAGTTGAAGATGTGGCACGATCACCCTCTTCCACGGCCTGAATCACGGTTTTCCTGCATCCTCCACGGCCGTGGTTTAGGGCGTGGAAAGGAAATACGGTTGCTCTGTTTCCTCCACGACCGTGTAACCCTTTGGAGTGAGCTACGCTTTGGTTTGTGAAATCCACGGCCGTGGAATATAGTGTATGGCCGTGGATTCTCACGTTTTCTGCTTCGTCGTGGAGTTTCTCAAACTCCTCTTCACATACTTCCTCTTGTGCTTCTATTCTAAGGCTTCAATTGCCTCATTGCACTCCTCTTCTTCCCCTACATTCGTTAGACTCATAGTAATGACCTTTTGCAAAGGATCCTTGAAGAGAATAGCACTTACCTCCTCTCTAGACAACCCCTCCTCATCTTGGATGTTGAATATATCCTCATCAAAGATTGGCTCCTTCACTAGAGTGGAAAGAACGAACTCTACCTTCTCTTCTCCTATGTCAAAGGCGAGTCTGGCATTCTTGCAATCGACTATGCAGCCGGAAGTTGCAAGAAACGGTCTTCCGAGTATGATCGGGACCGGACTATCTACAGGAATGTCAAGCACAACAAAATCAATGGGAACAAAGAATTTACCTAGCTTGACTGGGACGTCTTCTACAATACCGACGGGACGAGTGATGGATCGATCCGCCATGTACAACGTCATCTTCACCGGTTTAGGGTCGCCTAAACCGATCTTCCTACATAATGCAAGTGGTATGATGCTCACACTTGCTCCCAAGTCACATAGTGCATCATATGTGACGTCTCCCACTCCTATGGGAATGCAAAATGACCCCGGATCCTTTAGCTTGGGGGGCATTTTCTCCTTCATGGTCTTGATGAGATCCGAAGAATCCGAACTTATCTTAACCTCTCCAAAATCCTCTAGCTTTCTCTTGTTAGAGAGGATTTCCTTCAAATACTTGCCATAAGCCGGCATACCTACAATAGCATCAATGAAAGGTATATTAATATGCAGCTTGCTCATGAGTTCTATAAACTTACCAAATTGTTTATCTAGGCGCGCTTTCGCTCTAGATTGAGGGAATGGTAGGGGAGGTTTGTAAGCCGGAGGAGGAACGTAGACATCTTCCTTCTCCTTCCCCTTCTCTTTGTCTTTCTCAACGGAGACTTCAACAAACTTAGGTTGCGGATCGGTGGTAGTCACTCCGCTCCTAGTTGTGATTGCCATCACCCTTCCCTTAGGGTTGTCCTCCGTTTTTCCTGAAAGTTTCCCTTGATTCCTAGGAACTTCCTCCGCATGGCTGAACATTTGGTTTTCTAAAACCTTTTGGGCTTTATCAACCTTAGAAATTTGATCATCAACCTTAATGATGCGGTTCTCCAAACCTTGAAGTTTTCCCAAAATCGTTTTCAACATGGGATCGGACTTCTCCTTCCCCGAAGTGTTTCCTCCATTGGATGTTTGCCCCTGGCTTTTCAAAGGAGTAGAGGAAGAGGACGGTGGAGTTAGTGAATTCGAATTGGAAGGATAAGAGTTACCAGAATTTTGTTGATTGGAGCGCCAATTGTTGTTGTTTGAACCCCTATTGTTGTTCCAATTATTGTTCCGGTTGTTGTTGTTGTTGCCATTCCAATTATTCCGGTTGTTGTTCCGGTTATTGTTGTTGTTGCGGTTTGTATTCTCACCACCATTGTTGTTGTTGCCCAAGTAGCCAACATCTTTTCCTTGTTGCTTTGGAAAGTTGGTCTTGATAGCCTCCTTCAACTCTTTGATCTCATTGTTAAGGGAGAAAATCTGATTTTGAGCTTCATGTGTGAGCTTCGCTCCTTGCTCCACACGATTTCCCTCTACCTTCCGGTGAGAATACTTCTCTATGACCCTTGCTTGCTTCTCAATGAAGTCCCAAGCGTCATCTTCTCTCATGTCTATGAATGTACCACATGAGAGGGATTGGAGTTTGAATTGTGTCTCCACATCCAGCCCCTTATAGTATATCTCCAACAATACAAGCTTGGATATGTCATAATGAGGACAATCCAAGAGCAAATCCTGAAACCTTTCCCAAGATTGAAACAAACTTTCGTTAGATCTCATGGAAAATGCATTAATCTTACCTCTAAGTTCCGCCGTTTTGGATGGCGGAAAGAACTTAGTGAGGAACTCCGCGGAAAGGTCTTCCCACGTGTCTAGTTTCCCACTAGGAAGAGCTTGGTACCAAGACAATGCTTTCCCCTTCAAGGAGAAGAAGAAAGGCTTGAGCTTATTGTTGTTGGTAGTCGCGTTCTTGGGTCTCATTGTCTCCATCATACACTCAAAGTTTTGCAAGTGTTGGTGTGGAGATTCAGCACTTGTTCCGCCAAATTGGTTTTGGCGAACAATAGTAATAACTTGAGGGTTGAAGCTAAACCATTGTACATCATCAGCATCAAAATTCACACCTAAATGGCGTGGTTGTTGCGTTGGATCCATCCTTTGGCCAAGAGTTCTTGGCTCCTCATCTACACGTTCGATCCTTGCATTCCTAGGTGGAACACGGCGATTCGCAGCTGCCCGTGGATGGAATGGATTCACATTGATCGTGGGATCAATTTCCTCTAACGGTGGCATGGAGGAGTCGCTATCCTCATTAGATGAGTTGGTTCTAACCGATCTTCCCAGTCTCCTCCTTTTCTTTTTCTCCTTGAGGTTGTTTATCTCAATCCTCATTTGGAACATCATATCCGTTAGATCGTCAACTTTCATTTGATGACGATCCGTTTCTTTCCTTCGTGACTTCTCACTCCATAGGAGTTGAGCTTCTTTCTCCGCTAGCTCCGATTGAAGATCACGTTCGTGTTCTTCAGCCATTTTCTTTTCCTTACGCTTTTGCCTTAAAGTCCTCTCAAGCTCTTGATCAAGAGGTAAGAGGTCCTCGGTGTTCCTAGACCTGCGCATGCACTCAAAGAGATATCAAATAACAATGGAGAAGCTCCCAAGCTTGACAACCGATAACCGAATTCGGCCTAGACCAAATCCCCGGCAACGGCGCCAAAAACTTGTTCGCCACTTAGCGTGCGTGCAAATAAGCTTTAAATTTATAAAACTAGAATCAAGCAAGCGAACCCGCAGTGTACGGATCGATATAGTTAAGCAAGAATTCCAGAGTATCAAACACATGGATTTGGGGGGTTAAATCCAATTATAGGTTATCAAGCGAGTAAATGTAAGAGCTTTTCGAATTATTGGGAAAACAACAATCCTAAAGATCCAGGAATCCAGCTGTGGCAATCGATTCAAGATATACTAATGATATAAGGACAAAGTTGAGATATGCAAAGGTATGCTAATGTAAGGTAATCGTACGGTGAAGTTCCAAAAACCTTATATGACCCACCTAAAAGACACTCTCTATAAAGGTTGTTGAGGCTTCAGTATAGAAAGATTTTAAAGGTAAGAATTAATGTCAAATACCCAAACTTGTAATCCAAGGATCAAGACTAACTAAACCGATTAAGGTTGTGACACTCACAATCGAGGTAGAGGTTGTTGAGGCTTCACTACCACCTAGAAAAGGCAAGCCAAGACTAAGTTAAAACAAATCTTTAACTTTGGATTAAAGTAAAAGCAGGTTCGTAACTTAACACAAAATTACGGGTAGTTCTTGAGTTCCACGGCCGTGGAAGATCAAGAACAGACCGTGGATTAGGGTTGTCGTCGATTCTTTCTAACTCTCAGGGTCCAATCTGTTTACGATCAATCTATCATCATCTAAGCCACAACTATCAACCCTTCACCTTAGAATTGTTAAGGGTTTTTAGCCAACAATAGTCATATTGATATCAAATTCAAGGTTTAAAAGAATGAAAGATGAAAACTTCCGAAAACCTTCAATAACTTTCAAATCAATCTCAAATCCACAATCAAGAACAATAATCGTCACTAGATTCGGAATAACACAAACAAACACAAATCTTATATAAGAAGGAAGAACGGGATGTCAATCCGTCTTCTAAATCAAACCTAAGCAAGAAGCGAAATCTTCTTGCGAACAATCTTCCGAATCTTCGATCTTCCGTCAATCCGGAGATCCCAATGACAAAGCGCAAAAATCTCTCAAACACAATCTCCGCCAAATGCGAAATTAGGGCAATTCCAAGCGTAAGCGTAAGATGCGTCTATGCGTAAGCGAAGGTGACGGAATCTCTCTTCGTCCGTCCTTTTATAGTGTAAGATAAAATATCGGCCCGGCCCAATTGCGTATGAGATTGTGGCTTAAAGTGTGGCGAAAAAGATCGCCAAGATCACGGTCGTGGAAGGGTTCCACGGCCGTAATTTAGAGCATGGAAATCATCACGGTTTGACACAACTCCTCCACGGCCGTAGAAGTTGCTGTAATGAACCACGCTTCCCTTGCCATGGTTCCACGGCCGTGGACTTGAACGTGGAATGTAGTAAGGCCGTATTTTAGAGCGTGGTTTAGGGCAAGAACGTGATTCTTCCTTAGTCTCGTGCATCTTTCAAGTTGGCACATCCTTAGCTCCTAGGAATGCCCTCGATTCATGGACATGCTCAATCAAATCCATCCTTGCTCAATTCCGTTCGGAAATAGCTCTTAATTACCTATAATCAACATAAAGCTTGTGTAGATCTCCATATCGACAATATAGACAAACTAGCTCACAATTGAATCAATGCTTAATCAATGACTATCAATATGGATGAAATACACTTAGAAAACGTGCCTAAAATATTGATAGCATGAATTATAATCTATATTTTGGGGTTTGTTTGGACGTTCTATCTTTCATAATCTGCATGTTTATATGTACATTATGTGATTTTACTACCATTTCATCTACCTTTGCGAGAATCGAGGTCTACACCTAGTTTTGTTGTAATTGCAGGTAAAATGGTACGTTTTGCATCAAAAAGGAGCAAAAGGAGTCATGAGTCATTTGGAGCTACATCCAGGAGGCATAGCCATGGATTAAAGATTTACTTTGGACCAGTTTTGAGAGATTTCACATTCAGTTATGACTCACCTCGGTTGACCAGAGATTCACCTCGACCGAGGTGATCCAGAGACGCCGACTCGACCGAGGCGAACACCTAGGACGCGGCGAGAATATTTTATTCTTGGATGAGATCTTTTATATTTGGAAAGTGATCTTATATTTTTGGGCTTGGCTCCTGGAAGGAAGGAGATATGCAGAATCATATATTTTACCTATATTTATGGGAAAATATCTTTCTAAGATTTATTATCTTTGGAGGGTTATTTTCCTATAAAAAGGGTTGGATTTCCACAATTCCGACATCACGCTATACCGTCGATTAGGGTTTATAGCACGCAACAGCAGCAGCCTACTCCAGTTGGGAGTTTTCGAAGAACCTTTTTGAAGGTTGAAGGAAGATTGAAGTCTATAGCTTTTATAGCTTTTTGGAGGATTTTGTAAGATTGTCTTCAATTCCCTCAATTGTTGTCTTGTCTTTTTGGATTATTATCCAAGGAACGCTTTGTTGTGATATTTGATTCAGTTATTGAAGTCTTTTCATTAAATTCTTCTTTGTTCAAATATTCACTTTCTTCCCATATATTTTAATACTTTCATTATGATGATGAGTGGCTAATTTCCTTGTGTGATTCTAGGGTGATTGGATGAAGGTTATGGGGAAAACAATGATAGAATAATCTTAGATTCCAGTAGGATCCTGAAAGTTCGAGTCTTTAACCTTAACCCTAAGCATCTCGTTCGGTTGATGAACATCTCAGCCGGGGTGGAATTCTTCTGACCGAGGTGACTTATCCAATCCTAAACTGAGAGTTAAGTGTTAGAGTTTGCTAAATCCTATTCTTATTACACCTTTCTGGTTCAAAGCAAGCTTAGGATGAGACTTACCCGGTAATTCCTTAGTTTGTGTACCAACGATCATAAGTGTAGGTAATAAAGGTTTATCCTTTATTGGGGTTTGAGTGTGCTTCCATCCCATCTTTGTGAGTTAGCCTGAGACTTACCCGGTAAAGGTTGATTCTATTCCCTTAGATGGTGTGTTAGTTTGAGGTTATAGTTCTTTATCTTGATTCCTTGAGACTTACCCGGTAATAGGAGTTACGGTTTTGGATTAGCGAGTAGTGAGACTTACCCGGTGATCTACTCCACTTTAGTAACACCTTCCCCACGCAAAAATCTCAGCTTTGTCCGCTTATCTATAGATCTTGAGTTGGAACCACAACTAGATGTTTTAATCCCTAGAATTGCATGTTTGCTTTATTGACTTCTTATTCATCTTTGATTGTGTTAATCGCTCTTGTGGTTAGTATTGACATAAGCACACCGTATTGACTTTGTTTCACCGAGTCCTTGTGATCGACCCCTGGAATTTTCTTGCTTTTACTACGATTGACCCGTACACTGCGGGTTCGCATCCTTGTTTTAAGCTTAAGTCTAGGGTTATAAATTTAAAGCTTGCACACACCGTTTGGAGCGAACAAGTTTTTGGCGCCGTTGCCGGGGACTTGGTCTAGACCGAGCCGGTACAGTTAGCTCATGGGGCGCTTGCCCCGTTTCATCTAACCACTCTACTTGAGTGACGACTTTTGCAGGTTCTTTCTTAGGTATATGCGAAGAACCCGCGCTGGGAAGGAAATCGTTCCTTACGATCCCGAACCAGAAAAGACTTACAAGCGACGCTTAAGAGAAGCGAAGATGGCCCAACAAGACGATCGCGATCTTGCGGCCCAATTGAAAGAGGCGCTAGAGCTGCTACGCCTCAGCAAGGAAGAACTCAGGGAAGAGAAAAAAGAGAATCGCACCAAGACTGGAGCAATCGAAGCTGAGATTGCAGTCATACGAGACCAGATTCTACTTCGACCGAGGGAAGATCCTCCTGTTGATCCTCGACCGATGCAGGATCCAGTAGTTGACCCGCGACCGAGGCAGATTCCAGTACTTGACGCCCCGGCCGATGTACTTCCACCTCGGATGCCAGTCCGAGATGTTCTTCTTGCAGGAATCCCACAAACCCTAGGTCAAAGGATGGACCCTAATCAACAACTGAGGCGTCCAGGAGTGAACCTAGGAGATCCAGCGGATCATGACTACGAACTTCGACCGCAAGTTCTAGCCATGATTTGCCAATGCCAATTCGGAGGGCTAGAGAAAGAGTCGCCGCATCAACATCTTCAAAATTACGAGATCTTGATGGAAACCTTGCGACCTCCCAGAATTGAGAATAACAACTACAAGCTAAGACCTTTTTACTTTTCTTTAAAAGATAGAGCTCTTACTTGGTATCAATCTCTTCCTCCAGGAAAAATCAGCACATGGGAGGAGATGACCACGGAATTCTTGACCAAATTCTTTCCACCCTCAAAGACCGCTGAAATGAGAGGGAAGATCAATGCTTTCATTATGAAGGACAAGGAGAGCTTGTCCAAATCTTGGGAGCGGTTCAAGGATATCCTCTTGGATTGCCCACATCATGGGATTCCAAAGATCGAGTTGCTGGAGATCTACTTCAAGGGGCTGGACGGAAGCACCCAGTTCAATCTCCAACTACTCTCCGCCGGTACCTTCATGGATATGGCGATTGATGAGGCTTGGGACTTCATTGAGAAGCAAGCCTTGCACATGGAGAAATATACCCACCAAGGAGCTGAAGGTGGAGTTAAAAGAGTCAACTTTCAAGAGACTCAATCCAACAACAATCAACTCACGTCGTTGAAGAATGACGTGAAGCAATTGAAGGAGCTCTTGATGGCTCAAACTAAGAAGGAAGAGCAAGGGCAAAGGAACAACAACAATAACGGGTACCGTAACAACAACAACGGTCCCCGAAACAACAACTACAACAACAACAATAGAGGATCCAATAGCAACAACTGGAGGGCGAATAACCAAAATCACGGTAACAATCATTCAAACTCCAATTCTAATGATTCCTCTAACCCTTTCCTCTCTTCCCCTTCTTCTTCTTCTTCTACTCCATTGAAAAGCCAAGGGCAAGGATCAAGTTCGTCTCAGCCAGAAAAGAAAGACGCAGTTCTGGAGGCAATCTTGATCAAGCTTAGCGCTATGGAGAATTCTATGACTTCATTTTCGAGGGCCCAAAAGTCCTTCGAACAACAACTTGCTAATAGGGCGAATGAAGCGCCAAGAGATCCAGGGAAGCTTCCAGCAAAGACGGAAACTAACCCTAAGGGCCAGTGCATGGCCATAACGACGAGGAGTGGACTTAAAACTGCAGATCCAGTACCTCGCTCGACGCAGACCACCTCGGTCCAGATCCAGTCGAAGAACACCTCGACCGAGATGCCAGCCGAGGCGGAGCAACAGAAAGCAGGAGAGACGACAGAAACTTACGTTCCACCTCCTGCATACAAACCACCACTTCCATTCCCTCAGTCCAGAGCCAGAGCACATCTAGACAAGCACTTTGGTAAGTTTCTTGACTTGATGAATAAGCTACATATTAATATTTCTTTCCTTGATGCTATTTTAGGTATGCCCGCCTATGGGAAGTTCTTAAAAGAAATCTTATCAAGGAAGAGGAAGCTGGAGGATGTTGGTGAAGTTAGGATGACATCTAAATCTTCGGAGCTTATCAAAATCATGAAGGAAAAGATGCCACCTAAGTTGAGAGATCCCGGCTCATTTTGTATTCCCATTCAAGTTGGGGATGTCACTTGTGAAGCCCTTTGTGATCTAGGAGCCAGCGTGAGCATCATCCCGCTGGAGCTATGCACGAAGATCGGTCTTGGAGAGCCCAAACCGGTCAAGATTCGACTTTACATGGCGGATCGCTCCATTACCCATCCCGTGGGCATCTTGGAGGACGTTCCGGTCAAGTTAGGTAACTTCTATCTACCCATAGATTTTGTCGTACTTGACATTCCCGCAGATTATCCTGTTCCTATTATTCTCGGGAGGCCATTTCTAGCAACTTCGGGTTGCAACGTGGATTGCAAGAACGCCAAGTTGAAATTCAACGTTGGTGGCGATGAAGTGGAGTTCGCGCTGCTTGCAGCCATGAAAGGGGAGCAACTAACTGATGATATCTTCAACATCTACGATGAAGAAGAATCAAGAGAATTGGTGAGCTCTATCCTTATTAACGACCCACTCGAAAGAGTTATTAGCTTCAGTTTAATGGAGGAAGGTATAGATGCTTCTTGTGATGCAGATATACGGAGCTTGAAGGCACTGGAAGAGGATCCAGGAGCTACAACTGAGAAGCTAACCCAGGAGACGAAGATCTCCAGTCTCGGATCCAGTAGCAGTACCTCGACCGAGGCACTTTCTGGACTGAGCGAGGCGACCGAAGAACATCTCGGTCAACGCTTATGCGCCTCGACCGAGGTCGATGGCGAGATGATGTCAACTGAGATTGCTAAGAATAACAAATTTCTTACTCCCTCCTCTGATATTCATCCACTGTTGGTGGAGCACTCCATCCACAAACTTTCTGATAATAAAGGTCCTTGGTATGCTGATATTGTGAATTATCTTGTTTGCCAGGAGATACCGCCCGGATTGACGTACTCTCAAAAGAAAAGATTCTTCAAGGAAGTACGACATTACTACTGGGACGAGCCGCTGCTATTCAAGCGCGGACCGGATGGGATGCTTCGAAGGTGCATTCCGGAGGATGAAATTAATAGCGTCATAAGGCATTGTCATTCACTTCCTTGTGGGGGGCATGCTAGCACCGATAAAACATGCGCTAAGGTATTGCGTTCCGGTTTCTTTTGGCCTACATTATTTAAGGATGTGCAATCTTTTGTTGTCTCTTGTGATGCATGCCAAAGAACAGGGAACTTATCAAGGAGGAACGAGATGCCACTTAATAACATCCAAGAAGTGGAAATCTTTGATGTATGGGGGATTGACTTCATGGGACCTTTCCCATCCTCCGGAGGAAACCTCTACATTCTCCTTGCAGTTGATTACGTCTCTAGATGGGTTGAAGCCATTGCTTCTCCCACTAACGACGCCAAGGTGGTTGTGAAGTTCTTGAATAGAACTATCTTTCCACGGTTTGGAACTCCACGCATCATCATTAGCGATGGAGGAACGCATTTCATCAACCGGAAGTTCAAAGCACTTCTATCGAAGTATGGGGTAACCCACAAGGTATCAACTGCTTATCACCCTCAAACTAGTGGACAAGTCGAGATCTCGAATAGAGAAATCAAGGCAATTTTGGAGAAGACCGTCTCTAGAACGAGGAAGGATTGGTCCATGAAGTTGGACGATGCTCTTTGGGCGTACAGGACCGCATTCAAGACTCCCATAGGTACCACTCCTTATAATTTGGTATATGGGAAGTCTTGCCACTTGCCCGTTGAATTGGAACACAAGGCATATTGGGCTATCAAATGGTTGAATTTCGATATCAAAGAGGCTGGTGAGAAGCGACTATTGGAACTTAACGAGCTGGAGGAGCTGCGTTTGAACGCTTATGAGAATGCCAAAATCTACAAGGAAAGGACGAAGAGATGGCATGACAAGCGTATCATTCCAAAGGAGCTTAAAGAAGGAGACTTAGTTCTACTCTTCAACTCCCGCCTCCGCCTTTTTCCAGGTAAGTTGAAATCTAGATGGACCGGGCCTTATGTTGTGAAACATGTTTTCCCTCATGGTGCAGTTGAGATATGGGGCGAAACTAGCGGAAGCTTCAAGGTCAACGGTCATAGACTTAAGAAATACCAACCGGAAACGCCGGTTGAGGAGGTTGCACCAATATACCTCATTTGAGACGCAGCATGGTCCAGCTAGCGACCTTAAATCAAGCGCTTCTTGGGAGGCAACCCAAGGTATTGCTTTCTTTTCCCGTTTTCTAGTCTAGCTTAGATAGTTTTTGTTTTTGCTTTGCTTTGCTTTGTTTTTGACGTTCTGGACAGACAACAGGGAATATCTAAGGAAGGAGCACAACTGGAAGGACGGAAGTTCGAGATTCTGAGAAGATAGAAGCACCTCGGTTACTGTCAGAGCACCTCGACCGAGTTGATTCCTGAGCAACCGAGGCGACTAGGGTTTCTGCAGAACCACCTCGGTCCATACCACCTCGGTCCAGTCGAGACCATCTCGACCGAGGTGACAGCAGATCCAGGAATAGTATAAAAAGGGAAAAAATTTTATTTTTCACTTTTCACTTTACCCACCTCGACCGCGGCGACTTCCACTTCGTTCCCTCTCAGATCTTGCTCATTTTCGCCGATTTCTGCTTCGAAACTGAGATTGAAGAGTAGAGGAACTGATTGCAACAACAGATCTGCGAAGAAATCGAGCGAATCGACCGAAACGAGGTAAAAACAAATCGAAACCCTAACTCGTTCGTTCGCTTTGATTTGGGCTTTGGTTGCCCCTGATTTTGCTGAGAAAGGATTTAAGTACCCCTTAGGAAGCAATTGTAGTGATTTTAGGGGGAAAAGAACTGGAATTCTGAGATTTGGAATCGTAACTGCTGCGCCTCGGTCCGGTCGAACTGCATCTCGACCGAGGTGAATCTTGGAGATTGTCAGTGACCGAGGTAGTCTGACAGAGCTGAGTGAAAATGAGTTCATATCGTCGCCTAGTCCTTAGAGACAAATCCTCACCCTCCCCTTCTTCTTCTTCTTCCCGTCCTTACCGCCCGGTTATCCACGAGAGATGTCGGGTAGACTATGAGCGGATAGCTAGCCGTCCAGTTATCACACCACGATTTCTGGACGTGTCGGCTTTTGATTGCCTAGGGTTAGATGCTGACCTTAGGAGGATGATTGCTACTGTCGGGCTGGATCAGTTTACTGAGATCCGGGCCCCAGCTTACTTGGAGCCGACTTTAGAGTTCGTTAGCTCCTTCTCCTACCTCCCCACAGACCGGTCTGTGAAGTACCGGTTGATGAACCGGAACTTCATAGTTCCTTTAGAGATATGGAGAGAGATTTTTGGCTTTTCTGAGCCCACCGCCACCGACTTCCCCTCCCGATCCGTAGCTAGGGAGTTCTGGGGGCAGATAGCCCATATTACTGAGCATGCGGACAGATGGCGTCCTAGAGATTCTAGGGAGAGGGTCATCTTCCATCCAGCCTTCAGACTAGCCCACAGGATTTTTAGCGAGACACTTCTGGCGCGTACTGAGACGCCCCAGAAGATCAGACAGGGCGAGCTCTTCAGCCTCTATTGCATGGTTACAAGAGGTTTCCCAGACTTTGGCTTGCTCCTGGCAGAGGATCTGCACAGGATCAAGGCCAAGGCGAAGGGAGACATTTGCTGCGGAGGTCTAGTCACCCATATCGCTACCTACCACGGGATGGACCTCAGTATTTGCACGATGGCGGCGGCTCCGAAGCAGCTGGGATTACAGGAGATGATCACACGGAGGATTCTGGTTCCCCGTGGTTTGACCACTCCATACGTCGCCATGCCTTGGGAGCGGACTGCACCTCAGGGGATCCGCTGGTCTGCACAGTTCACAGTCTTTGATCCGCATTACTGGCAGACAGCTTGGGATACACTGATGGAGGATCACAGAGAGGCAGCAGCTGCCCCTGCTGAGGCTGAGGAGGATGACGACGACGATGAGGAGACGATGGATGAGAGAGAGGGTGGTGTCCCGATGGATACAGGGACAGATACTGCAGGGACGAGCGCGCCACCGATCATTGACTTGGACGATGAGGAGGAGACAAAGCCTGCACCATCTGAGACTTCTCCAGTCAGACCTGCTAGACGCAGGAGACATGGAGCGAGGGATCGAGCTGCTCACAGACGGATCGATGACCTGACGGATCAGGTTATTGACACGTATGCTGCATTATCGCTGGATATCCGCGAGATGCAGGAGCGGCAGCACCATCAGCACATCATGGCCCAGCTTCAGTTCGAGCATGTCATGGGCTATCCGTACGATCCGACTCAGTATCCCTACATACCACCACCACCACCGGATCAGGATTATTGAGGAGCTGCAGGATTTTCTTTATTTTCTTTTATGCAGTTCGGCCATTTATCCGGTGAGTACTCTCATGTTTAGACTTTTTATTTGACCCACTGGGACAGTGTGTCCCAAGTATGGGGTGTTTGTACTTATCTGACTACGTGATGTATTTTATTCGACTGCCTTTGATGTATTATATTTATCGGATATTCTATTTTATGCTTCACTTATGCATTTATATGATTATCTGATATTACATACATACCTACAGGTTATTTGATTGAGAAAAACGTCGAAACCGAAAAAAAAAAAAATGGTTTTTAAAAAAAAAAAAAGAAATTTTTTTTGACCTCGACCGGGGAGATTCTGGCCAAACGAGGCATTTCACCTCGGTTGAACCAAGAACACCTCGACCGAGGTGTGTTAACTGAGAGTTTTCGAAAAAACGATTTTTGTGTTACTTATCTGGATATGATCTCAGTGAAGATCTTGTTTACTGACTGGTTTTAAATTCTTTATGTGTTTGAAAGGTTTTATAATATGTTTAAGTTGCTAAATGCTTTGTTTGAAATTATTGGCATGTTTAATACTTTGTTTTTATCCAAATTATGTTGAATTTGAAGGTTGACACCGCAGGTTAAGTTCTCTCACTTTCTTCTTGGAAAGACCAAGGCAATTCATTCTCTTCTTCTTCTTCTTCTTGATCATGCTTAGCCCCTCATATACATTTTGCCTCCCTTTACCTATCCGGGAATTTGGAAGCAAGCGAAGTGGTGAAAGCAAGTGGAGTTAAAGTTGAGGAGTGGCTGGAAGTGAAAGTGCTAGAAGGTAATAATAGGTTTGGGGAAGTCAATCATGAAGATGAGTAACTCGGCACCATTCACATAGCCGGGTGTTTGTGTCTTGCCAAAGTCGGATTGAGCGATATTCCTAACGGGTCATGGTATGTGCATCAAGGGTTTGATGCATCTCGAGAAATTGATGATCGCAGATTTCCTAGGCTTCGGTTATTGTGCACCTCTGTCCATGCATCCCAAAAAGTAAAGTAAAAAGAAAAAGTGTGAGATAAGCAAAGCTTATTGGTGGAAGATGTTGCAAGTCAAAGTGAAAGTGAAGTTCATCCTTTTCCCGGATTCTAGCACCACATTACCTTACATACATCCCTACCCTACACGTTTCTTGACCTTTTCTTTTGGGAAGCCCTTGAGACCTTGAGCTTGTTGATTGACTTAGTGGTTTGAATCGGATTATACATGATTAATTTTGATAATTATGATTTATTATGCATTCTATGATTTTATGCAAAGATGAACAACTTTCCTATATTTATAAAATGTTTTGAGCATATTGAGTTTTTAATTCCAGGAAGTACTCTCTTAGAGTGATCTATGGTAGTTGCACACCATAAAATGTTTTTGGAAGACTTTTTCATTGATTTTCTTGACTTATAATCCATTCTATCTTATCTTTTATATGAGGAACTTGCTTGGGGACAAGCAAGGGCTAAGTATGGGGTATTTTGATAGCATGAATTATAATCTATATTTTGGGGTTTGTTTGGACGTTCTATCTTTCATAATCTGCATGTTTGTATGTACATTATGTGATTTTACTACCATTTCATCTACCTTTGCGAGAATCGAGGTCTACACCTAGTTTTGTTGTAATTGCAGGTAAAATGGTACGTTTTGCATCAAAAAGGAGCAAAAGGAGTCATGAGTCATTTGGAGCTACATCCAGGAGGCATAGCCATGGATTAAAGATTTACTTTGGACCAATTTTGAGAGATTTCACATTCAGTTATGACTCACCTCGGTTGACCAGAGATTCACCTCGACCGAGGTGATCCAAAGACGCCGACTCGACCGAGGCGAACACCTAGGACGCGGCGAGAATATTTTATTCTTGGATGAGATCTTTTAAATTTGGAAAGTGATCTTATATTTTTGGGCTTGGCTCCTGGAAGGAAGGAGATATGCAGAATCATATATTTTACCTATATTTATGGGAAAATATCTTTCTAAGATTTATTATCTTTGGAGGGTTATTTTCCTATAAAAAGGGTTGGATTTCCACAATTCCGACATCACGCTATACCGTCGATCAGGGTTTATAGCACGCAGCAGCAGCAGCCTACTCCAGTTGGGAGTTTTCAAAGAACCTTTTTGAAGGTTGAAGGAAGATTGAAGTCTATAGCTTTTATAGCTTTTTGGAGGGTTTTGTAAGATTGTCTTCAATTCCCTCAATTGTTGTCTTGTCTTTTTGGATTATTATCCAAGGAACGCTTTGTTGTGATATTTGATTCAGTTATTGAAGTCTTTTCATTAAATTCTTCTTTGTTCAAATATTCACTTTCTTCCCATATATTTTAATACTTTCATTATGATGATGAGTGGCTAATTTCCTTGTGTGATTCTAGGGTGATTGGCTGAAGGTTGTGGGGAAAACAATGATAGAATAATCTTAGATTCCAGTAGGATCCTGAAAGTTCGAGTCTTTAACCTTAACCCTAAGCATCTCGTTCGGTTGATGAACATCTCGGCCGGGGTGGAATTCTTCTGACCGAGGTGACTTATCCAATCCTAAACTGAGAGTTAAGTGTTAGAGTTTGCTAAATCCTATTCTTATTACACCTTCCTGGTTCAAAGCAAGCTTAGGATGAGACTTACCCGGTAATTCCTTAGTTTGTGTACCAACGATCATAAGTGTAGGTAATAAAGGTTTATCCTTTATTGGGGTTTGAGTGTGCTTCCATCCCATCTTTGTGAGTTAGCCTGAGACTTACCCGGTAAAGGTTGATTCTATTCCCTTAGATGGTGTGTTAGTTTGAGGTTATAGTTCTTTATCTTGATTCCTTGAGACTTACCCGGTAATAGGAGTTTCGGTTTTGGATTAGCGAGTAGTGAGACTTACCCGGTGATCTACTCCACTTTAGTAACACCTTCCCCACGCAAAAATCTCAGCTTTGTCCGCTTATCTATAGATCTT
Source organism: Fagopyrum homotropicum (assembly GCA_033239125.1). Taxonomy (NCBI): domain Eukaryota; kingdom Viridiplantae; phylum Streptophyta; class Magnoliopsida; order Caryophyllales; family Polygonaceae; genus Fagopyrum; species Fagopyrum homotropicum. The sequence goes on along the minus strand of BSWB01000001.1, from coordinate 31,119,694 downwards.
GAGTTGGAACCACAACTAGATGTTTTAATCCCTAGAATTGCATGTTTGCTTTATTGACTTCTTATTCATCTTTGATTGTGTTAATCGCTCTTGTGGTTAGTATTGACATAAGCACACTGTATTGACTTTGTTTCACCGAGTCCCTGTGATCGACCCCTGGAATTTTCTTGCTTTTACTACGATTGACCCGTACACTGCGGGTTCGCATCCTTGTTTTAAGCTTAAGTCTAGGGTTATAAATTTAAAGCTTGCACACACCGTTTGGAGCGAACAAATATCACAATATTTCATGCTAACAAGATGCCCAAGGAATATGATAACGGGTCTAGATTAGACATAACAAACTCCTTACTGAGGGCATCAATAATAGTATTGCGGAGGTCATCGGATGAAATAGTGAGAGGAAAATATCATCAACATATAGTAATAGATAAGCAAGATGAATTCTATGCCGATAGATTAAGAGAGAAGAATCGCTCTTACTGCCGATAAAACCAATGCCGAGCAAATAGCCTACAACTCGTTGATACCAAGCTCGGGATGCCTGTTTGAGGCCATATAGAGATTTCTTCAACAAGCAAACATGAGAAGGGCGAGTAGAATCAATGAAGCCACAAGGTTGAAACATGTGAACTGTCTCATTGAGATGCTCATGAAGAAAGGCATTCTTAATGTCAAGTTGGTGAATAGGCCAAGAGTGAGATACAACTAGACTGAGAACCATCCGGATAGTAGCCGGCTTGACAATCGGACTAAAAGTCTCATCACAATCTATTCCAACATGCTAGGAACATCCGTTAGCAACTAGGCGCGCTTTATACCGCTCAAGGGAATCATCAGATCTGAACCTATGACGGAAAATTCACATACACCTCACAATATTAGTTTGCTCAAGACGAGGAACAAGAACACAAGTACCATTCTGTATAAGGGCACGATATTCTTCGAGCATGACAACGGACCATTTTGGATCTTGGAGAACCACTTTATGTGATGTGGATATCGGGGATAAGGCAAGTGTGGTGGTCATATGGAGGTCGAATATTTGGCGGGACTTGAAAATACCGCTAACGACTATTGGGTCAGTTGGGGTATATATGTGTGAGGGGATGGGATTGGGTATTTGGTGTGGGAGAAGGCTGGGAGTCGGACAAATGGTCCACAATTATTGAGGCCAGAGGTGGGCCTGGAGGGAGGGGGTTAGAAGATGGGCCGGATAGAGTGGTGGGCTTGGAGTGGGAGCAGGCCTAGGAAGAGGGTAGCTTTGGGGGCTGGGTTAGGCCGGGTGAAGGAGTAGGAGATTCTCCTATGGGCCGGGCTGGGGAAAAGGGTGGCACGGTAGGAGAAATAGGCGGGCTTTGGTGGGCCGAATTTTTGTGGGTCTGAGATGCATGATGTTGGGCCACATGATATGAGGACCAATTTGAGTCATTATCTAGTGACACAAGGGGAGAGGAGGATGACGCGGAATTAGAGAAAGGAAAGACAGACTCATCGAACGCTACATGACAGGAAATGATAATCTTATTTGACTTCAAATCTAAACATTTATACCCTCTATGATGAGTAGGATACCCTAAAAACACAAGGAGTCAATCGATAAGTCAAATTGTGAGCAATTGTTACGCTTTGATTTGGGTAGAAAAGGTACCCAAAAACGCGGAGATGATTAAAGGATGATGTTGAAAGGTACAACACTTGGGTGAGTGATTGATTTTGGATTGTGGTGGATGGAAGAATGTTAAGAAGAAAACATGACATGTCTAGGGCATGAGACCAAAAAGTGGTGGGTATTGATGCATGAAATAGAAGAGAGTGCATCATGTTATTGATGGTCCGTATGACTCGTTCGGTTTTGCCATTTTTGTGGGGAAGTGTGGGGCATGAGAACCAAAAATTAATGTCATGGAGGACGAAAAACAAATGAAATTGGAGATTATTAAATTCGCGACCCATGTCACATTGGAAATTTTTAATAGGCACATTGAATTGTGTTTTGACGAGTTGAAAAAATTGCACAAAAAGATCAAACACTTGATATTTGTATTTAATGGGAAAACCCTAAGGAAATGTGAAAAATCATCAAGGAATTATAAGTAATATTTGAAACCTTTCCGACTAGGAATCGGAGAGGTCCAAAGATCACTGTGAATGATGTCAAAATGTGCAATTGTATTATTTAGAGAACATTCAAACGAGAGCCTATGATGTTTCCCAAGTTGACAATCATGACAAAGCGAGGAGGCGTACTTCTTTTTAAAATGATGAAAAGAAAACTTGCTAAGAACATCTAGAACTGGCGTTCCAAGATGACCTAGACGAGCATGCCAAAGACTCGAGGACTGAGCTAAAAGAGCATGAGCTGACACAGAACCTGTGGTAATTGGATAACAATCCCCGGAGTTATTGCATCTCAGACGTTATGGTCCCCGTTTGTAAATCCTTCACAGAAAAACCAAATGGGTCAAATTCAACACTAGCTTAGTTATCGGTCGTGAAGCGACGTACAGAGACAAGGTTTTTAACAATTTGATGAGCAATAAGGACTTTGGATAATCGGAGTGGTTGGGTAGGAGGGCTAAGGTGCGCGTCCCCAAGACCTGTAGATGGTAACCGCATGTCATTTCCGACAATTATCGAATTTAATGAACCATTATACGAGATGGACGAGAGATAACCTAAATTATTTGTCATGTGGGAGGTAGCACCGGTGTCCATGTACCAAAGATTATTAGCGGGATTTAACGTCATTGAGGCGAAAGCTTGATCGATGAAGGTGGGTTGCGTGTAATCACTAGCAACAGCGAGATGGGTCTGCTGTCTGTTGGGTTACGCAGGGAAAGAGCCCAACAACCCGTCCTGAGATTGGTAAGGGATGGGAGGTCTCTGCATTTGGGCCCGATGAGTGAGTTGCCAATGGGCTTGGTTCCAGTGGGCCGGAGGCGGGCCAGATGACACAGGATCCCAACCGAAGTTAGGGCAAAACACGTAGCGTCTTGGGTGCGGTGGGGCTCCACCGCTGGCGCGGTTTCGTCCCTTCCGACCTCGAATACGATTGCGGGTCTGTCCGTCCGGCGGTCCAGTAGGGGAGGAGCCATGGTGTTCCAAAGGTGGATGTTTTGGCGCACCTCTAGTAGAGGCGTGAAAAGCCGCAAAATCCTTGCCGGTGGATTGTTGACTGGTCATTCGAGTTTCTTCAAGGATGAGTTACGAACGTGTTTTGTGAAACGTTGGCAACGGATTTGATTGTTGAATGTAACTCGCAGTGGCATTGTACTCAGCAGGTAAGTCTGACAAAAGTTGAAGGACTAACCGATTATCAGAGATTGGAGAATCGACGCCCTTGAGTTGACCAGGCAGTGCCTTCATGTGTTGATAGTAGGCGGACATGGAAGGAAAATGCGCAAGTTTGTTGTTAGGAAATTCATGTTCCATATATTTTGCACGTGTGTGCTTGTTGTCTTGAAAAATATCATGTACTCGACCCCATGCTTTGAGAGCGGTGTCATCCGGGTCAAGAATTTGAAGAAGAATGTCCTTAGAGACCGTACTGTAAATCCATTGAAGAACTGTAGCGTCTACTTGGTTCCATAAATCATCGTCAATGTCTGCGGGGCGGGGAACTTTTGCATCAATATGATCCAAGACGTGTGTCTTGGCGGTGACGCGAAAAAGAGTGACCCCAGGAGGCATACGGCGCTTCATGATCTAGAACGAGGGCGATGTTATATATATATATATAATGGAAACAACCCTACGCAACTCTCACATCTTACAAGATATTAAAGTATCAATCACGTAACTCTCACATCTTCCAATTAACACTTTGAAATACAAATAGAATAAAACTAAATTTATATGTAGACTTTTGTATCTTCCATTCAAACACTAAACTATCATAACATATGAATTAAGAAGTATAAACAAAAGGGTAACTATCATCATCCAATTCATAGATTATCCATGCAAAGTCGGGCTCCTCCAACCCTAGAACAAGATAGATTAGTAAGACATAATCTTACAAATTTTCAAATTTATTATTGACGATGAAAAATGCTTGACCGGTGGGTACAAGTCAGCCGATTGCTATAGTAACTTCAATGAAATTCTCGAATGAAAATTGGATTAAAAAAAAAAAACTTAATGATCCAACGCTTTATTTATAGGGAGGATGTGTAACATAGTCCTCCTAGTGTTATGGGGTAATCCTACTAACCTTATATCTACGAAAATAAAGGATAAATGATAAATAAAAAAATGAAAAAAAAAGTCCAAGTGGATAGCCTAAAATAAAAAGAAGAAAGATAGAACTTTCGAAACAACGTTGACGTGGACAAGTCAGGCCAACAACTACAATCAAATGACTTGAGTAGTAGCACAATGTAGCATCTTGGAAGATAAGATCATATGCGCGGAAAACAGACCGATCGGGTCTACAAGAGGTACAAGTCAAACCGATCAATGGTGTTATTTTGAGTGATTTTCGTTTATTCACAGCTCTCAATTGTTATAGTCTTGACATTGACTTCTTGAGCAACTGGAGAATCTTGGTGTGTTCTAGACATTCTTTCAATAATAACTCAATTTTTAGGTCATAACTATTTCGTCGGCTTCCTATACCTATATAAAACCCCATTTATCCTATATGTGCAAGGGTTCACTTTCACTTTCTTTTGTGTTTATGTCATTGACCTAGTAGCCAAGTTTTAAAACTTTCTTGCATCATTAGTCATATAAAAGCCTCCCTCGTGTTCATATACCATTGAGGTTGTCGTAAGCCGGATATAGGTCTTTGTGGTATTGGTGAGATTGGGCTAGATTTCGGTCATTGGGTAGCCAAAACGCGATGAAGGTGGTTTTATTGAATGAAAACAAATAAAAAGAAAATAAAAAAGTTTTATGAAATGGAACTATGGAGGGAATAGGAACCTATTCGAATGTAAGTCCATGAAAGTCAAATGAGATTGATCCAACTTTTCCTTAGAAATTACTGAATCTCGTCAATACATGATTATTTCAAGTTGGTATATCTTAAGTCCGACACGAAGCTACAATAATTTCCAACTTTCAAAACCGATGTATTTGTTTTCTATCTCTAGTCATTATTTAAGAACTATAGGTTAGAAGTAAGGACGATACTTAAAGAGTTGTTTGATATTTCTCCTCTTTAGGTAACACTAATACATTCGAAAAGATGAATCAAATCAACTATCATTGTAAAAATAATAAAAGGGATACGAAATTCAATCACCAAACTTCAGAACAAGAGCATTGAATACTTATTAATTGGGACCAAAAACAAGGTCAATAAAGGTCCGATATTAATTTGCTTCAATTTACAAATCTATTATACTTACTAAAACAGAGCACGGGTTGATGACGTGGCGCGCTGTGGACGCAGGATTTTTGAAATTGAGCTCCCACAATTAAAGCCAATAAATCTTTATTTTTTACACTATTTTTTAAACCATAAAATCTTTTATTATTAAAATAATAATTTTATAGAAACCAAATCTTTTTTTTAATAATAATAAAAAAATTAATCGAATTAGCTTTAACAATCAAATCACCTTAACAACCAAATCATTTTTTTTAATAAATAAATATTTATAAAAATATATTAAAAGATATTGCGATTTTGATTTCCCTTTTAATTATATTTTCGGTTAGGATTTTTATTCGACGGATTTTTTTTCGAACGTTCCATCAGATTTTTCCATGGTTCGCTTAGAACTTTTATGTTTTACAAATTTGTTTCGAACAAAATTTATTTTTTTGAAACTACAACTTTACGTTATGTGCGAGTTTTAATTAAATTTATTTTGAATTGAATTTTATTTTCGAAATGTTCCATCAGATTTTAAGCGAACAATTATTTTTTGATAAAATCCATCAAAATTTACGTTGTTTTTTTTTTTTGAAAAATACCTATAAATATATAATAAATTTTTACATGATTCCATTGGAATTTTTTGATAGTGTTTTAAATAAAAAAAACTTCCATTTTATCAACAAAATTGATTTCCATTTTGACGGTAAAATGATTTCCATTGTTGTTATATCTTTTTATTATGGATTTTAATTAAATTGGTTTCGATTTCATTTCCATTTTAGTTATATTTTTTGTTAGGATTTTTATTCGAACGAATTTTTTTTCCGAACGTTCCATGTGATTTTTTTCATGGTTCCCTTAGAACTTTTTATGTTTTACAAATTTGTCGAAAAAAATTTATTTTTTTGGAACTAAAAATTTTACGTTATGGGCGAGTCTATATCTACTACTAGAGCAGTATACATGACAGTTTACGTGGTGCGTTGTGAGACTAGTATTTCGAAATGGAGCTCCCACAATTTTTTTTGAAATTGTATAATTAACAATCGTTTTTCTATTGTTTCATCCCTTGATTTGATTTTTAACCGTAACCCTGTGTATCTGATCTATTTTCAAGTTATTAAAAAAAAATTGACGTGTACATCTTTTTTTATGTTAATTTTATTTATTTATTGATTTTCTTCCACCCATCAGCAAATAAGTTATTTTTAGATAATAGTTATCGGACTTTTAAGTTGATTTTGAATTAAATTAATTTTTTTTTAATTTTTTTAGCTTGTAGTTATAGACCGCGTTATATTAATTAAATTTTTTTTAATTATGTTAAGTTTCTTAGCTTGTAGATCACATAAATCTTTTGTAATTTTAATAATTAAAAATAAAATTAACTAATTAACTAATAGATTTATAGTCGAAAAATAATTAATTAAAATAAAATTTTTAATACACCAATAAGCATTATAATCCAAAAAAAAACAAAAGAGTTGTTAAATACAAAAAAAAATGTAAAACTAAATTGTTACCCATTAACCAAGAAAAAATCCCTAAACTCATTACATAATCGGAAAAAAAAACAAAAATGTTGTTATATATATGTATAATAATATTATTATTCTATTAAGTATGTCCATAGTATAATCTCATTTAGTAAATTTATCCTTAATAAAGTAATGTTGGTAAGTCGATTAGATTAGAGAAGTATACAAAACAAAAGCACGTAAAAAAACCTATTTCACAATATTCTTTCTCATTTTTTTCGAAACCCGCACAAGGTGCGGATATTATACTAGTTAAGAAAAATATGAGTAACTATATATATATGATTAGCTGGGGACTAATGTAGAACTTAAATAATGATAGCAATAAAATATCTAACATCCTAAATATATGTCTAATGAGATTAAGATAATTTATGTGATATCAAAATAAGAGCGAGCAAACAGAAGGCCCAAGGAGTCGTGAAGCAGGCTGGTGGCGAGATGGAGTAGTGGGCTGCTAAAGGAGTCCAGGTTCTTGTGGCCCAACAAGATGCAGGCGCGCAGGAGGAGCTGCTTCTCTTTTGCTGAAAATGGGATGCTGACGCGTCAATGGAGCTTCTTCCATCTAGGCTGTCTTTGATCTTCGCCTTTTTTTTTTTTTTTTTTTGGAACAATTTTGCACCTTTTAAACATAACTATTATTGTCATTACTTCATGATTTTGGACAATGTTTTGGTGACCCTCGTTCACCCTTTCATCAACTAAGTGAAAGAAAATAATTGTTTAATAAATATTGGAAAAGTGAGAGGCATGAGTCTTAATTAGGGGATTTATTTATCTTTTTTGTAGAAATTATAATTAGATAGGAATGATGGGCTTTCAATTATGCATGAGCTTAATATAACTAATTGGATCAATAACAAATTTAGACTTCAATATCAAAGTCGAGCAGAATTTTGTGGACTGCAAATTAGCAGTGAAGGTCCATAATACAACTACTTCAATAATATAATATATGGGCAATATACAAGTAAATTGATGCCCTTCTTCATCCGTATGAAGTCTAGAGTCACAAAGAGTTTGGATGAACAATTCGCCAGCGGCATAAGGTGTAGAATCGACCTCACCTCCTCAAATTAGCAAAGCGTTGTTTCGATGAGCAAATCGACCTCACCTCCTCAAACTAGCAAACCGCTGTTTCGATGAGCAATTCGCCTCCGGCATCAATTCGTCATCGAAAGGCAAACGAATGGGCGTTAATGTTCACCCATGAGGTAAGTTCTGAATCTCACCTCCTCTAATTTCTCACCTCCTGAAATCCGGATGAAGTCCGGAATCTCACCTCCTCTAATTTCTACACCGTATGGCTCTTTTGTACTGCTAAATTGATGTCTTAATTAAAGGAAATAAGCAAATGTCCTAAATTATTTGGTTCAATACGACTGGTTTCATCTAATACTTCAAATTCTAAATTATTTAGTTGTATCCAAGCTAGTGATGTCACGGAACAAGAATCAGGTCTATTTTGTTTGGGGGAAATTTTCTTGTTGTGTCGAATTTAATTTATTTATGGGTTTTTTTTAATGAATTTTGTGCATTTTAAGAATGAAATTTGGAAATCTTGTTTTTTGTTAGGCTCTTCTTTAAATGGAAGTTGTGGAATCAACCATGAAAGTTGTGGAATATTACTCTTATAGTGTACAACCAAATGTTCGGTACTACTCTTTTCATTCTTACATGTAACTTTTTTTTAGTAGGAGTGTTGTGAAACTTGGTATTAGTATTTGATGAATTTGTCTTGATTATTACCTTTTATCAAGTATGGTTGTTTTGCTATCTTGGTATGGTAGTACAATAGGATGTTTCAGTATGTGTCTACCCCAAATTTACCATGGAATCCTCGGTAGAGAATATGATTTTGGACCGAACATCAGTTACATTGGGATCATTGTTTTGGTTTTCTTGTTAATTTGTGTAAGATAAACCAGGATTATGGTAGCTGTTCTTATAAAAGGATTAATAAATTGGCTTATAGCAACTTCTCTCTATAGTAATTTACACACAATGCTCCTCCTATGATAACACATGTTTGTAAGTAACTGTTGCTTTTGTGTAATATGTTATTGTGGACCACAAAATGTTCATATTGTTTTCATTCTTTTGTCTTTCACTTGCACCTAAATATTGTTCTTATTTTGGATGATGGACTAATTGCCTGTTTTTTGGTAATATGAATTGTTGCAGATAAGCCAGATATATTTGTGGTCTACAGGGATATGTTGTTGTTAATTAAATGTTTTGTTTGCAAAGTGCATATAAACATCAAGCTATAAATAGGAAATACTACTAGCTTAATATAAAATGCCTTAAATTGATACAAATTTTCAATGAATTAGTGGAGAAACAATCTCTAACTAATAAATTGAATTGAGGATTTCTACATATAAAAAAACATAATTGCTAGGTTGCTTCTTAATAAATAAGAGAAATGATATATCTATCTAATCAATTGTAATAATCTTATTAGGTTCCTTGTTACTCCCAGTAGCTTCTTCCTTCATCATCTCATCAACTTTCTTCTTAATCTCAATAGCTTCTTCCTTCTCCTTGTCATTGGTGTACTTCTCATTTTTATTCTTCTTTGCAGAACCTTTGGGGCTAGTCATTGATAATCTTTTCTTATATGTACCCTATTTATTGTATTTTGTATAGAGAAGTCTGGAGTAGAGCTCTTGACTCCTTAACAAAACTCAAGTGTTTTTGCATGAGGCGTTCATAGAGGACACGAATGCCTTCTGGAGTGATTCCTGGCGTAAAAACACCCTTGATAGTACCCATTGAGCTCTTGTCAAGTGGGGTTCTTGGAGATGGAGATGGATTTGGAGATGCCATTGTAGTTGAAATGTGATGGCATGAGTGAAAAAACCACTTTTGACAGTACCCTATTTATTGTATTTTGTATAGAGAAGTTCATAGGGAATCAGAACAAGATTTATATTTAATGTAGGCTTCAAAGCATGCTCCATAGGTGAATCCAACTTGTTCTGCATCTAATAAACGGAGCGAACGACATCCTATACCTAATTTTTCACATGCGTAGCGAACGACATCATATACCTATTTTTCAAATATAAACGGAGCAAACGGCATCCTATACCTATTTTTCACATACCTATTTTTCACATACGTCCATGGTTATTAACACCTACAAACGACATCCTATACCTAATTTTTCACATGCATAGCGAACGACATCATATACCTATTTTTCAAATATAAACGGAGCAAACGGCATTCTATACCTATTTTTCACATACCTATTTTTCACATACGTCCATGGTTATTAACACCTACAAACGGAACGAAAGACATCCTATACCTATTTTCACATACGTAGTGTCAAAAGACACAATGTCTCCAAAATCCTTGTAAGCAACCCTGCTACGTCCATCTGCCCAAAATACATTTTTCAAGGTGCAGTCCTCATATGTCTCATACTTGTAGAAGAAGTTTGTTCCACTTGACATCATATTATCAAAGTAAGTGTTCATTGCTACAAAGTCACCTTTCTGCAAGTTTAACCTCCTCTCTCTCTCGCTTTTAAGTTTCTACAATCCCTCTCATCGAAAGGGACATTATCATGCCCACCAAAACACACCATAAAAGTAGAGTAGTTCTTTCCAACCGGAACACCGGCCGTGTCATTATCTAGAAGTATCCTCTTGTTTCCTTCACTATTGTGTTTGTACCTAAGCATGAATATTGTATCTTCAGGCTTACATTCATGGTTGTGCTCGAGAACAACTTTAGTAATCTTCCATGAGCTATTAGGGAATGATGTTGCGTTCACCTTAAACTCACAAGCAGTCCGAGAACTACTACTCGGTCTTCCTAGATGCTTTGACTTTGATGTAAATGAACCGTATTTTGAACAAACAAGCCTTAACCGTAAGCAATTGTTGTAATTCTTTACATGACGGTTTCTCTCGATGTGTTTCGGAGCAACATCAACACTCTCTTTCCTACTTTCAGAGCTTCTAACTCGTATTTCGAATCCGGTAGCCCTACCATATTCATGACAATAATCCAAAAGTTCATCGGCCAAAGAATATATAGACCCCGCACAAGGCGGTGCAATCACGTCAGCTTTGGTATTGTCTTCTCCGTTTATTTCTCCAACAATTTTCCTTAATTCATCTTCAGAATCGTTAGTGCAATTTTCCGGCAGCATATCACCAACTTCACTTTCAACATAATTTGAATTCAAATCTTCCACTTGCACAACTTCATTATTTTCACTAAATTCATCCACTTCTTGACATAACGAGACGTTTAAATCAAAATCCTTCGACTCCATCTGACATTTGAATATACGGAACATGAAAGTTAATAGCAAGTATGCACGTCCTATTAGCTGCAGCCAATAGTCTTACAAATTTACATTAAATTTTAAAAAATAATAATAATTAGAATCAGTGGTAATGAAGTATAGAAGTTAATATTTGATAATCAAGAAAGCATTATTCAAAGTAGAACACCCAAAATCCACTATTCATGTCACATTTTAAGGTAAGGTATTGTCAACTAGAAATTTAATTGAGAACTAGAAATAATATAATCTCAGGACACCCGAGGAAACTAGAACAACCTCTAAATACCATCAAGCCACTATTGACTGCAACCCAAATTTCTACACCAGTTACAACCCCAAAGACTGTAGCCCAAAATTTTTCCACCAGTTACAACTCCAGATGAAGAAGTAAACCAATGGAAATTTCAATATAATGACACCAGATGAAGAAGTCAAGGTCCAAAACTCTGCACGTACAAATGACAAATGCAGAAAAATGAAAAATACAACACTTACTAATTCACGTTCTTAGTTGCAATGGAGGATAAAACTGATATGTTGCTGGTTGGTGAACTCTTTCAGATTGTCGTCTTTGTGATAAAGAAGATGAACAGACGGTTGAGCGGTCATCAAATGTATTATGAACCTTTACTGCTAATTTGCAGTCCACAAAATTCTGTTGGGCTTTGATATTGAAGTCCAAATTTGTTATTGATCCAATTAGTTGTATTAGGCCCATATATAATTGGAAGCCCATCATTCCTATCTAATTATAATTACTATAAAAAAAGATAAACAAATCCCCTAATTATGACACACACTTTTCCAACATCTATTAAACACTTATTTTCTTTCACTTAGTTGGTGAAAGGGTGACCCACCCAGTGGGTCACCAAACATTGTCCCATGATTTTGGGTATATGATGCTTTAACTGAACGTTGATACTAATACAAAGTGTCAATATTGTAGGTACAAGTCATGAATCTAAAAATTCCGCAGCTTTTAGCGAGCACATGGTATATTATGAAGTTGTGGAGCAAGCAAAATACATGGGGAACCAAAAGGAATACAACTTCAACCAAAGCGGGAACTAAAAAGAGTACGCCTGTACTAGACCTCCTTTCTAACAACGTAATTTTCTCCCTCAACAACAATTTAAAAGAGGAAACTTCCCTCCTAAGCAATCGACTTAAGCTCCTCCCAAAACCACTCAAGCTCAATATCTAGAGGAACACACAAAAGGACACCAAGCCATTTGCGGCTCTATTGAGGAAATAAGGAACACCTTGATGGTTTTGAAGCCAACTTTAACAAATTAGAGACTACAATGGATGTCTTGAGTAAAGGACAGATGTTGGAGATCAAGCCGCCCAACTCAACCAATAAATGGGCAAAGCACAAGGAAAACTACTTGTGACAATAGAAAATAACCCAAGAGTATGTGGCATTACACTAAGAAGCGGGAAAAAACCGCAGACCCTATGACAATTAAAAAAACTACTAAGAAGAGTGTTGAAGTAGAAGTTATGTAGGACCCGAGGTCTTAGGGAGGTTGTCCCAATGCGAATCATGCTCGAGCTAAAACTTCCCAAGAGGTCACACATACTGAAATTCCTCTCGTATAAGTACGCTTAATTCTAGAGTTTTTTGTCCTCACTCGACCACTAGAAAATAAGAATTATTGTTGACATGGTAACAACTCAATTCCTTTAAGTTAATCATAAATCCCCATTCAAATTATGCGGGGTGATAATTTTACGAGGTGTTATAAGCTATACCGAAGGAGGTACCGATAATTCCATCTCCCATCTATAAGCCTCCTCACAATAGGAAGAGGTTGGACGAGAATTTTGGGAAATTTATGGAGACAATGAACAAGTTGTACCGGGAGATTCCACTTGTTGACGCATTAAGACAAATGACGAAATATTCAAAGTTCATGAAAGATATGCTCTACAACAAGAAGTCTCTTAGTAATGAATGATCCATTGAAGTCACTAACGAGTACAATGCAATGTTAAGAAGCAAGATGACTCCAAAGAGAGACGGTCCTCGAAGCTTTTGTATCCCATTGACATTCCGAGGAAGAAAACATACTTGTCTTTATGATCTAGGTGCGAGTGTTAGTCTTATATCACTCAAATCATGTAAAGAGTTAGAGCTAGGAGATATATCACCGGTGAAATTCATCATGACTTTGGCCGATAAGTCCATTATTAGACATGTTGGGATGCTAGAAAATGTGGTTGTAAATATAGACAAGCACGAAATGTTGGTTGATTTCGTGGTTGTAGATGTTGAAGAAAATACCAACATCCTTTTAAAGGTACAATTTCTTGCCTTCTACAACTACAAAGATACAAGCAACATAGAAACAAAGATGGACGATTAACGATCGGCAAAGCAATCAAATCTTAAAAAGAACACATAATATCAAATACTAAATCATAAACCCTAGTAAATAGTAACAAAAAGGAGTAGATTAACAAAGGCACAAATAGATAAATCAATCAACGGTATAACAAATAGAGATATCTAAATGAATGAGAAGAGAACCTCCGGTTTGAGCGATCGGTTGACATTCATGGGACGGAATACAAATCACATAAAGTCCAAAATTACTTGTCAAAACACTCAAATTACCCTACAATAGAATTTGTATACGACTTCTCTTGCACATCCAAATCCAACCTCCCCTACCAAATAAATTGCTAAAAGATCACACAAACAACAATAAATAAACATGCACAAAAAGAAAGAATTCAATAACAGATAAACATAAAATAAAGCCCCAAAACTCCAAAGGTGTATATAAATTAAACGGTTACAACAAATAAAAAAATTAGACATTAAGCTTACCATGATGTCAACTTTGAAGAAAACAACAACAATCGAAACATGGTGTCGTTGCCTTCCTCATCAACTGGGACTTGTGAAGAAACATAAACACGAAACGAAGAGGAGTCAAGTTAAAGGAAATGAAGCTGCACAAACCAAATCCTAATTGAATGGTCGAATGAGAAGATTAACCGAAGAAGATGAAGAACCATGGATGGTGGGAAATCATATTTTCAAATCAAAGTCAAGACTCAAGAGCGTGAAACTTGAAACCCAACTGCGATAATGGTTGCACAACATTGATGCCCTCCTTTAAAGGATGATGGCAAAAAAGAAACCTCGTTGGAAGAGGAAGAGCGAGTTGACGAGCAGTGTTTCGTAGAGACGTAGGGCATCGAAAAAAGGACGCATGTCAAGGAAAAAGAAATGCGTGTAGATGGAAGAGGATGATAAAACCATGTATATGAGCAGACCTAAATCAAGCAGCAGGACAAACCCACTACGTGATAAAACAGGCCGAAGTCTAGCATTGTTTTAATGAGAACTCTCATTTATATTGTATTAGGGGTGGACATGGGATGGGACGGGACGAGACGGGACGGGATAGGGGTCGTCCGCGTCCCGTCCCGCAAGTTATTTGCGGGACGGGACGGGATATATGACTTTTTTTCTTCGTCCCGCGCGGGCCTTGTCCCATGTGGGACGGGACGGGATGAAACGGGACAAATCCCGCGCAAATTATGTACCAATTATATTCAATATGTAAGCTTGTTTTTTTCTCTCATGTTTAAAGACACAAATGATCGGGGGGAAATCGATACCTAATTATCGATTCATGATGCCTATATTAGTAGTTAATACATTGAAAACAAATACAAGTTAATTCAAAGTGTCTAACCGATTCACATTATAAAAATATCAACAAATAATTTACACAAAATTACATTTAGTTAACCATCGATTACAATTATGGGAATCCACAAATACAAGGACGATGGAACGAACTAGAGCAAGGGCGGCGATGGAACGGACTAGAGCAAGTCGGCGAACGGACTAAATCAAGGGAGAACATAACCTCTAGTATTTTAGATCCAACCAAATGAGTAGTAAAGAATGAGTGAATGACTGATGAAAAATTATCGAACTAATAATATTGAAAATATAAAAATATTTTTAAAAATTATAATTTATGTATATTATTTATCTATATAATATTTATAAAAATATAAAAAATTATTTATATATATATATGCTGGACGGGAAGGGATTAACCGGGATGGGAAGTCTCCGTCACGCGTCCCGTCCCGGAAAGGTTATGTATAAAGGTTATGTATATATATGTTCACTCGTAGTAGGTTAGGATAAAAAGCAATCGTAACGCTAAATTTAAAATGCTATAAAATACATATATTATCATCGTCAACCACATCATTGTACTAGATAGGTGAGACTTATAATCATTCTAACAAATTAAAACCCCACCTCATTACAATTTTTATTTACAATAGTATTTATTTGTTGTACATTAATGTTCATAAAAAAAAATTAAAATATTCACCAAAATATAAAAATTGAAATAAAGGCCACAATTTATTTATGAAATCAAAACTTGTACTAAAAATTGTTATGCAACAAATTCACAAAGGATTCCGAAGCCCAACTATGATTTCATCTCAAGGGACATCCAAAAATAACTAAATTAGTTTGTCCATTTTATTATTTTCGGTTAACCATAAGTTTTATATATTTGATAAAATGGTCAATATAATTTATGTAATTAGAATATTAATAATTTAATATTAGGATTTTGGAAACAAACCATTATAGAACCTCACTTACTACGTAAAATATTTTAAAAATCAAGGTTAATTAGTTTATTTTTTAGTTATATCAAGTTTATTTTTTCATATATATTCTGTTCCTTTATCATATACATTAGGTTCATTTTCAAATTATACGATACTTCGAACTTACAATTTTATTTGGTCATTTTATCAAGAATGTATCATGCATATTTTCTTTTTTACTAATTATGAATGAAATTGTCAATGAGAAATCTTGCAAAGAACCAACCACGTTATTTAAGTTTTAATTATAGTTTATGAAAACAAATTTGAAAAGAAACTCAATAAATGTTAAAAATAAGTTTTTGCTCTTTCATTGTTCTTGGTCAAATTAAATAGATGAGCGAAAAATTAAAGAAGTGGAATTCATTGATATAACATATAAAAAGATAAAGGTAAAATGGGTTTAAAATAACAACATCAAATAGGGAAAATTAAAAAATAACAGAAAATGTAAGAATAAGTTTGTGATCTTTTATATATATGATTTGTATCATATGAAAAGGGATTTTTGGGTTAATAGTAGGAAGAATCTACAACTACTGAATCTAGTAAAAATTGTTCAAATGTAACATGCATTAGTTCAACTAAAAATTGTTAGACATAAATTGGTCATATAGTTGAACAATTAGACATATAAATTAACACTTGAAATTTGTCTTATAGTTAAACAATTTCGAATACATATAGTTAAATAACTGGGCATATAGTTGAACAGTTGATATATTTGAAATATTTGAACAATTTTGAATATATTTAAACAATTTTTAGTTGAACATATACATGTTATATTTAAGCAACTTGACATATAAATTAATACTTGAATAGTTGATTATATAATTGAACAATTTCGAATGTAGTTGAACAATTGACCATATAATTGAATATTTTCGAATACAGTTGAACAATTGTCATATTTGATCAATTTCGAATATGTTTGAATAATTTTTAGTTAAACAATTACATGTTGTATTTAATGAATTGTTGCTTAATCCAATGGTCGTAGAAATTACACATATCAAAACCCACATCATTATTGCCAAATTTGTACCTTTTTCATGATATCTTGATGGATGATTGTGATTCAAGTCTTATTAACAAACATATAGAAGATCCGGATGAGACAAGTCTCCTAAGGACATCCTCCTCACTTCGATGGATCCATTGTTTTCGTTGACTGAGTTATTGTTCATGTTATTTATTGATTAATAATCTTTTTTTACGGTTCGATTTTTTTTCAGTTTCAAAATAAAGAGGAGGAAAGGAGGTTGAAGATATAAGAATGTTCGGTAAATAACGACGCGTTTTATAGGATTTCAACTTCACTGCCATTGCTCAACATTGAAGTTGAAAATTTTGGGTGTCGCCACAAGTGTCATTGATTATTGAGAGAATTGGATGAAATGCACCGAATGATTAATTTTGTTTAGTAATTAACCTAGGCCTATAAACTTTTTAGAGAATAGTCTTATTAAACAAATAATGACAGATTTACCCTTATTTATTATAATAAATTTTATCCTAACTTATACGTGATCCTTGTAACTTCACTGTAACTTATTCTTGTAAATGAGACAGATTTTCTTGTAAATGATACTTATTTTCTTGTAATTTATATTTTTTGATTTTTCTTGTAATTTTATATTTTTTCTTGTAAATTATAATTACAAGAATTGATCT
This sequence comes from Fagopyrum homotropicum, assembly GCA_033239125.1. Taxonomy (NCBI): domain Eukaryota; kingdom Viridiplantae; phylum Streptophyta; class Magnoliopsida; order Caryophyllales; family Polygonaceae; genus Fagopyrum; species Fagopyrum homotropicum. The sequence goes on along the minus strand of BSWB01000001.1, from coordinate 31,102,170 downwards.
CTGGTTGGTTGCCCCTCCCTCCTACCCTAATACCAACTGAACAAGTTGAATTTCACGATTTATCTTCTTTTAAAAATTATAAATATATTTTAATTATGATACTTGAACTTTCGCTTGTACACTAATTTTCTTGTACAAAAATTATTGTAACTAATTCTTTTGTACACGATTATTGTATCAAGAAAATGAATGTTCAAGCTGAAGAGTAATAAACGATGAAGATCTAGAGAGAAATCTTGTAATACTATTGATTAAAACAAAAATCACACGGTTCATTATTTCTTCGAAACCCAAACCTATTCATTCTAGAGATAAATTGATGATACATGATTTACATGAAGAGTACAAGCATGTAACATGCTAGTTTTATCAATTCTTGCAAAATTTTCTGATACACGATTAATTGCTAATTGATTACGTTGATCAAAATTGGTAACTCCTTCAAAATACACCTTCTTCAATTAGTAATTGCGGATCAATTAAAAAACAATAATCAATTAACAATTTTTTACATATTTATATAAGAAGTTTTAAAAATATTATATTGTAACAAAGTTATTGTGGTATATAATTACTAAACAAAATTACATAGCAAATTCATTTTTATTATTATAATAAGCGTTTGAAGTTGAATCTCAACACCGTCGCAATGCGTTACATTATGTTGATCGGATAAAATCCAATAGTCTAATAGTTGAGACAAACGTCGTGGAGGTAGGATGTCGCGGGCCCACAAGGGGACCCCGAGGTAGGCGGGACAAGTTAATGCCTCAGAGAAATACAAAAGCATAGGGGGAACTTGTCACGTGCAATCCGCCATCCCCCACCTCCTCCTAAGAAAATCCCCAAATTCACCGCTTCTCCTTTCTTCTGCAACTGTCTCATCTTGCTTTTTTCCTTTGGCCATGGCTTAATGCTCTAATCTCATCCCTTTACAACTTTCTTGCCTCTCAACAGTACAATGCAAATCATTTCTTCCTACTTCGATGGTCTCCATCTTCGCTAACCTTTTGCAAAGGTACTCCACTCCTCATTTATTTTCAACTGATTTCCTAATTGGCTTGCATTCCTTTTCAATAGAAAATTTGAACTTTTTCCTGGTCTTCATGGTCCTAATCGAAACGGGCGTCTATTTTTGTTTTGTTTTCTGGTGTCCTTTGCACTTATACAATCATCAGTTTATCAGGAGAACCCACTTCACTTTAAACTGTTTTAGATTCGGGGAAGGACAAAGATAAGTTAAATCTATCATTGAGGACTGGTAAAATTTAGAATCTTTGTATGGGATTCTATAGTGGTGCTTCACTTTCTAATTAGGGATTTTGATTTGTGTAGTTTCTAGAAGCTTTAACCCAGTACGGCAAAACCCCACAAACCGGGATTTTATTTTTACAATGACTGTGAAAATTGTGGAAGGAAAAGGACTAGTAGTACTAATTTTGATTAAAAAAGAAACATTATCACATGGAGGTGGCTTCCTCTATCTTTCTTCACTTGCTCACATATTTTATGCCCTACTTTTTTGTCTTAACTTGTTGATCTGCCTCTTCAACTATTAGTACCTCTCTCTTTGTGGGTGATCCCTCAATTATTGTTAGATCCTTTAAATTTGGTAGTTTATTAGTGGTGTTTATCTCTTTTTTCTGATTGCACTCGTGTGTTTCAGCTTAGTTCTGTGAAGTAACCCAATCCTAAATCCTAATCTTTAGGAGTATTCATGGGTGAATCATCAATGGATGCTCCAATGGCCGATAACCCGGTAAGCCAGTTTGTTCTTTCTTGCAGAAAAAAGGAAACACTTTGCTAGATTTGTTCATAATTTGGTGGTTTCTTTGTTTATCTTGAAAGCCTAGTTTGGTAACATGATATATCTTGTTTGGTGTTTGTATTTTGTGGTAGTTAAAGTCAGATTAGGTACTTGTTGAAATTAATGCTAGATTTGTACCCCCTTTTTCATGATATTTTGATGGACATTTGATCTGTTTAATGGGCAGATGGAAGATCCGGATGAGACCGGTGTGACTGCGCTTCAAGTCTCGGTCTCATTTGGTAGATTTGAGAATGATATGCTTGCTTGGGAGAAATGGTCCACTTTTCCCACAAACAAGTACTTGGAGGAGGTTGAGAAGTGTTCCACTCCAGGTTCAGTTGCCCAGAAGAAGGCTTACTTTGAAGCACACTACAAGAAGATTGCTGCTCGAAAAGCCGAGCAAGAAGATCAGGATAAGAAAAACGAGGATGGGGCAAGAGATCTTGTGGATCCAGATGATCAAGTTCACAGGGATTTAGTGGCTGAATTTAGTGAAGCCGAGGATGTGTCGAATGCCGAAAAGCTAAACGATCTGAATGATGTTAGTGGAATTGGGTTGGAAGATGAAGTTGCTAATTCAGCAAGTGACATTAGTAGTGATCAAGCGGATGAACCTGAGGTTGCGCTTGCTGTGGCCATTGAAAGCAATACTTCGATACCATTGATTGATGCAGGAAAACTAAGCTATCATAACTCTGTTAGTAAACTTGAGTTGGAAAATGAAGTGGCCAATTCAGCAAGTAAGATGAGTAGTGATCAAGCGGATGAAATGAAGGATCGTCTTGATATGGCTGATGAAAGCAAGGATTCCATGCTGTTGATTGATGCGGAAAAGCTAAACGATCAGAATTACGGTAGTGGGATTGAATTAGAAAATGAAGTGGCCAGTTTAGCAATAGAGTTGAGTAATGATCAAGCGGATGAACCTAAGGATAGTCCTGATATGGTCAATGAAAGCAAGGAATTGATAACTCTGATTGATGAGGTTAAGGATGTATCTTGTTGTAGACTAGTTAATACAGAATTACATGAACCTAAGGATAGTCTTGATACGATTAATGATAACAAGGATTCAATAGTGTTGATTGATGAGGATATGGATGAATCTTCTAGTAGAATAATTAGTGCACTTGAATCAGAAGAGGTTGCTCTGGCTAAAGACAAAGTGGCCCCTGCCCCGGGATCAGAAAGAGAAGAAGAAATGCCTCAGCACATAGAAAATCTTTCGAAGGGCAAGGAAGAAAAGGTGAAATCAGATAAGTCTCTAAATTCTCGGAAGGTAAACAGACACATTTTTGCTTTTAGGATACTATTTAAGTTCCACATCTCAATTGTTTTAATTTAGCTTGTCATGTTTTGCACTCGGTTTGTTCCTCCAGGCTACTATACCGAAGAAAGCAACCAACACAGCTGTTGTAAAGAAAAAACCTGCTGCATCCACAACCAAGTCATCTCTCTTGTCCACCCCCAAATCATCAAGGGCAGCGTTGTCAAAATCCACTATGTCTGAGTCACGTGTCTCGTCTAAGGACCATGGTGCCACTCCTTTGATTAATAAGAAACCTGCTAGAGCAGAAAGCAGGAGAGCAGCTCCGACATCTCTGCATATGTCTCTCAATGTAGGTACTGATCGTGCTGCAAATTCTGAACCTCCTCCAAGCAAAGCCATGAGGAAATCTGTATTTATGGAGAAAATGGGAGATAAGGACATCGTCAAACGTGTATTTAAGGCATTCCAGAGCGAGTTAAACCAGCTTTCTTCCAGTCCAGGCAAACCGACCTCGGCAAGTCATGTAATTCCTTAACTGTTTAACTTTATCGAAAAGAAGAGTTTGTAAATTTTTCAGTGTCTATAATTGAACTTGTATGCAGATCCCTGGCATCAAGGCTTCTGCTGTTGGAACTCCGCAAAAGGAAGTTGCAGGGTAAAGTTCTTCATGCATCTGCCAGCTAAAATTTTATATTTTTCGTTTACACAATGATTGTTAACTGCTCTGATGATGTAGCACTGCATATGCACTAAATTCATTTTGTATCCATTTATCTTAATTTGCTTAGACTTTTAGTTACTTATCCTTGTTTGAAATCTACAGGGTTAACAATCTAGCAAAGAAAACTCCTCAAAGTAGTCAGTCAGGACTGAGAAAGATCTCATACCCAACCAGGTATGTAATAATATTTTACACAAATGGTCCTTGATCTCATGCGTGTCGATAATAACAATGACGTAGAATGTTGTTTAATCTTCTCATTAGTTAATGCAGAAATGGAAATAACTTAATTTAATACTTTTAGTCAATAGAAATGAAACAACATGATAGAACTCAAACCGGGATGTTACTATTAGGAATATCACACAATATTGGAATAACTCAGGGATCAGTGGAATGAATTACGGCCAACTCTTCAACTAAGCCACCAGATTTGCCGAACACTCATGCTGGCCAAAGGCACAAGCTTTCTTACAAATTCAGATTCACAATTGGATTTCATCTAATTATGCCTACTGCCATTATTTATAGAATGTCATTCCCTTATGACACCGTGCCAGAAAATTCCCCCTCTCAGTTATCCAATTCATAACAGAACGGTATATAGCCTAACTTATCTGAGTACATTCCAGATATCTCATTAACCCCCAGGCTTTATATTTTGAAATATTTCTATGTGCAAAACACAACATTCCTTTTGATTTTGTACTGGGGCATTCTATGGAACCAGCTTCCCTTCAGCTTGTTCATAAACTTCCCTGTTAGGTTACTATATGAGTAACAGTACTATATTCTCTGTATTTCGATGTCATGAAACAGGTCCCCGCATACTGCTGTTGGTGCCGATCAAAGGAATGTTAAATCCGTTGCATCAAACAATGGATTGAAGGGTCATGATAAGGCAGACAAAAGAAAAGAGGTACCTAGTGCACTATACTTGTTCATTTTAGGCCAACAGAAGATCTTCTTCTGTGAGTCATCATTGCCTTGTGTTCTAACTTCTAATATATATATTTGTGCCTGCTTTCTGCAAAGTTTTCGAAGAAGCTGGAGGAAAAAGCCAATGGTAAAGCATCTGAAAGAACTCAATTCCAGTCTAAATTAAAGGTATGAAACGGACACTATTAGTGGACGACGTTTCCTCTCGTTTTTTGAACTTAATCCCACGGGGTTGGAGGTATGGTTTGAAGGAATTAGTTTTTTAGCCTTATCTGTTAAGGGGAATTATTTGATTGTCCACATCTTGGGTTCCAATGTCATGTCTATTATAGCTTAAGTGGTTAAAAAATTGTTGTAAGAAGCCTTGTATTACTAGAGTATCCATGAGTTGAGATGAAAAAGCTATGGGAAATGTCTACAAAGTCCTCCAGCCAAATTGATGATTTATGTTGATCGAATACAAACATGTAGCACTTGGTTTTATTTATGCCATCCATGGCACTTTACGGAAGCATTATAGTCAAGCCAGGATCGGAAGAAGGGATAAGAATTCCTCCAAATACTGTTAATGACTATGCATTAGTGATACGCGCTGTGTGCGCCGTAGTTCATATTCTTTTCATTGTGGTGCAGAAGGAAGCGGAAATCAAAAAGCTGTCGCACGACCATTCCATGAAAGCCAGACCGACCTTAGGGACAGCTAAACCAAAAAGTCCTTTAGATAAGGTGCACTCTTGATCCTTTCTTCAGGTAAATTGTTGTTTCATCTGTGAATGTTAATATCATGTGCTTGGAACCTAAGAGAACATCTTGTGGCTTGAATTCAGAATTATCATACATAACTTTCTGGGTCCCTGTCAAAATGCATTGTCTGAAGTTTAATGTTGATATAATCGTTTTACAATTTTTGATTGAAAGTAACGCATCTAATTATGTCGGCTTATGTAGAAGGGTGGCAAATGAGGCTTGTGATGGTCAGTTCCCAGAAGGATCATCAGAATTTTCCACTGTCCATTTGAATCCGGCAGGTAACACAGTGAGACAGTACTAGCTCGAAACAAAGGTAAGTGCAAGCACAATTTGGCCAGAGTAAATAGTCCCCTTGATGGGTGAGGAAGTTAGATGTACAAAAGGAAAATAGATTTGATTTCAGTATATGAAATGCACTGGTTGAGTATGCTATTTAGTTTGCAGGCTTGTTAATGGTTCATTATGGCATGGAAAAAAATGATGTTCAAGATTGAAAAAATTGTTGTATTTGTCTAGTTACCTACGAATGCAGACACTTATGGGAAAACCGCAGTGTCGGTCGGGTTGATCCCGAGCTTGATGTCGCCAAAGACGAGATTTTTCATCGTTAATGGTCCTGTGATATTTGAGCAGTTGCAACATACAAATTCTAACTGAGACTTATGTGCATTGCATTCAAGTGTACCAACAAAACAAAACAATGAAAATGTCTGTACTGTATCTTCCTGAACCTGGTAATCTATGTACACTGTTACATTCAAATCTCAACGGTCATCATCTGAACTGCTGCTGCTCGACTTATCTGACATGAAATTTTTCGGCAATCCAGCGAAGTTCACATGAAGCGCATCCGAATTGGTTGATCCTGATCCTGAACCAGACTCGGGTTTGGCTTGCCTCTTCATTTGCACGGTTCTCGCAATCTCTACACATGCTAAATCAACCATGCTCAGAAAATCCTTTACTATGGCAAACAGTTGGAGTGGGCTCCTATCGTTTGAAGATCTAGCTTGATAGTAATGTGTAGTTTTCTTCACCTCCTCCATAACTCTACTATGCTCTTCTTGTACTTGTTTGATCTCCATTTCGGCCGATACAAGAAAATTCTTCATCTCCTTGAGAAACCCTCCACCTTCATCAACGGAATCGGAGTTAGCCACTAATTCAGTAGCCTCTCCCACGCGACTCGCTAGAGAACCGAGGCTGCTCTTGAAAGCATCGTAGTCTATATTCGCGGACTTCTTCACATGTGAAAACTCCGAGCTTAGACCTCCGACTACCGGAAGTCCTAGCCTTAAATACTCCTTCTCCAGCTCTTCCTTGGCAGACGAATTCTCCGGTTGAGGAGAAGAACCGCCACTTTGTCTCCCTATACTCCTGCTTCGCATTAGAACGCATCTCTTTCCTTCATTCCGAACCACCTCATGGACAACAAAATGTAACAATGTAGACTTGCCATCACTGCTCTTGTAATCAGACAGTTTCCGTAATGTGGTAAGGTTGAATGACTTTGCATTTCCCCTTGAAGTACCGGCGTTTAACCGATTACCGGCCTTAAGGATGGCTTCTAGAAGCTTCAGGAATATTCCGTGGCTTTTAAGCTCGCTGCAGGCTAATTCCATGGTTTGCAGTGACTCCTTGAGGTTGTGGATCTCGGAATCGTAGTTGAATCTGAAGAGCATTTCGTTTGCGCGAGTGAAGGTCGTAGGAACAGCTTTTAAGAGGCTGTATAAGAAGAATTCTGCATCAGCAAGCTTTGAAAGATCGCCATTGAATGCTACAATTTCGGATGCTTCCTCTTTTGTTGGGGCCATTCTTGAGAGCTTTTCTAGGGATTCAGCGCTCAGGCCTTTTCCTTCAAGCAAGCCTTCAATCAGATCGTCGCGAGGAACTCCCAGTGATTTGATCACGATCGCAACGTTTTGAGATTTTCTTTGATCTAAGATGAAGATTCTGGCGTTGTTAATGGAGGATTCACCATTGTCGATTGAGTTTTCTTCCTTGGAAGGATTGCGCTTGTTTGCCGCGACGCCGAATAGAGCTTCCATCATATCGCCATTATACCTGATTTTACCAAAAACACAGGCAAATTGGATTAATCACTAATGACTTCGAGGTTTTCTTAACTAGAATTAATTTGAATGAGAATCGGGAGATTGAACTTAACTGGAAGGATCCTCTTTCGACTTTGTCCCAGACATTGGAGTGATCTCGAGCAATGTTAACCTTCTCCCAATGCAGCGGTTTGAGCTTCACATGATCGCTTCCGGAACCTACCGCTTCGGATTGCTGCTTTTTCCCGCCGAGAGGCGGCGGCGGTTTTGGAGGTGGTGCCGCTGACTTTGAAGGTGGAGGTGGTGGAGGCATCTGAGAATTCTTCACCGGAATCGGAGGAGGCAGCGGCAGAGAAGGAGGAGGAGGGGGTGCAACCTCTGGCTCCGATTGAGTTTCCAGTGGAGGCGGGGAAGAGAAACTGCTTCTCTGGTCAACGGCTGTTTCTCCGTGACGAAGTTGGCCATGAGAAGTGGAAGATCTTGTCCTTGGAACAGTGGCCGGCTGGGAACTGTTACTCTTGAGCTTCTTCCAATACATCACATCTAAGCCGTCCTCGTCGACGTAACCTTTACCGTCGCCACTGTCGAACCTCCTCAACTCCGACCGAGTTTCAAGGGCAACCACCGGCGGAGGCCTACCATCTCTTCCTTCTCCGGTCTCATTCCGGCGACGCTTCCTGGAGAATCTTGTTAAGAGGAGGAAAAATACGGCAGCGAGGACGAAGGCGCTCGCAGCGGTTGCTGACACGGCTGTTACGATCGCTTTCTTTGACGAAAGAGACGGCGGACTCGGCGGAGGAATAATTGGTAAAAATTCTGGCGATTCTGCTGGTGTCGGGTTTGGTACAAAGTCTGGAGACTCTGCCGGCGCCGGATTTGGTGATAGCTCCGGAGATTCTGCCGGCGCCGGGTTTGGTGCAAATTCTGGAGGCTCTGCCGGCGCTGGGCTTGGTGGCTCAGCCGGCGGTCCCGGTGGAGGCGGGATAGGAAGTGGGTAGAAAGTCTCGATATTGCGAGGAGGTTGTAATTGAGAGGAAGAAAGATTTACAAGTGAAAGAATGATGAATAAGAAGAGAAGATAGGTAGCCATCATCTTCTTGTTCATATTGACAACGCCGATTTGGTGAAGAAGAATTGGATTCAAGTCCCCACACAAAAGAGGGAATTGGAGAAGGTTTCAGAGAGGGAGAAGAGAAGCAAGCAAGAGAGCTCGAGTATTACAAATTTGAATTCAGCCATTTGTATGCTTTCTTGTGATGCTAAATTACCTTTTTGCCCTCCTCATCAATTAAAACATTTCGACCTTCTGAAAATCCATTTTTCTTGAATAGAAAAGTTCCACCCGAGAAAAAAAACTATAAGAATAATACTTGCAATTATTCTTATAGATTTCTTCTCAGGTGGAAGAATTGTTTATTGGTAATATTTTATGAAAGAAATTATCGCTACACGTAAGTGAAATGACGCAGCGCTGAGATCATTCAGAAATCGACATAAACAATCTCAACCATGAATCCATTTTGTGAACCCAGGAGTAATCATCTGCATTCATATGAGAAGGGCAGTTTGGGAAATATGAAGATTCACTCTTCCCGGGTAGTCGGGTCGGGTACGGGTGGGCTGTGTTTGGTATGGTTCAATTGGGTACGTTTAAGAAGGTATGGTATCATCATGTGTTTTATAGTTACTCTATTTTTTTATAGCTCTCTCTTGAAGAAAGAGTTGCTGAAAATAGAAACAGGTGAGATCCGAATTCATCTGAGTGATTGTATTTAGAACAAGTGTATGCTACTTTAGTGGTTGTTTGTGTTTGTAATTAACCCCTAAGATTATGTGCAGTTGAAAAAGTCAGAAACCAAGATAAATATTTGTGTAATAAAAGTTTGACCCTTTCTGTTGCAAATCAATACAGATTTAGATTAGGTCAACTTCAAGAAATTAGGTTTATCATCATTAAATTAAAGTTATCGCTTTTATGTTCAGATTGAATGGATGCATCATTGCATCTTGATAGAAAGCGATGCAAAATTAAGCATGTAATTGTCAATGTCATGATTGTTTTGGTAATTTCACATTAATATCGCAATTTGTCATTGCTCTTATTTTATGAAAGTGGAAATTGTTGGATCATTTAATAAGTACTGTGTTGTTTTAATAGGAGTAATAATATATAGAATAGCTGGAGATTGACATTAAAAGTGTAGGAACCTCAATTTAATGATTAGAAGATCTCTTTCCTTAATTTTGAGAACATTCGTAGTATTAAGCGCAAACCTGGATTACGTCGGTTTGAATAGCGTTTCGAATCTCATGATAAAAAAAAAAGCACTAAACCCAAGTCCCGTAATGACATTGAAAATCCGACGAACAACTTCTACATTGAACTCTCGAGTTTTGAAGAGAAAAAGAGTGGAGAAGACGTTTTGTCTTTTGCTTCGGTTGTGTGTTGGAATGAGAAGATCAAATTTCCTATAGGCGAGCTTAGAAGACAAAGGAGATCAACGCTTTTAATCCGATATTTTAAATCCGGATATTCCACTAAATCAGAATTTTCAAATAAAAATTTTGATTTGTGTAGCTGATGTTTGATTTGACCAATCTTTGGGCCCAAGAAATTGAGCCAAAAATGATAATCATATGCGTCTGCGCCTGAGGCTCGGCTCGGCACACACACATGTGGTCAGTTAGCTATTCCCGCTCCCCATTGAAAATGGGGAGTGACCAATCTGCACACGTGTGGTCAGTTAGCTATTCCCGCTCCCCATTGAAAATGGTCAGTTAGCTATTCCACAAGATTTGATCTTGTGGCAACCTTTCTAGGCTTTGTTTGATGTATATATGTATGTATGGGGCTGCTGGATGAAGAAGGAGTGAAGAGGTTCGAGTGAAGAAGTGAAGAGGAGATGAAGTGTGCAATCTGTACACCAGTCGCCCCAACGCCTAGCTAGGACGCCCCAGCGCCGGCCAAACGCCGCCTCTGCGCCACCCAGGGCACCCCTGCGGTTCTCTGCATCCAGCCTAGCATTGTTCTTGTCATGCAGGTTTGTCTTATTTCCGGGCTTGCCTAAGGATGGCATTGTCCCTTCCTTTCCTAGTGTGTGTGTGTAGCATCATGCTAGGTATAGATGAGAGTGTGATGTTGATGTTATGTTATGCCGTGTACGGCTTGGAGGATTTAGGATGTCGAGTGAGGATTATAGGATGTATATGATCCTTATGGATCCCTTTGGGTCTAGGTGTGACCCCTTTGATCGATAGGAGATTGATATATCTCTATGCCTTGCTATTAGACAGTGCCGTTATCTGGATTGAGATTGCTCGTGGTTGAGAGTGTTAGAGGTTGAGGTAAGTCCGTAGGACTTACTTAGCTACCATCCTTATATTGGGTGTATGCATGAGTGGTGTGTGTTATATGCTTGATATGATAGCATGCGATGTCGATTATTACCGACCTATGTTTTATTGATAGCCCCCAGTTGCAGTGATAACCTTTCCCTTTCATCCTGTAAGGAGTTGGGAGGTTCTCTGACGTCAGGCCAAACCTGGTATAAAGGAAGGGCACAACACCACTCTCATATGGTACACGGGTTATGTGACCGATACTACTCCAGATGGCTAGCAGGCCTAGAGGCGAGGATGATACGTTCCTCGTGTCACATAGTTTCATATATATATATATATATATATATATATATATATATACGATTTGAGTGGATAACCTTTTCTATAAGATGATTAAAATGGGTAAATGTGTGACAACATGATTATGTGTTTATCTTTCATGATTTGTGTTTGTGCTTATGCATTACCTTATATATGTATGGCTAGCTAACGGTTTTATACCGTATTGTAGATGCTTTGCTGGATAGAAGAGCTGCAGAGTGATCCGGCAGGGTGACTAGCCGAGGACTTCCGTGCATAGGTGTTGCGTGGGCTTTTGGGGATATTTTGGATACGTTGTATATGTTGTTGTGGTCGTTGTGGTTTTACACTCGACTATGGTCTTGTATACTCTTTTGTTATACAATTACACCGTTTTATGTATTTGTTTTTATATATGTTGGTGACATGATGTAAGGTTCAGTGAACTTGTTGTCAGGTTAGGGTCAGGATCCACTGTGAGATCCTAGCCCAATGTGACGCCCCGAGTCCCGTGGAATTGGGGTGTTACAATTTAGCCTCCTTATTTTTCTAGACACGGCCTCATGTCACACTCATAAAGTGATTTGACCAGATCGAGTATCTTAAAATACCCTAATGAAATCATGAAAAGCAAATGCTTAACCTCAATTCATATAACTCACATTGTGTATCATCCTAGGAACTAGACAAATACGTGAGTTTGACAATGTTCCACTCGATTCAACTTGGTTGGGTTGTCCCTTTGAATCTACATCGTGGGATCTCCAGTCACATAGGTGGGGTTGTCCTTCAAGCATCCTCTTTCGTCATAGGCTTTAAGCACATTCCTCTTGATGATTTAACCACTTGACCTCTTGACAAGCTTTTAGTAAATGGATCTACAAGGTTGTCCACTAGTTTGATGTAGTATATCGAGACTACTCCAATTGAGATCAATTTTCTGATGGATTTATGTCGTCGTCTTATGTGATGTGATTTTCCATTATCAAGACGCTCAATGCCCTAGGTATATCTGATTGGCTATCATAGTGTACACTTATTGCCGGCACTGGATTCTTCCCATTGGAATGTCTTCCAAAAATTTCCGAAGAAGCTCTTTTCCTCTATTGTTTTATCGAAAGCAATGAACTCAAACTCCATCGTGGATCTGGCCAATAACTTTTGTTTGGACGATTTCCATGACACCGTTGCACCACCAATTGTAAATACATATCCACTCATGGATTTTGAGTCTCTAGAATCAGCTATCTAATTAGCGTTGATGTATCCTTCTAGAATTTATGGGTATTTGTCATATTGTAGCCCATAAATTTTAGTATGACATAAGTATTTTAGTACTCTGGTTATGCCTTTCTAGTGTTTAAAGTGTGGATTACTTGTGTAGCGACTTAGTACATTGATTGAGTGCGTCAAGTCCGGACGTGTGCAATTGGTCAAATACATAAGTATGCCAATAACACGTGCATATTCCAGTTGTGACACCGTCTCTCCCACATTTTTGGTTAAGTAGAGATTAGGATCAGCAGGAGTGGTTGCGGTCCCTGTTGAATAGGTTTTAAATCTCTCAAGGACCTTTTCAGCATAATGAATTTGGGACAGGATAAGTCCTTCAGAGTGTCTAGTGATCTTGATTCCTAGAATAACATCTATTAATCCCATATCTTTCATGTCAAATTTTCTACTAAGGATGGTCTTAGTGTAGTTGATCATGTCTTTATTGTTGTCAATGATGAGCATGTCATTGACGTGCAAACATAGCAAGACGTATTCATTAAGAGTAGTCTTGAAGTATATGCATTTGTTGCTTTTTTACTTTTGAAACCATTTGACATCATTACATTGTCAAACTTTTCATGCCACTACTTTGGAGCTTGTTTGAGTCCGTACATGGACTTTACTAGTCTGCACACTTTGTGCTCTTGTCCAGAAACAACATACCCATTTGGGTTGTTTCATATAATCTTCTATTCTAACTCTCTGTTTAGAAAGGCAGTTTTGATATCAATTTGGTGGATTTCTAGGTTTCATAATGTCACTATTGCTATTAGTATTCTTATAGAATTTATTCTCATTACCAAAGAATTGGTCTCAAAGAAATTCAAGCCTTCTTTTTGACGGAATCCATATTCGTGTTCTTTTTGGGTTTTCTCATTATTGTCTTCTAAGAGCCTAGAAATTATCCCCGATAACCTGCTCAGTGGCATTGGTGGTCTTCTAAACCTCCATATCAACCTCATGATCACCACCTTTTGTAGCAGCTTGTTTGCCTTTGTCTTTGGAGGTCTAGTTGCATTGTTCCATCAAGTGCCCATAAAGACCACCATGGTGGCATATTGATAGCATATTTTCATGATATGTTTTAGATGTGTTTTTGTGTGATCTTATATTTGTTTTGCATGGTTTGGACATTCACACTTAGCTAAAGCTTAAAATGTCAAAATAATGTATACTCCCTCTTCTTTGTGTCTTTGTAGGTACTTTGGCCTCAAATGAATCTTAAATGAAGGTATTCAATCACCTAATCAATCTAAGGATCAATCATCAACCCATCATCAACCTCATGGCGTGAAGGAATGACTAAAGGCAGGTTAGGATGCATACATGAAGCCAATGGAGCTAAGGAAACCCAAAGGTTAGAGCACTGAGTGAAGTTAAATTCGAGCAAAAGGATAAAACTCGAGCAAAGAATCAATGGGTGTGAAGTTGTCAACTAAGCTTGAGTCTACATCATAACTCGAGCAAAAAAGACATAAAACTCGAGCAAGGAAGACACTTCACTCGAAAAAAGAAGACCAAGTTGCAGAAAGATTCAACATTTCATGAGTGGTACCTCGAGTGACATTTTACTCAAGCAAGGAGTACACATCCACTCAAGAAAAGAAGCCAGATTTCACATTTTTCAACGTCTCTCGAGTTACAACATCACTCGAGTAAAGAAGACACAAAAACTCGAGAGAACAAGACAAGACACTCGAGCAAAGAGTACAAGACTAAGTCGGTGAAACCACTCGAGGCTCACGAGAAACCCACTCGATCAAGGAAAACAAGGCACTTGAGGTTGCCCAGCGTCAAGTTTCTACAACTTGTTTTAACTATCTCTTGTAACTTGCTTCACTTGCATCTAGGGGGCACCATTTCTAAGCCTATATAAGAGGCATTGGCTGAATGTAAATGTATCAAATCTTCATACACCTCTTTAAATACTCTCTTAGTTAGTAGTTTGGATCTAGAAACAATATTTTAGAAGTGAACTGGTCAAACTTTGGAAGAAATTAAAGAGAAGCATTGGTGTTCTTGATTCTTGTTCATGCTAGATCTTCTTTCCAACTTGTTTTGCTCATAACTTTGGATTGGTAAGTCCAAATTTGTCCATTCTTCTTTCTACATTGAAATCATGTCATTGTTTCTATTGTTACAACAACGCCCCAAAAAGGGATAATGCTACAACGCCAAGAATCTGGACAAGAATTTTTCATGCTTTTTAAAGACAAAACAAAGACATAAAAAACGATAAAATAAAGGTAGAGAAACCAATTGTCATCCCATGACATCAAACAAAAAGTTCAAAGACATACAACCGGGTCAAACTCGATGACATAATAACATGGTAAAGAAATATAGTTCACCAACCTAACTAACATAAGACAAAAACTAGGAAATAACTCCGAAAGAAAAACACAAGACCACCAAGTTCAATCAAAACATAAACTCCTACTAGCTATCTAGGTCGCCCGGCCGCTATGATCTTGAACTGCTCCTGAACCTGGTTATGAAAATATACTTATCCCTACCGTCGCGGGATAGACTTCTACTAAACTAAGCCGGTGCATAAGAAATTTAATATATGAACTAAACAAGTACAAAATCATATATAATATCGCATGATTACTTATTGAAATACACAAATGAGTACAATAATAAGCATGCTTCAAATATGCACATAACAATGTTAAACAAGTATGTAATTGTAACCAAACGTGTCAACCGACAATAATGTGATAACGAGGTAAAACTTGCTTTCCTTCCATCTCAAAGAATCCTTACAGAAATAGTTTGAAACATGCTCGAGCATCCTTTATTTTGTAAACCGAATTCAAAACCAAAAACAAAATAAGCACCTTCAAAACATGTTCAAGCCTATTTCTTGAACACGAAGGTACCCTCTATTTCCAATCACGGAAAGAACACGGAAATCACTGATCAGGTGAATCCTCGTCTACACACAATGGTCGGGAACAACCTCGGCCCGCACAAACCATGAAACCATTGGTAAACATGGCCCACCTAAATCAAGGAGCAAAAATTAAAAATCTCAAAAACAAATCAATGTTGGCAAATTTGCCCACTTATGTCAAAGACCAAATCACCACTTTCATAACATCATAAAAATTCTCATTCCTTTGAAGTATCATATATGTATAGTTCAATAGATGATAATCCAACATTCTTCAAAGCATCAAGGTCATTCATGTAACAAAATAAATGATGTATATAAGCTCCCATAAGTACTTGTCTCGGTAAGCTTACTCATATGTTACACAATTACCCATAAGCGACGAACGATCAATCAAGCATCAAAACTCACCAAAACCTAACAATCAACCTAATCAAAGAAAATGTTCCACAAATCAAAAATACGCACTGCCAAGTGACCGAATCCGACCGGAGAAGCCAAGCATCCGCCCCAACCACTACAACTCTTGTCCAACCCCCTTCAGGTCTTGTGCGACCATTGAAGCTCAAGTCCGATCCCGACCAGGTATCTTTCCGGCCACCTTCGAGTTGTGTTGTCTTGTTGGAGTTCTTTATCCCAACCGGTGTTCCACCTCTTCTCCCCTAATTTTCAGATTTTGGTATGTTTTTAAACCTAATTTTAATTTTTTCTAATTGTTTAAAATTGTGGATGTTTTTGTTTTAAAATATCGTTTTTGATTGTTTAGGTTGTTGACTTTGTGGTAGAATGAAGTAATCAAAGGGTATATACAAACCCTAGATTTTTCCTACAACCCACACTCGAGTTGGGATTAGGTAACCTAACGTACAACTATTAGAGTGGTGAATGAAAAACCCTACGACCTTCCACTTTGGTTCTCAGATGACTGTCGCCGGGGGTACGAATGATGGTTTATCACCGGAGGACCCGCCCAACAAAGAGTCTCCATGGAGTAAGATACTTTTTTCTAGTGAGGAATGAAAGAACATCCCGGATGTCCCGGAGGATTTGATCGAAATTGAAAAGATGACGATTGATTACCCACAAGGGGCCGACGCTACACCATCTATAACGGTTCTCCCGGAAGTAGTTAACTTTCTGGATGCTCCGTGGAATATATCGTTAGTGGTGATTAAGCTCCTTGGCCGGATGATTCATTTGCTACGTTTGAGAAAATGCTCAAACAATTATGGCGTCCAAAGGGGGGGTCAATCATCGATTTGCCGAATGATTTCTTTCTCGTTTGTTTTGAGCGTGTTGAGGACATTGTGGGCGCTATAACAGGTAGTCCATGGACAATGTTTGGGCACTATCTTATGATGAAGCAATGGAAACCTCCTTCGATCCGGAGGTTTTATGATTAATTCGATGACAGTTTGGGTAAGGATATTAGGGCTCCCTTTTTCCATGTACAACAAGAACACGGTGAAACAAATTGTGACAGCCATTGGTAAGCCTTTGAAGATTGATGAGAATACTTTACAGATTGCTCGGGGTCAGTTTGCCAAAGTGTGTGTCGAAGTTGATCTTCTCCGACCTTTGAAGGGTGACCTGCTTTTGAATGGAAAAATATTGAAACTCAAGTATGAAAGTCTCCATCGAATATGTCATAATTTTGGGAGATATGACCACTTGATTGAGTAGTGTCCGACTAAAAGAAATGTCATAGTGCATGAAGAAGCACATATGCATAGGCCAGAGAATACGCTGATTGGTCCCGTTGTCAACGCTGAGCCGGAAATAGTAGTCTAGAGGACAGAGGAACAACCACTAGAGGTGGATGGTGGCTATGGTCCCTGGATGATTGTCCAGTATAAACCTAGGACTAACCGGGGAAAGAATCAGACTAGAGTTGACCAAATCCCGAATAAGATGGAAATAAACTAATTTGTCCGCCTAGAGAATCTGACAGAGAATCAAGCGAAAGGAAAGATCAATGATAAGGGAAACAAGTGAAGTAAGGTGAAGTTATCCCTAGTGCCAATTATGTCCAGCCCCATAAGACTATCCTATGTAAACGTCAAAGACATAACCAAATGAATGGGGCTAATGGGCCTTTCCACCCTTCTACTTCTCTCCATGGGCCTGTCAATTCCAAAGCCAAACAGGAAACCCGTAAAACTATCGGATGTGAATGAGCAACCTTTGATAATGATGAATGTGGATCAGGAGGTCTCACCTACTACCAACGCGGCATAAAAGACCCCACCGATTGACCATCCCCAAACGAAGAGTCCAATGATGCAGGAACCGAATAACACCGACTATATGGAAGATGACTCCCTCTCGTCTTTGGTCGCGGAGATGCAATATATATTGGAGCCACCGACCCTTAACAATTTTTTAGTGATAGGAATACTATGGAATTGTTTCGGGACTATTAAGCCGGGTTTCCGAAGCTCGAAACGATATTTACTACGTAAGTTTAGACTAGACTTTATCCTTTATTTGAAATGCACTGCTCAGGTTCAGATGCTGACGTGATTTGTAATAAGATGGGGTTTGACTCGATCAAAAGGGTTGAAGCTATCGGACAGAGTGGAGGTATCTGACTGCTTTGGCATTCCGCTTCCTACCCGTTTGTGGTCGTCGAAAAGAACAGACAATTCATGCATGTGATTGTGGATGACGGATATTCTCGTTTTCACCTCCTTGTTGTATATATTAGTCCGCAAGTGAATCGTCGAGATGGTATATCGGACAGGTTAGGAGCGATTATGAGTGGCTTGGTAGAGCCGATTATTATTGGAGGAGACCTAAACGTCATCGCTTCATTACAAGAAAGGTAGGGAGGGTCTAACCAATTGTCTCAAGAATCAGTTGTGTTTTGCCAATGGCTTGAGCAACACCAACTTGTTGATCTAGGGTTTCATGGTACTCCATTCACTTGGTATCATGGAAAGGACATAAGGACTCATATATCCAAGAGAGTTGATAGGATATACGTGACACAAAACGGGTGCCTCCGGTGGCCTGATGCTTCGGTGGACCATCTACCACGTCTCTCGTCGGACCATAATCCTCTTCTTTTATCTCTACATGGGCGATGGAAAGGAGACGCTAATCAACGGCCATTTAGATTGCAAGTTGCATGGTTCATGCACCGGAGCTTGGTCCCTTGGTAGAGGCGGTGTTGGGACAAAGACACGGCCTATTTCTTTATCAAAGCTACGTACCGAACTATATATAGAAATGGAATAGAGACGTATTTGGCGATATTCTAGAACGGAAAGAGGCACTTCTGAGACAGCTTGAAAACGTCCAGATGGATCTTAGCCATCAAGTTACTAGTGCTCTCATTGACAAGGAAGAAGAGCTCAAGCGGGAACCAGAGCTGACATTCAAGCAAGAGGAATGGTTGTGGTTTCAAAAATCCTGACAACAGTGGATCACTTGAGGGGATCGGAACACAAAGTTCATCCATACTTCAACTATCATCCGAAGACATAGTAATCGGATTGAATAGTTAAAAAATAACCGACGAGCTATGGAGCCATGACCAAGATATCCTTGAGCAGCACGTGATCGAGTATTTTAAGCAACTATATGGTCCTACCGACTTGGAGTGTGTGATGCCGATAGAGCAAGGAGGGTTTCCTATACTGTTGGCTCATCAATATAGTGACTTGTTGAAACCATTTGACGAGAACGAAGTTTTTGCGGCTATCCGAGAGATGGGTCCTTTCAAAGCGCTTGGGGTGGATGGCTTTCAACCAGCTTTTTATCAAAAACTATGGTATACGGTAGGTGACTCGCTGGTTAACATGGTTTGCTCATTCTTCCGCGACAGAATACTACCACCTACGACCAATAAGACCCTCATCGTGCTCATTGCAAAGATTGAAAAACCGGAGTATATTGCTCACGTTCGACCGATTAGCCTTTGTAATGTTTTTTACAAGCCTATCACAAAGGTGCTAGTTATCCGCCTCAAACCTCTTATGAATTTGTTGGTGAGCCTGATGTAGAGCAGTTTCATTCTGGGCGCATGATATCGGATAACATTGTTATAGTGAAAGAGGTGGTGCATTGAATGAAGAAGAAGAAGAAGGGACGGAAGGGTTGGATGGTTTTGAAACTAGATATTAAGAAGGCTTACGATCGATTGAGATGGGAATTTATTGACGAAACTCTAATTAGGAATCTGAAACTGCCGATGAATTTGCTTTGGAATTGTGAAAAGACTTCGGCATTTCCAAAGACCCGGAAAGTTCGCCAAGGGGACCCTATATCCCTGTACATTTTTGTGCTATATTTGGAGCGACTTGTTCACTTGATTGATAGAGCGGTTACTGATGGATCATGGAAGCCCGTCCGGATCTCTTGAGGTGGTCCCTTTTGCAGAAGATATCTTGCTTTTTGCGGAAGCTTCGGTGAGGCAGCTGAATGTGATTAAGAGTGTCCTTGCATCCTTTTGTGCGGCTTTGCGACAGAAAGTGAGCCAAACAAAATCGAAACTCTTTATTTTGCATAACGTCCGTGGGGAGCTTGGAAGTATACTAAGTAACATAAGCGGGGTTCCCTCGACTCGACAACTAGGATTGTACCTTGGTATTCACGTTATTCATGGTGGCCTCACTAAGAGTTTATTCAACCCCTTTCTCGAGAAAGTGTCGTCCCGTCTTGTTGGTTGGAAGGCCCACACCCTTAGCATTGTGGGAAGATTAACCCTAGTAAAGTCAATTCTATTTACTATCCCGCTTTACTCGATGCAGACCGTTGTTCTTCTCTCTTATGTTTGTGAGAAACTTGATAGAGTATGTCGGGACTTCTTGTGGGGTAGTTGGTCAAGAGCACAAAAAATCCACTTGATCAAATGGGAGAATGAGTGCCGATCGAAGGAGTGTGGAGGTTAAGGTATTCGACTGGCGATGGATGCGAATGCAGCTATAATAAGTAAACTTGGATAGAGGCTTTTTGCTAGTAAAGATCAGTTATGGGCTTGGGTTTTTATGAACAAGTACCGGATTAGTACGATGGAGTGGCCTAGTAAGATCACGGTCAAGAATGGTTGCTCTATGCTTTGAAGGGGTTTGGCAAGTACATATAATAAAATTATCTCCCCAAACACTGCATGGAATGTCATGGATGGACGTCGAGTTCGGTTATGGACGGATTCATGGCTAGTTGATGAGCCACTAGGTGCTGCAAAGTTTGGTTATTCAGGAGAAACGGATTTGGCTTTAACTGTAAGGGACGTAAGGTCAGACCCCGGTGGGTCGGATTGGGTATACCTTAACTCCAGGGTTCCCAACAGTTGATTACGCCGCCTAGTGTTCGCTCCTAAGTGTGCATGCAAATAAGCTTTAAATTTATAAAAATAGAATCAAGCAAGCGAACCCGCAGTGTACGGATCGGCGTAGTAAAACAAGAATTCCAGAGTGTCGAACTCAGGGATTTGGGGGGAACAAATTTAGTTCGCAAATTCAAGCAAGTAAATGTAATAAGCTTTGCAAAAATTGGAAAAACAACAACCCTAAAGATCCAGGTATCTAATTGTGGCAATCGATTCAAGATATTCTATAAGTATAAAGACAGAGTTGAGGATTGCAAAGGTATGCTAAAGTAAAGCAATGTACGGTGAAGTTCCAAGACTTTATATGACTTACCTAAAGACACTCTCTATGAAGGTTGTTGAGGCTTCAGTATAGAAAGGATCTAAAGATAAGAGTTATTCTCAAATACCCAAACATGTAACCCAAGGATCAAGACTAACTAAAACGATTAAGGTTGTGACACTCGAAATCGAAATAGAGGGTGATGAGTCTCACTACTACCTAGAAAAGGGCAAGCCAAGACTAGATTAAAGCTAGTCTTTAACCTTAGATTAAAGTAAAAGCAAGGTTCGTAAACTAGGGTAAATCACGGGCAGATCTTAAGTTCCACGGCCGTGGAAGTTCAAGAACAGACCGTGATCTTGGTTCGTCGACGAGATCTCTCTAACTCTCAGGGTCCAATCAAATTACGATCGATCTATCATCATCTAAGCCACAACTATCAACCTTTCACCTTAGAATTGCTAAAGGGTTTTAGCCAATAACCATTGTCATGATATCAAAAATCAATTTAAGCAGAATGAAAGATGAAAACCCTCGGAAACTCAAATATAACTCAAAGTCAATCTCAAATCCAAACACAATTGGGAATGCTCAATGAATTCAGAATATAACACAAAATCTCACAATGATTTAGGGTAAATATGAAGAACAGGTTGTCAATCCGTCTTCAATAAATAACCCTAAGAAAGAGGTAAAAACCTTCGACGATCTTCAATCCGCCCTAGGCAAGGATGTTTCAAGCAAGGTAAGCGGCCGTCACTTCTCCACGAGATCCAACCCTAATGTCCCGGGAATAAGCCGTAAGCGTCGATGTCCGAAACTCTCTTCTCTGACCTTTTTATAAGAAGGGATAAAAGTAACCGTCCCGGCCCATCACGTAAATAACGTGGTAAATGAAAACTCGTCAAAAGATTGCCTAAATCATGGTCTCAAGGGATTCCACGACCGTGGTTTAGGGCTTGGAATTGGGTTACGGTCTCTTGTGACTTCCACGACCGTACTTTAGGCCGTGTAACTCACTGGAATGCTCAACGCTCATGATGCCAAGATCCACGGCCGTGGTTTAGGGCGTGGGCTCTTCTACGGCCGTATTTTAGGGCGTGGAAGTGTAGATTGCTTGTGGTTTCCTTTGTGTCGTGCCATTCTTCATCCTAACTCCTCCTTTGGCTTCTATGATGTGTTCCTAATCCTTGGATATGCTCAAATCCTCTCTTATCTCTCTCAAATGGTCCGGTTTCAGCTCTTATTCACCTATAATCAACACAAAGCTAATGTAGACCTCCATATCGAAAATATAGATAAACAAGCTAACAAATGCTTCAATACCTCATCTATGAACACTATAATGAATGAAAAACAACTAGAATAAGTGCCTAGAATATCGCAATATTTCATGCTAATAAAATACCCCATACTTGCCACTTGCTTGTCCCCAAGCAAGGTTTTTGAAAGCTTTAAACACAAGTTAGGATGAAATATGCATGCAAACTCAAAAACAAAACATCATTTAGGTAAGTGTGCTTCTAGTCAATAGATCATTCTCAAACCTTGCTTCATTCACTCTTGAAACGCTTATATACATAAACCAAAGAATGTAAAGTAAAGAAACATCATGAATTGGTTAAACTTTAAGGTAAACATCATAACCTTCAAGCATTATCAAAATCAAGTATAAGAAACTTTAATTTAGATCACCAAGTCAAATAACATACTCTTGATCTTAAGGACTTCCAAGTAAGGTCTAGAATGCGGAAGGAAGGGAAACTTATAAGGAATGTGATGCATGAATCCGGGAAAGTGGATAACTAACTCTTCTTCTTTTTAATTTGCTTTGCAAGACCATCAACTTTGAGCTTTGTCTCTTCTTTTTTTTCACATTATTTTTCGACTTTACTTTTGGAGTTATAGACAACGGTGCACAAAAACCGAAGCCTAGGAGATTGGCGTTTCTCAATTTTGAGATGCCTCAAACCCTTGATGCACATACCATAATCCGCTAGGAATATCGCTCAATCTGACTTTGGCAAGACACAAACACCCGGCTATGTGAATGGTGCCGAGTTACTCATCGTCATGATTGACTTCCCCAAACCTATTAATTCTATTCTTTGAATGCAAAAATTTGCTTTCATGGCCCTCCCACATCAAACATGCCAAAACACAACTCCTCCAAATTCCCGGATAGGTAAGGGAGGCAATTATTTCATTGAGGGGCTAAATGAATAAAGAAAGGAAAAAGAAAGGTCGAATTGCCTTAATCATTTCATAAAGAAGTATAAGAACTCATCATGTGATTTCAACTTCGATTTCTCAATATGATTTAGATAAAACTCTTCACATTATGAAACTTGCAAGAAAGGATAATCAACACATTCAATTCCTTTTTAATTCATTATTCGTTTAGGCATACAATTGTCATCAAAAGCTCAATCTGCAAGTGGTAACTATCATAGAAATCATCTCAATTCTTAGAAGCACAAAACCTTTTTAGAATTTTCAAAATTTTTCACATTTTTATGGGTTTTTCAAAAGCTTTTTCATGCAATGCAATAATGAAACGTGTGACTGTGAAATGAAACATGCAAAGTGTTCTCGATCAAGGCAAGCAAAGTGAGTAGAGTTATTACAAACGATAGTCACACCTCACCCCATACTTAAGACAAACATTATCCCCAATGTTAAAAAAAAAAAGGAAAAGAAAGAAAAGAAAAATGAACTCACTAGACGGTGGTGGGGCGGCTGAAACTGTCTACTGGCATAGCTCGTCACTGCGGTGGAGGCGGTGGTGGAAACGGGAAGAAACTGGAGTCGAAGTTCCGCCTAAACTGCTGGCGGTAGATGTCCCTCATCATCCGGTCATGCTCATCAGCTCGTACATCTCTAGCGTCTTGGCGGATCTCCAAATTACCGACCGTCCTGGAAAGGTCGGTAGCCCACTCCGGTAGCTGCTCATATCACTCCGGTGCCTGGCTGTACCATGCAGGTGCATCCTATGGGGCCGGTGCTGCTGGTGCATACCAAGTGGGAGGAGTCTCCATCCATGTCGGTCTCTCGCTCACACTAGCACGGCGAGAGGAAGAAGCACCGGAAGGTCTAGAAGGACGGGGAGACTGTCTAGGTGGGTCCGGGAAGATGTCCGGCTGATCCGGAAAGGTACCAAAACCCTGCTCATCACCTCCTCCTGTATCCTCATCAATATCAGCAGCTGGAATCTCATCGGGAATGTAGGGAGGTGCTGCTAGCCTATTCGCATGCATAGCAGCGAATGTCTCCTTCCAATTATGGCGCCCGACCATAATGGAATACTCGGGAAGCCATGGAATACCTCTACCTCCTCTATCCTCCCATGGCATAGCAGCAGTAGGTGGACCTCGGTGCCTAGAAAAGATCAAACCTCTAGTTATAAGGCTCTTGAGACCCAAAGGTCTCGCCGCTATCCTAGTACAAGCGGAGTAGTCAATCCCGAGCTGTGTGGCAATGTGGGTCACTATCCCACCATACCCAATGTTCCTGGCCCTCTTGTTCTTAAGCTTGCTAATGGTGGAGGCTAAGAGGGTGGCACAGTCGGCGGGTCTACCGTGTAACATAGCATAGAGAAGGAATAGCTCGTCGGTCTTAATCTTTTGCGGGGTCTCGGTCCTAGGGAATAGGCACTCGGAAAGAAACCTATGAGCTATCTTCAAGGCTAAGTGGTAGATGAGCTTAGCCTTGGTATCAGCCGGTTGCCAGCGGTCCTCGCTAGCGTAAATCATAGCAATCTCCTCCCAAAAATCCTTAGCGTATACGCCGCTAGGGAAACGACCGTTAAAGGTCTCATGGAACCCAAAGAAGGCTCCGAACTGTTGGATGGAGAACTCATAGTCCGTATCCATCAATCTAAAGGACACCGTCCTATCTACATGGCTATGCTCGAAGGAGATAACAAACTCCTTCGTAATCTCCTCATAAGCATCCGCTCTAATAGCGGAGAAAACAATCAATCCGGCTCTATCCAAGAGCCATGTCAACATTAACCACATTAAGTGGCTCTAACTCCTCAAGCAAGAGGTATCTAGGTCCAATGACCGGTCTCTCCTCGATCTTTTCTAAAGCATCGAGATAGTTAGGGTGAATGGTCGGGATTCTAGGGCTTGGAGGTGATGGTTCACTAGGAGGGTTATGGGAAGAGGAGGAACTATCACCCTTTATCATCTTTTTCTTTCCTGCACTTCTCATGAACATTTTCTCAAAAACAGAAAAAACCACGGTCTGTTCTTAGTTTTCCACGGCCGTGGAAGTCCCAGAGACCGTGATTCGACTCTGAATTGCTCAAATCTCAATCAAATCAACAGCAAACTCAGAAGAACCTGTCCTAGGCTAATTCCAATCTTAATCCTATGCAATCTCTCTAAGTTCTTGCGAAAATTTAACCCGAATTGACAAAGAAGAGAAGAATAGTAAAAACCTAGGTTTTTGGATCTTTGAATCTAAATTCTGCTTTCTTGATGGATTGTTCGCTTGTTTTGTCGATTAATTCTTGTAGAGGAATGAATTTGCTCCACTTTTACACCAAGAATCGTTCGAAACGATTACCGAATGAAGAATTGCGAGAGGGGGAGAATTTTCGGCGTTCCGGTCGTGGAAATGGGGCGTGGAATGGAAGTTTTGTGTTGTTTTTGTGAAGGAAGGTGGTTTATATAGTGACCGTAAAAATTTTTGAAAATCACGGTCACTCGGGGTGTTCCACGGCCGTGGTTTTGTACGGGCCCGTGGTTTTTGGTGATTTTTCTCAGATTTTGAAGAATTACGGTCACTGTAGCATCCACGACCGTGGTTTAGGGTGTGGAACTCTCTGTAATTTGCGAAAATCCGAGTTTCGTCAATTTCCTCCAACTTTTTCCTTTCCCATTGCCTATTCCATTGCTCCTACATCCAAAAACACAACATACCGGAAGGTATCGAGGGCAAAACAAAACAAAAAAGTCTAAACTAATCTAATCTACGAATGACAAATAAGAGCATAAGTGCAATACCTTGGGTTACCTCCCAAAAAGCGCTTGTTTAAGGTCCGTAGCTAGACCGTACTTGCACCTATTCGAGTGCGGTAGTTGCGAACTCCTCAGCTTGGAGTTCCGGTGAGTATTTCTTAAGTCATTGACCGTTCACCTTGAAGCTTCCGCCCTTTTCACCTCATACTTCAAATACGCCATGGGGAAAAACATGTTTTATTAGATAAGGTCCAGTTCAACGAGATTTAAGCTTACCTGGAAAGAGACGAAGTCTTGAATTGAAGAGGAGAACTTGATCTCCTTCTTTGAGGTCCTTTGGAATGATATGCTTATCATGCCAACGTTTCGCTCTCTCTTTGTAGATTTTAGCGTTTTCGTAGGCGTTTAAGCGAAGTTCTTCAAGCTCGTTAAGGTCCAAGAGGCGCTTCTCGCCCGCTTCCTTCATGCTGAAGTTCAACCACTTTACCGCCCAATACGCCTTATGTTCTAGCTCTACCGGTAAGTGACAAGACTTCCCATACACAAGGTTGTATGGTATCGTTCCTATGGGAGTCTTGTATGCAGTCCGGTATGCCCACAATGCGTCATCTAGCTTCAAAGACCAATCTTTCCTTGTCTTCGAAATTGTTTTCTCTAAGATTCCTTTAATCTCCCGGTTCGAAATCTCCACTTGTCCACTCGTTTGTGGATGGTAAGGGGTGGCGATCTTGTGAGTCACCCCATACTTAGCTAGTAGAGCTTCGAATCGTCGGGCAATGAAGTGAGAGCCTCCATCACTAATGATAGTCCGCGGTGTCCCAAATCGTGGGAAAATAGTCTTGTTAAAGAACTTAACCACAATCATGGCATCATTAGTAGGAGAGGCAATTGCTTCAACCCATCTCGAAACATAATCTACAGCTAGAAGTATGTATTGGTTTCCACAAGATAATGGGAAAGGTCACATGAAATCTACTCCCCAAACGTCGAAGATCTCTACCTCCTGAATGTTATTAAGAGGCATTTCGTTTCTCCTAGATATGTTCCCTGTTCTTTGACAAGCATCGCAGCAGGAAACAAAGGTTTGCACATCTTTAAATAAAGTAGGCCAAAAGAATCCAGATTGCAGTACCTTAGCGCTAGTCTTGTTCGAGCTAGCGTGTCCTCCACAAGGTAGTGAATGACAATGACGGATGACACTTTGCATCTCGTCTTCCGGCACACATCGTCGAATGATGCCGTCAGGACCTCTCTTAAACAGGAGAGGTTCATTCCAAAAGTATTCCCGAACATCCTTAAAGAACTTCTTCCTTTGTGCATAGGATAGTCCGGGTGGTAATTTCTGTCAAACCAAATAGTTAACAAAATCAGCAAACCATGGTTCGTTGCCTTTAGTAATCTTGTCGATGCACTCCTCTATGATGTGTAAATGCTCGTCCGGAAAGGAGTCATCTATAGGTAGATTGTCGTCCTCTAGATGTGGTAGACGACTCAAATGATCCGCAACAGAATTTTCCGAACCCTTTTTGTCACGGATCTCTAGATCGAATTCTTGTAAGAGAAGAATCCATCTAATCAGTCTTGGTTTCACATCCTTCTTTGCAAGTAGATACCGGATCGCAGCATGATCCGTGTATACAATCACCTTTGCACCTATAAGATAAGAACGAAACTTTTCAAATGCATAGACAATAGCTAGAAATTCTTTTTCAGTAGTGGCGTAGTTAAGTTGCGCTTCGTCTAACGTCTTGCTAGCATAGTAGATAGCATGGGTTCGTCCTTCCTTCTTTTGCCCAAGCACAACTCCTATAGCTACGTCACTTGCATCACACATGACCTCGAATGGAAGATTCCAATCCGGAGTTTGAATGATCGGGGCTGAGATTAGAGCTTCCCGAATCTTATGAAACGCATCTAAGCACTCCTGCGAGAAATTAAAAACTGCATCCTTCATCAATAGATTAGTAAGCGGTTTTGATATCTTAGAGAAATCCTTTATAAAACGTCTATAAGATCCAGCATGTCCTAGAAAGCTTCTTATCCCCTTCACCAAAGATGGAGGAGAGAGCTTTTCTATAGTTTCTATCTTAGCCTTATCTACTTCAATCCCTCTACTAGAGATCAAGTGTCCTAATACAATGCCTTCTTTCACCATAAATTGACACTTCTCCCAATTAAGAACTAGGTTAGTGTCTTCACACCTTTGTAGCACAAGAGAAAGGTTAGAAAGACAATTATCGAAAGAGGAACCATAAACAGAAAAGTCATCCATGAAAACCTCCATGATTTCCTCTATGTACTCCGAGAAGATAGCCATCATGCACCTTTGAAAGGTGGCTGGGGCGTTGCAAAGCCCGAACGACATTCTCCTATAAACAAACGTACCCCACGGGCACGTGAACGTGGTCTTCTCTTGATCGTCCAGATGTATCGGGATCTGAAAGAAACCACTATAACCGTTAAGATAACAGAAATGTCAATGTTGTGCTAACCTCTCAAGCATTTGATCGATGAATGGTAATGGGAAGTGGTCCTTCCTAGTTGCGTTGTTTAGCTTGTGGTAGTCTATGCACATCCTCCATCCCGTCACGGTTCGTGTAGGAATGAGCTCATTGTTCTTGTTGATGATGATCGTCATTCCTCCCTTCTTTGGAACAACCTGTACGGGACTCACCCACTTGCTATCGGAGATAGGGTAGATGATACCTGCATCAAGTAGTTTAAGAATTTCCTTCTTGACAACCTTGAAGCTTCCGCCCTTTTCACCTCATACTTCAAATACGCCATGGGGAAAAACATGTTTTATTAGATAAGGTCCAGTTCAACGAGATTTAAGCTTACCTGGAAAGAGACGAAGTCTTGAATTGAAGAGGAGAACTTGATCTCCTTCTTTGAGGTCCTTTGGAATGATATGCTTATCATGCCAACGTTTCGCTCTCTCTTTGTAGATTTTAGCGTTTTCGTAGGCGTTTAAGCGAAGTTCTTCAAGCTCGTTAAGGTCCAAGAGGCGCTTCTCGCCCGCTTCCTTCATGCTGAAGTTCAACCACTTTACCGCCCAATACGCCTTATGTTCTAGCTCTACCGGTAAGTGACAAGACTTCCCATACACAAGGTTGTATGGTATCGTTCCTATGGGAGTCTTGTATGCAGTCCGGTATGCCCACAATGCGTCATCTAGCTTCAAAGACCAATCTTTCCTTGTCTTCGAAATTGTTTTCTCTAAGATTACTTTAATCTCCCGGTTCGAAATCTCCACTTGTCCACTCGTTTGTGGATGGTAAGGGGTGGCGATCTTGTGAGTCACCCCATACTTAGCTAGTAGAGCTTCGAATCGTCGGGCAATGAAGTGAGAGCCTCCATCACTAATGATAGTCCGCGGTGTCCCAAATCGTGGGAAAATAGTCTTGTTAAAGAACTTAACCACAATCATGGCATCATTAGTAGGAGAGGCAATTGCTTCAACCCATCTCGAAACATAATCTACAGCTAGAAGTATGTATTGGTTTCCACAAGATAATGGGAAAGGTCACATGAAATCTACTCCCCAAACGTCGAAGATCTCTACCTCCTGAATGTTATTAAGAGGCATTTCGTTTCTCCTAGATATGTTCCCTGTTCTTTGACAAGCATCGCAGCAGGAAACAAAGGTTTGCACATCTTTAAATAAAGTAGGCCAAAAGAATCCAGATTGCAGTACCTTAGCGCTAGTCTTGTTCGAGCTAGCGTGTCCTCCACAAGGTAGTGAATGACAATGACGGATGACACTTTGCATCTCGTCTTCCGGCACACATCGTCGAATGATGCCGTCAGGACCTCTCTTAAACAGGAGAGGTTCATTCCAAAAGTATTCCCGAACATCCTTAAAGAACTTCTTCCTTTGTGCATAGGATAGTCCGGGTGGTAATTTCTGTCAAACCAAATAGTTAACAAAATCAGCAAACCATGGTTCGTTGCCTTTAGTAATCTTGTCGATGCACTCCTCTATGATGTGTAAATGCTCGTCCGGAAAGGAGTCATCTATAGGTAGATTGTCGTCCTCTAGATGTGGTAGACGACTCAAATGATCCGCAACAGAATTTTCCGAACCCTTTTTGTCACGGATCTCTAGATCGAATTCTTGTAAGAGAAGAATCCATCTAATCAGTCTTGGTTTCACATCCTTCTTTGCAAGTAGATACCGGATCGCAGCATGATCCGTGTATACAATCACCTTTGCACCTATAAGATAAGAACGAAACTTTTCAAATGCATAGACAATAGCTAGAAATTCTTTTTCAGTAGTGGCGTAGTTAAGTTGCGCTTCGTCTAACGTCTTGCTAGCATAGTAGATAGCATGGGTTCGTCCTTCCTTCTTTTGCCCAAGCACAACTCCTATAGCTACGTCACTTGCATCACACATGACCTCGAATGGAAGATTCCAATCCGGAGTTTGAATGATCGGGGCTGAGATTAGAGCTTCCCGAATCTTATGAAACGCATCTAAGCACTCCTGCGAGAAATTAAAAACTGCATCCTTCATCAATAGATTAGTAAGCGGTTTTGATATCTTAGAGAAATCCTTTATAAAACGTCTATAAAATCCAGCATGTCCTAGAAAGCTTCTTATCCCCTTCACCAAAGATGGAGGAGAGAGCTTTTCTATAGTTTCTATCTTAGCCTTATCTACTTCAATCCCTCTACTAGAGATCAAGTGTCCTAATACAATGCCTTCTTTCACCATAAATTGACACTTCTCCCAATTAAGAACTAGGTTAGTGTCTTCACACCTTTGTAGCACAAGAGAAAGGTTAGAAAGACAATTATCGAAAGAGGAACCATAAACAGAAAAGTCATCCATGAAAACCTCCATGATTTCCTCTATGTACTCCGAGAAGATAGCCATCATGCACCTTTGAAAGGTGGCTGGGGCGTTGCAAAGCCCGAACGACATTCTCCTATAAACAAACGTACCCCACGGGCACGTGAACGTGGTCTTCTCTTGATCGTCCAGATGTATCGGGATCTGAAAGAAACCACTATAACCGTTAAGATAACAGAAATGTCAATGTTGTGCTAACCTCTCAAGCATTTGATCGATGAATGGTAATGGGAAGTGGTCCTTCCTAGTTGCGTTGTTTAGCTTGTGGTAGTCTATGCACATCCTCCATCCCGTCACGGTTCGTGTAGGAATGAGCTCATTGTTCTTGTTGATGATGATCGTCATTCCTCCCTTCTTTGGAACAACCTGTACGGGACTCACCCACTTGCTATCGGAGATAGGGTAGATGATACCTGCATCAAGTAGTTTAAGAATTTCCTTCTTGACAACCTTGAAGCTTCCGCCCTTTTCACCTCATACTTCAAATACGCCATGGGGAAAAACATGTTTTATTAGATAAGGTCCAGTTCAACGAGATTTAAGCTTACCTGGAAAGAGACGAAGTCTTGAATTGAAGAGGAGAACTTGATCTCCTTCTTTGAGGTCCTTTGGAATGATATGCTTATCATGCCAACGTTTCGCTCTCTCTTTGTAGATTTTAGCGTTTTCGTAGGCGTTTAAGCGAAGTTCTTCAAGCTCGTTAAGGTCCAAGAGGCGCTTCTCGCCCGCTTCCTTCATGCTGAAGTTCAACCACTTTACCGCCCAATACGCCTTATGTTCTAGCTCTACCGGTAAGTGACAAGACTTCCCATACACAAGGTTGTATGGTATCGTTCCTATGGGAGTCTTGTATGCAGTCCGGTATGCCCACAATGCGTCATCTAGCTTCAAAGACCAATCTTTCCTTGTCTTCGAAATTGTTTTCTCTAAGATTACTTTAATCTCCCGGTTCGAAATCTCCACTTGTCCACTCGTTTGTGGATGGTAAGGGGTGGCGATCTTGTGAGTCACCCCATACTTAGCTAGTAGAGCTTCGAATCGTCGGGCAATGAAGTGAGAGCCTCCATCACTAATGATAGTCCGCGGTGTCCCAAATCGTGGGAAAATAGTCTTGTTAAAGAACTTAACCACAATCATGGCATCATTAGTAGGAGAGGCAATTGCTTCAACCCATCTCGAAACATAATCTACAGCTAGAAGTATGTATTGGTTTCCACAAGATAATGGGAAAGGTCACATGAAATCTACTCCCCAAACGTCGAAGATCTCTACCTCCTGAATGTTATTAAGAGGCATTTCGTTTCTCCTAGATATGTTCCCTGTTCTTTGACAAGCATCGCAGCAGGAAACAAAGGTTTGCACATCTTTAAATAAAGTAGGCCAAAAGAATCCAGATTGCAGTACCTTAGCGCTAGTCTTGTTCGAGCTAGCGTGTCCTCCACAAGGTAGTGAATGACAATGACGGATGACACTTTGCATCTCGTCTTCCGGCACACATCGTCGAATGATGCCGTCAGGACCTCTCTTAAACAGGAGAGGTTCATTCCAAAAGTATTCCCGAACATCCTTAAAGAACTTCTTCCTTTGTGCATAGGATAGTCCGGGTGGTAATTTCTGTCAAACCAAATAGTTAACAAAATCAGCAAACCATGGTTCGTTGCCTTTAGTAATCTTGTCGATGCACTCCTCTATGATGTGTAAATGCTCGTCCGGAAAGGAGTCATCTATAGGTAGATTGTCGTCCTCTAGATGTGGTAGACGACTCAAATGATCCGCAACAGAATTTTCCGAACCCTTTTTGTCACGGATCTCTAGATCGAATTCTTGTAAGAGAAGAATCCATCTAATCAGTCTTGGTTTCACATCCTTCTTTGCAAGTAGATACCGGATCGCAGCATGATCCGTGTATACAATCACCTTTGCACCTATAAGATAAGAACGAAACTTTTCAAATGCATAGACAATAGCTAGAAATTCTTTTTCAGTAGTGGCGTAGTTAAGTTGCGCTTCGTCTAACGTCTTGCTAGCATAGTAGATAGCATGGGTTCGTCCTTCCTTCTTTTGCCCAAGCACAACTCCTATAGCTACGTCACTTGCATCACACATGACCTCGAATGGAAGATTCCAATCCGGAGTTTGAATGATCGGGGCTGAGATTAGAGCTTCCCGAATCTTATGAAACGCATCTAAGCACTCCTGCGAGAAATTAAAAACTGCATCCTTCATCAATAGATTAGTAAGCGGTTTTGATATCTTAGAGAAATCCTTTATAAAACGTCTATAAAATCCAGCATGTCCTAGAAAGCTTCTTATCCCCTTCACCAAAGATGGAGGAGAGAGCTTTTCTATAGTTTCTATCTTAGCCTTATCTACTTCAATCCCTCTACTAGAGATCAAGTGTCCTAATACAATGCCTTCTTTCACCATAAATTGACACTTCTCCCAATTAAGAACTAGGTTAGTGTCTTCACACCTTTGTAGCACAAGAGAAAGGTTAGAAAGACAATTATCGAAAGAGGAACCATAAACAGAAAAGTCATCCATGAAAACCTCCATGATTTCCTCTATGTACTCCGAGAAGATAGCCATCATGCACCTTTGAAAGGTGGCTGGGGCGTTGCAAAGCCCGAACGACATTCTCCTATAAACAAACGTACCCCACGGGCACGTGAACGTGGTCTTCTCTTGATCGTCCAGATGTATCGGGATCTGAAAGAAACCACTATAACCGTTAAGATAACAGAAATGTCAATGTTGTGCTAACCTCTCAAGCATTTGATCGATGAATGGTAATGGGAAGTGGTCCTTCCTAGTTGCGTTGTTTAGCTTGTGGTAGTCTATGCACATCCTCCATCCCGTCACGGTTCGTGTAGGAATGAGCTCATTGTTCTTGTTGATGATGATCGTCATTCCTCCCTTCTTTGGAACAACCTGTACGGGACTCACCCACTTGCTATCGGAGATAGGGTAGATGATACCTGCATCAAGTAGTTTAAGAATTTCCTTCTTGACAACCTTGAAGCTTCCGCCCTTTTCACCTCATACTTCAAATACGCCATGGGGAAAAACATGTTTTATTAGATAAGGTCCAGTTCAACGAGATTTAAGCTTACCTGGAAAGAGACGAAGTCTTGAATTGAAGAGGAGAACTTGATCTCCTTCTTTGAGGTCCTTTGGAATGATATGCTTATCATGCCAACGTTTCGCTCTCTCTTTGTAGATTTTAGCGTTTTCGTAGGCGTTTAAGCGAAGTTCTTCAAGCTCGTTAAGGTCCAAGAGGCGCTTCTCGCCCGCTTCCTTCATGCTGAAGTTCAACCACTTTACCGCCCAATACGCCTTATGTTCTAGCTCTACCGGTAAGTGACAAGACTTCCCATACACAAGGTTGTATGGTATCGTTCCTATGGGAGTCTTGTATGCAGTCCGGTATGCCCACAATGCGTCATCTAGCTTCAAAGACCAATCTTTCCTTGTCTTCGAAATTGTTTTCTCTAAGATTCCTTTAATCTCCCGGTTCGAAATCTCCACTTGTCCACTCGTTTGTGGATGGTAAGGGGTGGCGATCTTGTGAGTCACCCCATACTTAGCTAGTAGAGCTTCGAATCGTCGGGCAATGAAGTGAGAGCCTCCATCACTAATGATAGTCCGCGGTGTCCCAAATCGTGGGAAAATAGTCTTGTTAAAGAACTTAACCACAATCATGGCATCATTAGTAGGAGAGGCAATTGCTTCAACCCATCTCGAAACATAATCTACAGCTAGAAGTATGTATTGGTTTCCACAAGATAATGGGAAAGGTCACATGAAATCTACTCCCCAAACGTCGAAGATCTCTACCTCCTGAATGTTATTAAGAGGCATTTCGTTTCTCCTAGATATGTTCCCTGTTCTTTGACAAGCATCGCAGCAGGAAACAAAGGTTTGCACATCTTTAAATAAAGTAGGCCAAAAGAATCCAGATTGCAGTACCTTAGCGCTAGTCTTGTTCGAGCTAGCGTGTCCTCCACAAGGTAGTGAATGACAATGACGGATGACACTTTGCATCTCGTCTTCCGGCACACATCGTCGAATGATGCCGTCAGGACCTCTCTTAAACAGGAGAGGTTCATTCCAAAAGTATTCCCGAACATCCTTAAAGAACTTCTTCCTTTGTGCATAGGATAGTCCGGGTGGTAATTTCTGTCAAACCAAATAGTTAACAAAATCAGCAAACCATGGTTCGTTGCCTTTAGTAATCTTGTCGATGCACTCCTCTATGATGTGTAAATGCTCGTCCGGAAAGGAGTCATCTATAGGTAGATTGTCGTCCTCTAGATGTGGTAGACGACTCAAATGATCCGCAACAGAATTTTCCGAACCCTTTTTGTCACGGATCTCTAGATCGAATTCTTGTAAGAGAAGAATCCATCTAATCAGTCTTGGTTTCACATCCTTCTTTGCAAGTAGATACCGGATCGCAGCATGATCCGTGTATACAATCACCTTTGCACCTATAAGATAAGAACGAAACTTTTCAAATGCATAGACAATAGCTAGAAATTCTTTTTCAGTAGTGGCGTAGTTAAGTTGCGCTTCGTCTAACGTCTTGCTAGCATAGTAGATAGCATGGGTTCGTCCTTCCTTCTTTTGCCCAAGCACAACTCCTATAGCTACGTCACTTGCATCACACATGACCTCGAATGGAAGATTCCAATCCGGAGTTTGAATGATCGGGGCTGAGATTAGAGCTTCCCGAATCTTATGAAACGCATCTAAGCACTCCTGCGAGAAATTAAAAACTGCATCCTTCATCAATAGATTAGTAAGCGGTTTTGATATCTTAGAGAAATCCTTTATAAAACGTCTATAAAATCCAGCATGTCCTAGAAAGCTTCTTATCCCCTTCACCAAAGATGGAGGAGAGAGCTTTTCTATAGTTTCTATCTTAGCCTTATCTACTTCAATCCCTCTACTAGAGATCAAGTGTCCTAATACAATGCCTTCTTTCACCATAAATTGACACTTCTCCCAATTAAGAACTAGGTTAGTGTCTTCACACCTTTGTAGCACAAGAGAAAGGTTAGAAAGACAATTATCGAAAGAGGAACCATAAACAGAAAAGTCATCCATGAAAACCTCCATGATTTCCTCTATGTACTCCGAGAAGATAGCCATCATGCACCTTTGAAAGGTGGCTGGGGCGTTGCAAAGCCCGAACGACATTCTCCTATAAACAAACGTACCCCACGGGCACGTGAACGTGGTCTTCTCTTGATCGTCCAGATGTATCGGGATCTGAAAGAAACCACTATAACCGTTAAGATAACAGAAATGTCAATGTTGTGCTAACCTCTCAAGCATTTGATCGATGAATGGTAATGGGAAGTGGTCCTTCCTAGTTGCGTTGTTTAGCTTGTGGTAGTCTATGCACATCCTCCATCCCGTCACGGTTCGTGTAGGAATGAGCTCATTGTTCTTGTTGATGATGATCGTCATTCCTCCCTTCTTTGGAACAACCTGTACGGGACTCACCCACTTGCTATCGGAGATAGGGTAGATGATACCTGCATCAAGTAGTTTAAGAATTTCCTTCTTGACAACCTCCGTCATGGTCGGATTTAACCGCCTTTGAGGTTGTCGCGAAGTTCTAAAATCTTCTTCCATTAGGATCTTATGCATGCATAGTGAAGGCTTAATTCCTACTAGATCTTCTATAGTGTAACCTAAGGCTTAGTTCCGATCTTCACTTAGATCGGAACTAACAATTACCGGAAAGGTAGAATTAGATCCTAGATATGCGTACCTTAGATGTGCGGGAAGTGGCTTCAATTCCACCCCTATTGGACTCTCTAAAGGCTCTTGAGGAGTGTCCAATGCTTCCTTAGAAGTTTCTAAGGTATTAGAAGTTGTTGGAGAAGAATCAAGAGAAGTGGTAGAAAGAACGTAATTGTCCTCAGATTTTCCCAAAATTACGGCACCTCTGTTTCCTCCACGGCCGTGGTTTAGGGCGTGGAAGTCAATTACGGCACCTCTGATAGTTCCACGGCCGTGGTTTTGGCCGTGTAACTTACTGGAGTCCTCTGAATAGCTAATTACGATCATGTTGGTGGGAACCACGGCCGTGGAATAACACGACTGGCCGTGATTCCTCACGTTTTCTGACCCATCGTAAAGTTTTTTGAATTCTTCTTCATACACTTCCTTTTGCTCCTCTAAAGCTTCAATTTCCTCATTGCATTCTTCCTCTTCTCCTATGTCCATAATGCTCATAGTAATCACCTTTTGCAAAGGATCTTTGAAGAGAATCGAACTTACTTCCTCTCTAGATAGCTCTTCGTCACGGATGTTAAATATGTCCTCTTCAAGAGCTGGTTCTTTCATCAAAGTGGAAAGAATGAACTCTACCTTTTCCTCTCCTATGTCGAAGGCGAGTCTAGCATTCTTGCAATCCACCATACAACCGGATGTTGCAAGAAACGGTCTTCCGAGTATGATCGGGACCGGACTATCTGCAGGAATGTCAAGCACAACAAAATCTATTGGAACATAGAACTTACCAAGCTTGACCGGGACGTCTTCAACGATACCGATGGGGCGAGTTATGGATCGATCCGCCATATATAACGTCATCTTCACCGGTTTAGGTTCACCTAAACTGATCTTCTTGCATAAGGCAAGCAGAATGATGCTAACGTTTGCTCCTAAATCACATAATGCATCATATGTGACATCTCTCACTCCTATTGGAACACAAAATGACCCCGGATCCTTCAGCTTTGGGGGAATTTTTTCCTTCATCGTCTTGATGAGGTTCGACGAATCCGAACTCATCTTGACTTCTCCAAAGTCTTCTAGTTTCCTCTTGTTAGATAGGATCTTCTTTAAGAACTTTCCATATGCTGGCATACCTACAATTGCATCAATGAAAGGTATATTAATATGCAGTTTGCTCATGAGTTCAATGAACTTACCGAATTGCTTGTCTAGACGCGCTCTTGCTCTAGATTGCGGGAATGGTAGGGGAAGCTTGTAAGTTGGAGGAGGAATGTAGATGTCTTCCTTCTCCTTCCCCTTTTCCTTCTCCTTTTCGACGGGAACTTCCACAAACTTAGGTTGCGGGTCGGTGGTTGTTGCTCCGCTCCTAGTTGTGATAGCCATCACCCTTCCTTTCGGGTTATCCTCCGTCTTTCCTGGAAGTTTTCCTTGATTTCTAGGAACTTCCTCAGCATTGATGAACATTTGGTTTTCTAAAACCTTTTGGGCTTTATCAACCTTAGTGATGTGACTCTCCAATCCTTGAAGCTTTCCCAAGATCATTTCCAACATGGGATCGGGCTTCTCTTTCCCCGAAGTGCTTCCACTATTAGATGTTTGCCCCTGGCTTTTCAAATGAATGGAAGAAGAAGATGGTGGAGTTAGTGAATTTCCTGAATTGGGATAAGAATTACCGGAGTTTTGTTGTTGGTTGGAACGCCAATTGTTGTTGTTTGAACCCCTATTGTTGTTCCAATTGTTATTCCGGTTGTTGTTATTCCAATTGTTCCGGTTGTTGTTCCGGCTATTGCGATTGGTATTCTCATTCCCATTGTGGGTATTGTTGTTTCCCAAATAACCAACATCTTGCTCCTTAGGCTTTGGAAAGCTATCCTTGATGACTTCCTTCAATTCTTTAATCTCGGTGTTGAGAGAAAAGATTTGAGTTTGAGCAGCTTGTGTTAGCTTTGCTCCTTGCTCCACTCGATTAGCTTCTACTTTCCGGTGAGAGTACTTCTCAATGACTCGGGCTTGCTTCTCAATGAAGTCTCAAACGTCATCTTCCCTCATGTCCATGAATGTGCCACATGAAAGGGATTGGAGCTTGAATTGTGTTTCCACATCCAGCCCCTTATAGTATATCTCTAATAGCTCCAATTTGGAAATGCCATGGTGGGGGCAATCCAATAATAAATCCTGAAATCTTTCCCAAGACTGAAACAAACTTTCATTAGATCTCATAGAAAAAACATTAATCTTACCTCTCAACTCCGCCGTCTTGGATGGCGGAAAGAATTTGGTTAGGAAATCCGAAGAAAGATCCTCCCATGTGTTGAGTCTTCCATTTGGAAGAGCTTGATACCAAGATAAAGCTTTCCCCTTCAAGGAGAAAAAGAATGGCTTGATCTTGTAGTTGTTGGTGGTTGCATTCTTTGGCTTCATTGTCTCCATCAAGATCTCAAAATTCTATAGATGTTGATGTGGAGATTCAACACTCGTTCCTCTAAACTGGTTTTGGCGAACGATTGTAATAACTTGTGGGTTGAAGCTAAACCCCTGAATATCGTCAGCATCAAAGTTTACACCTAGACGGCGTGGTTGGTGAATTGGATCCATTCTTTGGCCAAGAGTTCTTGGCTCTTCATCTACACGAGCGGCTCTCACACCCCCAGCTGGGATACGATAATTGGCGGCCGGTTTTGGATTATTCTGGTTCGCATCGATCGTTGGATCAATGTCCTCTAGCGGTGGCATGGAGGAGTCGTTATCCTCATCGGATGAGTCGGTTCTAACCGATCTTGTCGGTTTCCTTCTCTTCTTCTTCTTGGAATCACTCATCTCCAGCCTCATTTGAAGCATCATGTCCTTGAGAACATCAATTTGCAATTGATGACGGTCCGATTCTTCCTTGCGAGTCTTCTCGCTCCATCTAAGTCGAGCTTCGGAATCCTCCAACTCTGCTTGGATATCCCTCTCTTTATTTTCAGCCATCTTTCTTTCTTTGAGCTTCTTTCTCAAAGTCTTCTCAAGTTCTTGATCAAGAGGTAAGAGGTCTTTGTTGGTGTTAGACCTGCGCATATAGCTAAGATAACCTGCAAATATCACTCACAAGAGATATCAAATGACAAGAGCAAAGCTCCCAAGCTTGACAACCGATAACCGAATTCGGCCTAAACTAAATCCCCGGCAACGGCGCCAAAAATTTGTTCGCTCCTAAGTGTGCGTGCAAATAAGCTTTAAATTTATAAAACTATAATCAAGCAAGCGAACCCGCAGTGTACGGATCGGCGTAGTAAAGCAAGAATTTCAGAGTGTCGAACTCAAGGATTTGGGGGAACAAATTCAGTTCGCAAATCGTCAAGCAAGTAAATGTAATAAGCTTTGCAAATATTGGGAAAACAACAACCCTAAAGATCCAAGTATCTAATTGTGGCAATCGATTCAGGATATTCTATAAGTATAAAGACAGAGTTGAGGATTGCAAAGGTATGCTAAAGTAAAGCAATGTACGGTGAAGTTCCAAGACTTTATATGACTTACCTAAAGACACTCTCTATAAAGGTTGTTGAGGCTTCAGTATAGAAAGGATCTAAAGATAAGAATTATTCTCAAATACCCAAACTTGTAACCCAAGGATCAAGACTAACTAAAACGATTAAGGTTGTGACACTCGAAATCGAAATAGAGGGTGATGAGTCTCACTACTACCTAGAAAAGGGCAAGCCAAGACTAGATTAAAGCTAGTCTTTAACCTTGGATTAAAGTAAAAGCAAGGTTTGTAAACTAGGGTAAATCACGGGCAGATCTTGAGTTCCACGGCCGTGGAAGTTCAAGAACAGACCGTGATCTTGGTTCGTCGACGAGATCTCTCTAACTCTCAGGGTCCAATCAAATTACGATCGATCTATCATCATCTAAGCCACAACTATAAACCCTTCACCTTAGAATTGCTAAAGGGTTTTAGCCAATAACCATTGTCATGATATCAAAACTCAATTTAAGCAGAATGAAAGATGAAAACCCTCGGAAATTCAAATATAACTCAAAGTCAATCTCAAATCCAAACACAAATTGGAATGCTCAATGGATTCAGAATATAACACAAAATCTCACAATGATCTAGGGTAAATATGAAGAACAGGTTGTCAATCCGTCTTCAATAACTAACCCTAAGAAAGAGGTAAAAACCTTCGACGATCTTCAATCCGCCCTAGGCAAGGATGTTCCAAGCAAGGTAAGCGGCCGTCACTTCTCCGCGAGATCCAACCCTAATGTCCCGGGAATAAGCCGTAAGCGTTGATGTCCGAAACTCTCTTCTCTGACCTTTTTATAAGAAGGGATAAAAGTAACCGTCCCGGCCCATCACGTAAATAACATGGTAAATGAAGACTCGTCAAAAGATCGCCTAAATCACGGTCTCAAGGGATTCCACGACCGTGGTTTAGGGCGTGGAATTGGGTTACGATCTCTTGTGACTTCCACGACCGTACTTTAGGCCGTGTAACTCACTGGAATGCTCCACGCTCATGATGACAAGATTCACGGCCGTGGTTTAGGGCGTGGACTCTTCTACGGCCGTATTTTAGGGCGTGGAAGTGTAGATTGCTTGTTGTTTTCCTTTGTATCGTGTCATTCTTCATCCTAACTCCTCATTTGGCTTCCATGATGTGTTCCTAATCCTTGGATATGCTCAAATCCTCTCTTATCTCTCTCAAATGGTCCGATTTCAGCTCTTTTTTCACCTATAATCAACACAAAGCTAATGTAGACCTCCACATCGAAAATATAGATAAACAAGCTAACAAATGCTGCAATGCCTCATCTATGAACACTATAATGAATGAAAAACAACTAGAATAAGTGCCTAGAATATCGCAATATTTCATGCTAACACCTATCTTCGGTTGCACTGAGCAACGACGGGAATCGGAAGGATAATGTACGATTGATACCATGGAAAGTGGGCGCGTTCACAGCATCGTCAGCGTATTCTTATGTACAGTCGACCAAAAACCTTTACATGGTCCGCGTGAGCTTATTTACGATGATATGGAAGATTGAGGTGCCTGAACGGATGCGGGTCTTCGCTTGGCAACTTGGTTTGGGGAAAATTCTAACCAACGTTGAGCGGAAGAGAAGGACGTTGGCATTGGATGATAGATATGCATGTTGCAATAATACGCCGGAAACACTATGCCACCTCTTCCGGGATTGTACTCAGGCAGCGGGTGTACGGGGCGAGCTAGTTCCTGGTGCTCATCAACCTGTGTTCTTCGAGTTGGAATGGGATGAATGGTTATTTGAGAATATTAACTTAGGAAGAGTGGGAGGTGATGGGCTACAATGGAATGTATTATTTATGACCAGGTTGTGGTGGATTTGGAAGTGGAGGAACAATAGGGTTTTTCGAAATGATAGAGTAATGCCTGCGAGAGTGACGCTCATCCGATCGCAATATGTTGAGGTTTGAAAGGCGTTGTTATCCCGCCATGTATCGAGTAAGCTACCCCCTAGAAGTGAGGTGTCGGTGCGGTGGTTGCCGCCGGACCGTGGGTGGGTGAAGATGAACTTTGATGGGGCATCCAAAGGAAACTCGAGTTTGGCCGCTGCGAGAGGGTTGTTCTGAAATAGCAGCGGGACGTGGTTGCATGGGTTTGGTGGAAATCTAGGAATAGCAAGTGCACCGGCTGTGGAACTATAGGATATTTGTTTCGAATTGGAGATAGCT
Source organism: Fagopyrum homotropicum (assembly GCA_033239125.1). Lineage (NCBI taxonomy): Eukaryota > Viridiplantae > Streptophyta > Magnoliopsida > Caryophyllales > Polygonaceae > Fagopyrum > Fagopyrum homotropicum. The sequence goes on along the minus strand of BSWB01000001.1, from coordinate 31,059,927 downwards.
TGGGAGTGGGGGTACCGGCGAGTCTTCATTGAGGTTGACTCCCAGTTAGCCAAACTCTTGATTGATATAGAGGACGTCTAATACTAATCCTTTATTTAGCCTGGTTGTGAGATGCCAAGGCTTTTTGGTGCGAGACTGGATTGTTAAATCCGGTGATTTTTTTAGAGATGGCAATAGGGTCGCAGATTCGTTGGTCAACTTTGCCTTTTCACTCGATATTGGATTACATGAGTTTATTTATCCGCCGAGTTGTTCTAAACAACTTCTTTTAGATGATGTAAGGGGGGTTAGCTTACCCCGTCTGACACGTTTGCAACTTTCCTTTCTTTCTTAATTGCGCTAGGCGCGGGGGCACGTCCCTTTTCACCAAAAAAAAAGTACATTATTTTGAAGAAGAAGGGCATGACATGGAAGAGCAAGTCGCACACACGATGGAGTTTAAAATCTTCGTTCTCAAGTGCACACGATTGGAGAATATTGTGCTAATTTTGGGACGACATGCCTTTACGGTCTATGTCGGGTCATAATTGTTTTTTTGACATAATAACCTAACCGCGTAAACACTAGGGATCTACAGTTTTATTCGATATCATTTGCTTTACAACAAAAATTATACATGACACAAAAAATTTATGAGGTTATTTTTTGCTCTCATATTTATGTTATGTTTTGGCGTTCATATAAATGATCGAATTTTGAGGGTATTTGAAAATTTATCAAAAAACTAGACAATTTTGGAGAGCTAGATCCGTCAAGAAACTATTGAAGTATGAGTCTAGTAAATTGAGTCCGTTGTTGAGCTTATCTTTTATTTGTTATTTTATATTTTTATCTTATTTTTTTGTTAGTTTATCTTTTTATCTCTTTATATTTGTCTATATAAACAATATTTGATTAATGAAATAAACAAGCTTTCGGTTCACGAATCTCTTCATGGTATCAAAACAATTTACTTAACCTACGCTTCCACACAAAACAAAACCCAAACTACGCCAAAATTAGCGGTGATGACGGCGCAGTTGACTTAGGCCGCCGATATTAGAAAATACCTTATCCGTCAATATCAATATGAGAGAATACTTTGCCGCAAGTATCAAAGAAAACTCTAATCGTCAATATCAGAGAATACTTTGTCCACCGCTGTCAGAAACGACTTTGACTTCCGATATCGGAAATTTAAAACCTACCCTAGGACGCTAATCAACTTGCATCTTAGGGCCAGAACTTACCCTAGGACGTCAATCTCTACCTGTGTCCTAGGGCCTGAAACTTACCCATGGCGCTAATCTACTTGTGTCCCTAGGACGCTAATCTACCTGCGTCCCTAGGACGCTAGTTCTAGGGCCTGAAACTTACCCATGTCGCTAATCTACTTGTGTCCCTAGGACGCTAATCTACATGCGTCCCTAGGACGCTAATCTACATGCGTCATAGGGCCCAAAATATCGGCGTCTACACCAACTAAACAAATACCGGTGTAGGAAGGAAGGCACATCCAAGTCCTTTCTCAAGCTTCTATTATTCAAGCTCAGCATGAGGGAGAGTGTTGAAGTATGTGCCTAGTAATTGGGCTAGATGTTGAGTTTATGCTTATTTCTTAGTTTATATTTTTATCTTATCTTTTGTTAGTTTATATTTTTATCTCTTTATATTTGTCTATATAAATAATATTTCATCAATGAAATAAACAAGCTTACGTTTCACAAATCTCTTCGAAAACCAATTTATGTACAAGCGAGATTCCTAGAGATGATTCGCTACCACTTCCCCATTTTCACTTCTTAAACATGACGATGGACACTTGAACTAGACATGGGTCAGGCTTGGGATAAACCATCAAACCGGCGACTTTCAACCGGCCCAAACTACCGGTTTAGGTTTGACGATTTAGGTTTTCGCCGGTTTAGGTTTATTGAAAAAAAAAAACTAAACCTGCAGTTAAACCGCCTGACCAAACCGGTGGTTTAACGGTTTGGTTAGTTTTTTTTTATTATTTATTTTTAAACCCAAATTGGCGGTTAACCGTTGGTTGGATCCGGTCTGCTATTTATTTTTTTTTAAACAAACCGTTGCTAAATCAACAAACCGACTTTAGCAAACTGGTGATTTAGGTCTACAGTTTGGATACCCACGGTGCAGGTTTAGGTTTGACCTTAGACCAAATCTAAACCAACGTTAAAAACATAAACTGGCGGTTTAGGTTTATTACCAAGTCTAACTTCAACAAGTATAAAACTATAGTCTGTACGCAACAAAGTATATAGTGCTAACTTTATTACTGGTAATCATTCGACTTCCCTATGTAAACACTAACAAACATGATGTATAGAATTCTGGAGACGATCTCCACTGTTGACGTCTGAATACAATAATTAAATAAACTGATATTTGTTTACCTCTCCCATACCTTTAGCTTTAGCTTGACAACTAGAAGCATGGAAGCCATCTAAATCACTCTCCTATGATGGAAGCTTGATATAAATTATGAGCTTCAAGTTCACGGCGTCTTTCAAAGATACATGCCAACTCCAATGCCTAATAAACCAAATATGTAAGAAACTTTCCAGCTTGTTTCTTCTTCTTTTTATGTATGCCACAGATTTCCTCAGGCTTCTGTCTCCTCTTATTCAAGGACCCCGCTTGGGGTCATAGCCATTACGTTTGTCGTTCAAAGCCGCTCCCAACCTGCATGTGTAGCCATTCTGGGGATGACCCTCTAGGGTACTCTCTAGGAGCTTCAGAACCATATGCTGCTGCTGCTGCTGCGACGGATGAAGGATCGAACCCAGCTGGCTGGGTGAACTGAAGGGGCCAACAAATACATACACATCATCAAATCTACTCTTTAGTTTTCCATCATCACACACCAATACTTTTTCAGCTCTAAGAAGCCAAGTGAGAACAATAACACAATAAGAATCAATTATTCTGTCCAGTACATGCAATCATGCAATCAGTATCAAGCATCCAATTCCAAAAGTTAATCTTAATACTTACATCTTTTGAGGAATATCCTTCCATGCCAATGTTCATTCTCGAGTTAACTGCTTCAAGTTTCATCGAGAGAAACTGCGGCAACCAATAAGAATCAATTATTCTGTCCAGTACATCTCGTGCAGGATTTCAGAATTTGATAAAAGATGTACAAGAAAACTCACCTCAACCTGTCGCTGTAAGGACTGGATGTAATTAATAATCTCATCAAGCACCAGGGCTTTGCCAATAACCTGAAACCATAGTAATGAAACCATGAAGAGTTATACATCATGAAACAACAAAATGAATGTTAATTTAAATCTTAACAAAAAGGAAAGCGCCCAACCTTGTTACAGCCAGGGACAAGATCCTGAAGAATTTTCATCCTTTCACTTATCTTTTCTCTTCGTGCCTAAAACAAAAATGATCATCACATGTAAGTCACTTGTATCGTTTTGAAATGTCAACGACACAAAAAGAAAAGAAAATTAGGCTACTACTAATTTAGATAGAGTTAAATTACCCTTTCTGCTAGGCTGTGGCTATCAGTAGCTTGGCCTCTTCTTGCTCGCACATGGATATAATCCTTTGGTGGCTCGGGTTGGGATTTGGAGCCGTGGTCAACAGCCTTCCCTGAATTCTCTTCGCCGTCAACTTTGGGATTTTGATTTTCATCCCCAGATCCTGAACTTTTGAGTCTCTTAGTATCACTACCATTCTGCTTTAAACAAAAAAATACAACCTCCGTCAGAATCAAATATCTCTTCTAAAACATACATTGAAAACTCAATAGTAAATCTTCAGTTCTATGGGCATATACTCCGATCTGCTAAATGCAAAAAAAATGCAACCTCCATCCAAATCAAATATCACTTGCTGGAGGGATGCTTGTTGCCGAACTATGATCTTACTTTTGTCTATTCATTAGTTGTATTTATCCTTGTGTACTTAAATTGAAGGCACTTGTCCTAGATGATGCTTAAATTTCCTTATTAATGAGTTCAGGATATACAACAAACAGTCTCCAAGTTAGGTATATGCTCTTTCCACACAAGTCATTCATGAGGCATACAAGTAGGTTGGGCGTGGACCTCTGGCTGTTTGTGTATCTCTTACAACTCACAACTATTCTATTAATATACATGAGGTGAATAGCATCAAAGTTAGAATATAATTCCACAACAGACTGCATCAAAACGTTAACAAGGCTATAATATTCAAGATTAGGCAAAGAAATTATAGCACCTGAATCGGGGTCTCACAAATTCGAAAGCCTTACGAATATCAACAAAAATAAAAGAAGACTTGACATCATAAAGTCGTCTCGGTTTACAGCTTCAAAATTAGAGCAGAATAGACTAGCAACGAAGCCGAAACCCGAGTATCAGAGAACTGAGAAATTGATTCAATTTGAAGTTTGCAAGAAGAAATGACATACCACGACATTTGCACTGCTAGTAGAAACACTCTTCGCCGCCGTCTCCTCCGAAGCATCCTTCCTCTTCCTCGAACTTCCGCCGCCTCTCTGGCTCTGCTCTCCTCCAATGGAATTGTTTGTAGAAACATCTCGATTGGCAGCAACCGAATCCTCCCCGGAGAAATGGCTTAAATCTGCAACGTAAGGCGGTCTCCTGAGCTCCAACCTAGCACCAGCGCTCGATTCGCCAGTACCGTTCATTGGAAAAGGCCAGATCTCGGAGAAATTGTACGGACCTCCGTTGGCGGACGAAAACGAGGTATCATTAATAAGCGTGGGCGGATCCATCTCCGAATGTCTCCAATGAAGATCCGAGTTCAATCTAATTAAATATTTATCATCCAGAGCACAATTCCTTTATAGAAATTACTAGAGTTTGTAGTTAATATTGCAGGTTAGGTGGAATCGGAGAGCTGAGGGACGGGGAGTGGATCTCTGTCGACGGCGGAGGTTGGTGGTCGCTAGCAGCAGTAGACGATTGATTTGCAGGAAGAAAGAGGGAGAGTCCTCGGGAGTTGAAAAGAAGTGACTTTTGAGTGAGGTATTCTCGGAGTGTCCAGCGCTCGAAAAGAAAAGGGGAACCAACCTCTAAATCTCTTTTTAATTTCTCTTTCTTGTAAAGCAGAGAACTGGGTGGGGTGCTCCAGTACACTGCCGCCCTTCAATAAGAAGGTCACTTGAAGGCTTTATAACCGTCCGATCATATTTTATGTGCTTCATGCATTTAGGTTGGAGCCCACACGATGGATGTGATGTGATGGGGATTTGACACGTATGATGTTAGGCGAGAAAAGTCCTTTTCTCTACTCTATAATCGAATGAGTCCATTCTTTTCGGATTCTTTCGAGAACAGATAGGTTAGTGGAACTAAGCTAGAAAAGAAGATTTATGGGCGCCTTCCGTAAATATTTGATAATTTTTATAATATTTTTTATTAAAAAATTCAGAATTAATTTCTAAAATAAGATTTTAGAATAAGCTATTCAAATAATCTCCAATAGCACCGAGAGTGTTCTGCAGCAGTCAAAGCTTATCGAATAGTTGAAATATGTTGTTGAACGAACGTTTAAATGTAAATTTATATAAAAGTTATTTACTTTTTATTTAAATATAATTTTTGTAAAATTATATGTAGAATATATCATTCAATAAAGTACCAAAATATCCATAAATTTTATAATTTTATAAAAGGAAATGAACATAAATTACAAGATACTATAATTTTCGTACCTAATTATTCTTTTCCCATTAGTTTTGTAAGCTATAAATAGTTTCATAAGTTACTACTAAAATTAAGGCTCTCCTCTTCTTAATTTTATTTTTCTCACAAATTTTATGTTTATGAATCCCTAGTTTTAATATCCTTTGAATCATGTATTTATTCATGCTGAAAATTAAACTATATATATATTATTTGGTTATGGTTGATGGCATCTAAAAGTAAATGCTTTTGTGTTAGATTGATGAATGTTAAAGCCTTTGTTTAATAGTGGGGTCTTCGGAATGAGGGTGATGGTGATTAATTGATTATGATTTGATTAGTGAAGAGTGTGAGTAGTTAATGATTGCTTTGATTAAGAATTAAGTAACTATTTGGTCCTAAAAAGTTTCACCCTTTTTGAGTCCCAAGGCATCTTAACGGTGCTCATTCAGTCATTTGTAGCCTTGTAGGGTGAATAGTGAATACCACGCCGAAACAAAATGAATCATCTACGAAAGAACTAGATTGTTATTCGTACCACCTGAAACATGCTATTCATACTCCGATTACGCGTACGTAATGTGTAGCCGTAATAACAAACTCATTTCGTTCAAAAATAAAGAAAAGTGGCTACGACTGATGCGTAACCATAGTACGCATACGTCATGCGTAGTCGTAGAGAGTATGTGTAGTAGTCCATAACATACGTTTGCTTCGGAAAATTAAGGAAAACTTACTACGACTACGCATCGCCATGCGTAGTCGTAGTAAGTAAAAAAATAAAATAAATTTTTTTTAATACGCCTACGCAGTACATATAGCATGACTAAGGTGGTACGAATAGCAGTAACCACGAAAGACTAGTTTAATACCACTATTTTTATACGGCATTGGTAAAAATTAAACTGATTTTTCTTATAATCGAAAATAATGTCTTAACATCAATAACGAATATTATTATAAATAATCCGCAATATAAATGACCGATAGATACATATAAAACTGAGAAATCTAGAATAAAATTATGGCAAGAAAATATAAGAAGAATTTAATAATTTCACCGTCTACAATTAATAATAAAACTAAAAATAAAATGATAATGATTATAACTAAGGAATGTAAAATAAGAAAATGTATAGTTCAAGAATATTATACCTTATAATAAAATATGAATTTGTTATAAATATAAATAAAATTCATTAGCAATAATTAAAAAAAAAAAGATTCAACTAAATATAACAATTTTTGAGAATCGAAATATTCAAATATGCGGTTTAATGTAAGAATGGCGTGTCACATAATCCTACGTGGCTTAATATGGTGATGTCAAGTGACAAAATTCGAGGTGTCTTATCGTAAGGATGACATGTCACCTTAATCACTTTGTTTTAGTATTATATTAGTTTTAATAAATCAACCTTGTGTGAGATTATGAGTCAAGTGTTGGTTCAAGCTCAAATTAATATAAATTAATATATGGAATCGGTTCAGATGAGAATCATTCTTACGGAGAGTAATGAGAACAAATTTCAATCGTTTGATGAACAAAAATCAACGTTGTGATAAGGAGAAGATCTATATCAAATTTTAAAAAAATTGGTAACAAAGGTTTCAAAAGCCTTTATTGGTTTGAGTGTGCCAGACCTCTTGCTTGAGTGAGCTTAACCCGAGACTGACCCGTGAAGGTTTGTTCTATTCCCTTAGGTTGGGTGGTTTATTTGAGTTTATGTTCCTTTCCTTAGAACCTTGAGACTTACCCGGTGATAGGAACTTTGATTTGAGATAGTGGTTTGAGAGACCTCCCTTGTGATCATTCCCACCGTAGAAACACCTTTCCTAGCAATCCCAACCTTGTCCTAATTGTTAGAAGTCTTGAATCGAAAATCATAACTAGATGCCTTGATCTCTAGAATATGCATCGCTCGATTATCATATTTCACGTCTTTATTGCTTTTTGCTTCACTCATTCTCTATTTTCAGTGTTGGTCAATTCTATTTATGATTTATCACCGATATTGGTTTCACCTCAGTCCCTGAGATCGACCTTGGAATATTTGCTTATCTACATAACGATCCGTACATTGCGGGTTTGCTTATTTGTTTTGGATTTTTATTAAAAGTATAAATTTAAGACTAGATTCGTTCATTATTTACGCACGTCTGAGAGCAAACAAGTTTTTGGTGCCGTTGCCGGGGTTCGGAAATGAAAACGGAATGGAAACGAATTTAGTCCATATGTATATCCTTATTCATGAAATTTTATGGAATCATTCCTTATGACTTCATGCAAAATGTCTTGCCTTCCCATATTTTGTTTCCCTATATGTATCAAAAGTAATCAAAATCAACTCTAATTACTTCAAATCACAAGGAATGATTCCAAAAACTTTCATAAACAAGGGTATACATATGGACTATATTTGTTTCCATTCCGTTTCCGATTCCAGTGTTAAACCAAACGGGACCTTAATCTTTTTTCTTTGAGTCTTTGTTTTTTCAAGGGCTCCCCATTATTTTAGGTTTATGCGAAGATCATGGTTTGGTAAAGAACTCGTTCCATACGATCCTGAACCGGAGAAAACAACATGAAAGATAAACAACCTGTTGATCTTTATCATATAGTTATATTCTTTTTCACAAAGACATTCACAACCCGTTAATGCCTATTGTGTTTGCTGCTGGATTAATGGCCCGAACCCGGAACCAATTAACCTTAGCATTTTGCATGAGATTAAACTTTTAGGTGATCAAACTAGGAAGAAAACAACATGTAAACAAAGCTAGAAACTAGGAATATAACACAAATATGACTGAATATAAACTTCTATTTAAAAAGAACTTACAATCAGCTTGTACGAAAGCTTCAGTCAACCCAATGTAGCAAGGAGTTTTATCACTCCATACAAAGACTAAGAAAGACAAATGACAAAAGAGAGGTTTTGGATCGGAAATAGATCATTCTAACACCATCCGAACATCTCTATTTATACTACTTAGGACACTAACTTGCTGTAAATGGGTTGTTTAAACCGTCACCTTAATGACCATAAAGGGAGAGTTTAAACAACCAACTTTATTACGACGGTTGCACAACCGCGGGCGCGGCATTGGGAGCCGCGGGGGCGGTTTAGTGCAAAACGCTTCAAATTCAACTAAGCCGCAGGTGCGGCATGGGAGTGCCGCAGAGACGGCGTCTTCAATGCTCTAGAAACGTTTAACTCTTCAACTTTTGTCGTTCTGTCGCCTAGGCGCGGGTGCGGCCCAGTGTCACCGCGGGGGTGGTGACACTGTCGTTTGGGCCTACAAAACAAGGGGCGTATGAGCGCTGGCATGGGTCTCCAGGCGGTGTCACTGCGGGTGCGGGGCAAGGCCGGCGAGGGGGCGGTGACAAGGGGCTTCCAGGCGCTGGCGAGGCGTAGGGTGCGGAATGTCGCCGTGGTGGCGGTGCTCCTCTGCCGTGGGGGTGGCTAGCCGACGGAAGGTTGTCTTGGTTGTCTTCTTTGATTCTCGTTCTCTTCCATTTTTTTGCTAAATCCTTAGATATCTTCATGATTGACTTCTTCATTTGGATTTACATAGTAGCAACAACAAACAAGCAAAAGACTCTAAAAACATGCTAAAACTATCCAGATATGATAATGATTTCATCACCTATCAACCTTCTACTTGATTGCCCTCATCATGACATTCCAAAGATCAAGATGCTTGAGATCTATTTCAAGGGCTTGGATGAGGATAGTCAATTTAGACTTCAATCCGTTTCCAGAGGGACTTTATGAAGGAAATTGTTGATGAAGCTTGAGAGTTTTTTGAGATGCAAGCCCTAGTGATTAAGAAGTATTCTCATAGAAAGGTTGATGAGAGACTCCGGAGACCCGAAATCTATGAGGTTAGTGAGACCACTACTAATAATGTCCAATTTTGTAAGAGCTAGAATTTCTGAATTGTAATTAATGTTGATTAACTTAATCATTGATAGTAATTGACCCATAACTCGTGAAAATTTCATAAGTGATGAGTATGAGTCCCGTCGTTATGTTCCTGGCGGAATTTTGGGCTTATGGGGAATTTTCACTTTTTCCTTCGGGTAATTATTTTTACCGTCCGATGTTATTTGGAGCATTTGGAAGCTCCAATTAATAAAAATGCAGCTGATAGAAATGATCAGGACATCGAACATGTCTTAGATATGAAATAACATGGAAAGACAAAACGGCCAAAGGAGTCGCTATTTCGTTTCTTAGAGGCTAAGAAAGACAGCTTAGGAATACGCGTTTTTTCGAGGCAGTTGCAGAATAATTATCCCTACAATATTCCAGATTTATTATTCCAATTTCGAAAAGTTTGGAGAAGGGGGTTAAACCCACCTATGGATCGGTTAAAGGATAGTGATCGACTTCGCTAAAGAATAATTATCGTCTTCGCTATAAATAGCAGAAAATCGTTATTAATTCATTTCCTTTCATGTTTCCTCGTAAAAGCTCTAATTTCTCTCAACCTTCAAACTCATATCTACTCTCCATTTCTAATCCGATTTCAATTCCGTTTGAGTTTCTGGATTCCTCTCTTCATTCTCTTCATATTGGTACCTAGTTTCTGCATTTTCGAGCATATGAAGATTTGGTCAAGCATATATGTCACATGGACGGTTCCTTCTCTCATATTCCGGTGAATTTGATGTTGTCCATGCGTAGCCCGCGTCGTTGTGATTCCGAATCTTCTTTCAAATCGTCAATCGGGTTAGTAACGAATAAGTTATGAATTTATTCGTTTTCCATATTGCGATTTGGCCTAAATTGACCTTAAACTTGTCAAAATGGATAATTAGAAATTTCATTATGGCCGTTATATTATTCTAATGTTTATGGGTTGTTTGTTTGATGAAATTTGATGACATGTGGGTTTAGAAATTGTCTGCGGGCAAAACGTTATTCTAGCGAAGTTTAATTAATTAATTAAAGGTTAATTAATTAAATTAGGATTAGAATTGAGATTGAGGAATGTTGATTAGATGCTACCTTGAGATTTGAAGAATTGTGAGTTATATTAAGATATTGAGGTTTAGTTGGTTGTGAGGCTTATAGGTTGATTATGATCCTTATGGATCCCTTAAGTCTAGGTTTGACCCCTTTGATTGATAGGAGATTTGATATCTCTTTATGTCTTGTTATTAGGCAGTGCTATCCTCTAGATCGGAGTTGATCGTGGTTGAGGTTATCTTGAGGTTGAGGTAAGTCTATAGGACTTACTTAGCTATCATCCCTATATTGGATGTATGCATGAGTGGTGTTTGTTATATGCTTGATAGCATGCGATATTGATTATTACTGACCTATGGTTTATTGGATAACCCCCTTTCAGTGGCAGTGATAATCTTTCTCTTTCATCTTGTAAGGAGTCTGAGAGGTTCTCCGTGTTCAGGACAATACTGGTATACGCGATGGACACTTCACCACTCTCTTAGTGTACACGGGAAGTGTGCCGATACTACTCTAGATGGATATGGTACCCAGAGGCGAGGATGATATATTCCTCGTCTCACATATTTTCACACACACACACACGCACACACACACACACGCACACACACACACACACACACACATATATATATATACCTTGAGTGTATGACGTTATAACGATAATTAAACGGGTAAATGTGTGACATCATGATTATGTGTTTATCATTTCATGTCATGTGTATGTGCTTGTGCATTATTTTTTATATGAATGGTTGGCTAACGGTTTATACCGTGTTGTAGATGATCTGCAGGTTAGGAGGACTGGAGAGTGATACAAATTGGTGATCCGCTGAGGGCTTCCGTACACTAGGATTATGCGAGGGTTATGGGATATTTTGTATATGTATGGATTGTTGTTTTGTACTCAACGGTGCTTTTGTAAACCTTTGTTTGTATATATTTATACAATTTTATGTTTTGGTTTTAATCTATTTATGTCTTATTGTAAGATCTAGTGAACTTGTTGTCAGACTAGGTCAAGATCCATTTTGAGATCCTAGCCCAGTAGCGCCTCGAGTCCCGCGCATTTGGGGTGTTACAAATTTGATGCTATTAACAATGAAATTAAGGTCTTGAAGGAGCTTTTGAGAGCTCAAACTCAAGCTTCAGCGCAAGAACGCTTGGCACCTAAGGAGCAAGATGCAAATTATATGGGAAGATGAAATTACCAAGGACCAAGAACACCAACAACAAGAATTTCCAAGGAGAAAAGAATTATCGCCCTAACCTTAACCATCTAGGTTTCTCTTACTTAAACACGGATGGTGCATTAAATCCTCCCTCTTCCACTAGTCAAGCTCCATCACCACAGGCTTCAACCAAAACTTGACAAGAGTCTCCACTAGGATTCACTCAACCTCCCAAAGACCGAACTGAGATGATGTTTGAGCAATTGATGGGGAGATTGAGCGGATTGGAGAGCACCGTTACTTCTATTGCTAAGGTTCAAAAGTGTTAACTCCACCTTGATAAATAAGACATTACTTATGGTTGATGAAAGCCAAAACCTTGGTTTCCAGGTTTTGGTAAGATCTTACAAGTGTTGGTAAAGTCTTTACAGTGTCAGGTAAGGCCTTACCATATTACAGAAAACCTTGGTTTCCAGGTTTCAGTAAGGCCTTACATAAACTGATAAGACCTTACCAAAACTGGACAAAAACTACAATTGCGTTGCGTACGTCCAAGTGGCTTTTCCTTCTTGTTGAGTTAATTAAGGGATTTGTTTTTAACAAATCTTTGATTTGTTTTAAATAAATCTTCTTGAGATAAAAATGGAAGATTTCCTTCAACTCAACAAAACCGTGCTTGACTTTGACTGCTTGACTTCAACAAACAAAATCTCAACAACCCAAGATCTCAACAACCCAAGATCTCAACAACCCAAGATCTCCTAGAATCACGAAGGCAAGATCTTTTCTCAACGTTAAAGAATGCTGATACGCTTGCCTATTTAAAAAAAAAAAAGAACAGAAGACAAAATACACGTTCATTGCCTACTTCGAAACCCGAGTGATAAATTCTACTTATCTCACAAAGAGCCGATCTCACATTCGAAGCTTCATCATTATACTTCCCTGAGAAGTGTGAGATCTTTTTCGAGCTGATAGTACAATTCAACTAGGATTATACAAACCGTTATCATTTCTAGACACGTTGGATACGAGTGTTGTATCTGGAGTACTTTAGTTTTTCTTTTCGAGTGAGTGAGTTGCTAGATAGGAAGTGTAAGACTTCTGAGTTTAGAAGAGGGAAGGTCTTCTGAAGATTGTATCTGGAACTCATCAAGAAGAAGGAAAATAAAGCTACTTGAATCCTAGGGTTGAATCAATCCTAGGCGGGGACTAGGTCGTGTTGGTGACCGAACCTCGTTAACATATCGTGTGTCCTTTACTGCTCTTTATATTCCTGGTTTGTCTAAATCTTTACATTTAATTCCAATCTTAGAGAAACGTGTAAGGTCTTATAATTACGAGTAAGACTTTATCTCATTTGATAAGGTCTTATCTCTTTCGATAAGGTCTTACCTATCCTAAGATTGCGAAAAGTTTCCATACTCTATTCATCCCCCCCTTCTAGAGTATTGGATAAACTATTTTATCTGCCTATTCCGCATTTCAATTGGTATCAGAGCCTAACTCACGTCTTCTTAGATATTATTATCTGTGAGGCTAACTAATGGCAGGTGAAGGTCAAGGCGGATTTGGTCAAGGAAGATCAATTTCTCGACCACCTCTCTTTGTAGGAAACAACTTTATGCACTGGAAATCCTTGATGCAGATGTTTATCATCGATCAAGATTTGGAACTGTGGCATATTATCAAGAACGGACCTCTCACTCCTACCAAGGAAGATCCCGACGGTAAAACAGTAAACAAGACAGAAGCTGAATTCAATCAGAAGGATCTTGAGAGCGTGGCGAAAAACTACAAGGCTATTAATCTGTTATATTGTGGTTTAAGTACTGACGAATTTAATCGTATATCTTCATGCAGATCCGCTAAAGAAATATGGGATAAACTAGTGGTCACCTATGAAGGAACCAGCCAGGTCAAAGAAACCAAAATAAGTATCTTTCTGAGGCAATATGAATTGTTTAAAATGATCCCAGATGAATCAGTCAAAGTAATGTTCACCCGTTTTACGGAGATCATTAATAATCTTGACTCACTGGGAAAGACTTTCAACAATGAAGAAAAAGTCAGAAAGATACTTAGATGTTTGCCTAAAGCAAAATGGGGTCCCAAGGTAACCGCTATAGAAGAAGCCCAAAACCTCAATACACTCGCTCTTGATGATTTGCTAGGCAAATTAATCACCCATGAATTGATCCTCAATGAGGACGATGGGGATGTGCCAACAAACATTAAGAATTTGGCACTCAAGGCAAAGAAAGAGGAACCACTGGAAGATTCTGAAAGTGATGATGATGAAGACCCTTTTGCTCTTATCACAAGAGGACTAGCTAGAATATTAAAAATGAAAAAGCAATTTTCAAACAAAGAAAATGCTGGATCTTCTAAATACAGAGGTAAGTCTTCTAACCCCGTGAAGAAGAATCGTGTTCTAAATTGCTATGAATGTGGTGAAACAGATCATCTGGTTAAAGAATGTCCTCAAAAGAAGAAGAACAAATTCAAGAAAAAGGAATTTGGCAAGAAAGCCATGGTAGCAGCTTGGAGCGATTCAGACTCCTCAAGTGATTCAGATTCTGAAGATGATCATGCAAACTTATGTCTTATGGCAAAATCCGACAAAAATCAAGATCAACATTTGGATGGAATGGTAAGAAACCTTATATCTAGCCCTATAGATGTTTTATCAGAAGTACTGAAAAACATAATTTCTAATGAAGAAATTTACAGCAAAGAAATCAACATTCTACAAGAAAAGCTCAATGATCAGGAAACTTGCATAAGAATGCTTTCGCTGAAAGTTCAAGATCTTGACAGCATACAATCAGATCTTGACACTGAGGTTAAGGCCTTACGATTGGAAAATTCCGATTTAAAGGCAAACCTCTCATCTCTTAAGACCAGTAATACTGACTTAGAGATTGAAAAAGTGAAACTTTCTGAAAAATGTCAAGAACAGCAAATAACTCTTGTGCAATTTACTAAATCTAAAGCTACTCTTGATAAAATGCTTGGAGAACAACAATTATCCTTAAATCGAAGTGGAATAGGATATAACAGGATTTTTCCTGCTAAACCCACTACCACATTCGTTAAGGCAAAAGGAAATTGGAGATCTCCTACGTGTTTCTTTTGTTGTAGAAAGGGTCATGTAAAAGAAACCTGTCCATATAGGAGAACGGATCTATACATTATTAGAAATACCTTTCCTGTACGTCTAAATGAACGGGTAAAACACATATGGGTTCCCAAAGGGACTAGGCCATCTAACATGGTCTACCCCCATAATGGATCTAACTCTGTTTATTGGTCAAGCCGGAAAGGATGATTTTCTGTTTTGCAGGATATCACCAAGACTCAAAAATGGATAATGGACAGTGGTTGTTCAAGACATATGAGTGGAAAAGAATCTCTTTTCGATACTCTAAAGAAGAAAATCACTGGCACTATAACTCTTGGTGACAAAGGAAAATGTGACATTCTTGGTATCGGTAATGTTGGTCTTCAAATAATAATATTAAAGATGTTTATTTGGTGGATGGCTTAAAATATAACCTTCTCAGTGTTTCCCAGCTTTGTGATAAAGGAAATTGTGTTAGCTTTGACAAGAGGAAGTGTGAAGTTCGAGATGAGATGACAGGAAATTTAGTGCTAACAGCTCACAGGGATAATAATATATATGCTGTTAATACTAACCAAATTGCAGGGACAAATCTAAAATGTCTCAAGGTCTTATCAGATGACTCAAGACTATGGCACAGACGACTTGGTCATATCAGTCTACATTCTCTTAACAAACTAAAATCAAAAGATCTTGTAAGAGGTCTTCCTGACCTAAAGTTCAAGGTAGATGAAGTATGCAATGCTTGCTCAAGAGGTAAACATACTCGTAGTTCTTTCAAAAAGAAGCAAGTGGTAAGTACTACTAGACCTCTTGAACTTCTCCACATGGATCTTTGTGGACCTATGCGCGTCAAATCTCCCAAAGGCAAGCAATATATTCTTGTTATTATTGATGATTATTCTCGATTTACTTGGGTTTTCTTTCTAAAAATGAAATCTGAAGCACTTTTATACTTTTCAAAACTTTGTAAGGAATTACAGACTTTGAAAAACCTACCAATCGTTTCTATTAGAAGTGATCATGGTAGAGAATTTGATCAATCAGACTTTGATGCATTTTGTGAGAAATATGGTATTTTCCATAATTTCTCAGCTCCTAGAACACCTCAACAAAATGGGGTTGTGGAACGAAAGAACCGCACCCTAGAGGAAATGTCTAGGACAATGCCATTAGAGAATGATCTGCCTAAGTCATACTGGGCAGAAGCTGTTAATACAGCAAATTACATTCTTAATAGATGTTTGATTCGATCAATTTTAAAGAAAACCCCTTATGAGCTTTTTAAAGGAAGAAAACCAAGTATATCTTACTTTAAACCATTTGGATGTACGTGTTACGTACATAATAATGGGAAGGATAATCTTGGAAAATTTGATGCTCGTAGCGACGAAGGTACATTTCTCGGATACTCGACTCAAAGCAAGGCTTATCGAGTATACAATAAACGTACCAAAGTAGTCGAAGAAAGTATCCATGTTTTGTTTGATGAAAATGATAATGGTATCTTGAGTGAGAGCTTTGCAGATCTTGATCTAAATAAACATGAGGAAGAGGAAGAAGAAGTTGATAAGAACGTCAGAAATATGCAAGAGCCATTTCAAGATCTTACAGAACCATCTCAAGATCTTACAGATGGGTCTCAAGACCTTGAAGCACCCCCTCAAGATCTTACAAATGAAACTAATCATGAAGATACATCACCACCTGAGCAACAAGAGCCATCTTCCCCACTGCCTATAAATTCTGAACCCGATGCTTATAATTAGAGAAATGTCCGGAGAAAATTCAAACATGCATCATCTCATTCAACTCAGGATATTATTTCTGATCCCTCATCTGGAATACAAACTCGATCTAAATTAAAAGATCTATGTGCTTTTCATGCGTTTGTGTCTATTGTAGAACCTAAGAAGTACACAAAAGCTCTTCAAGAACCTGACTGGATTATTGCTATGCAAGATGAGCTAAATGAGTTTGAGCGAAACAAAGTATGGACACTTACAGCAAGACCCAAAGGCAAATCAGTTATTGGGACAAGATGGGTTTTCCGAAATAAACTTGATGAAAGTGGTAATGTCATTCGAAATAAAGCTCGTCTTGTAGCTCAAGGTTACAATCAGGAGGAAGGTATTGACTACGAGGAGACTTTTGCTCCCGTAGCCAGGCTTGAAGCCATTCGCATACTTCTTGCTTTTGCATCTTACATGAGTATTAAACTTTTTCAAATGGACGTAAAATGCGCCTTTTTGAATGGTTATTTAGATGAAGAAGTTTATGTTGCTCAACCTCCTGGCTTTGAAAGTAATGAATTTCCAGATCATGTTTTCAAGCTTGACAAAGCTCTTTATGGCTTAAAGCAAGCCCCAAGAGCTTGGTACGAGCGACTTTCAAAATATCTTCTGGAAAATAACTTCAAAAGAGGGTTGATTGACAAAACTTTATTCATTAAAACTCATGGAAAGAATATTCTTGTTGTTCAAATTTATGTGGATGATATCTTGTTTGGAGCAACTAATGAATCTCTTTGCAAGGAATTTTCTGACATCATGTGCAAGGAATTTGAGATGAGTATGATGGAAGAATTAAATTTCTTTCTTGGACTACAAGTACATCAAAGCAAAAAGGGCATATTCCTCAATCAAGGAAAATACACAAGAGACCTTCTGAAGAAGTTTAAGATGAATGAATCAAAAATAGCCAAAACACCAATGAGCTCAACTCTCTCTTTGGATCAAGACCTTACCGGCAAACAAGTAAATCAAAAGGAATTTCGAGGTATGATCGGATCTTTACTATACCTTACTGCTAGTAGACCTGACATTATGTTTAGTGTTTGCATGTGTGCTAGATTTCAAGCTAACCCAAAGGAATCACATCTCATTGCGGCAAAAAGGATATTAAGATATCTTAATGGTACAAAAGATATAGGTCTATGGTATCCCACACAAAGTAGTTTCGGTCTTATCGGATATTCCGATGCTGATTTTGCAGGATATAAAGTGGATAGAAAAAGCACTTCAGGGTGTTGTCAATTTCTTGGTACTTCACTAATAAGTTGGCATTCCAAGAAGCAAAATTCAGTGGCTCTTTCAACAGCCGAAGCTGAATATATTGCTGCTGGAGCTTGTTGTTCGCAAATCTTATGGATTGCGCAACAACTCCAGGATCTTGGATTCAACTTTAAAGATATACCAATAAAATGTGACAATACCAGTGCTATTTCTATCTCGAAAAATCCTGTACAGCATTCAAGAACGAAACATATAGATGTGAGACACCATTTTATACGTGATCATGTAGAAAAAGGTGATGTGTCTTTGACATTCATTTCTACCGATCTACAACTGGCCGATATCTTTACAAAACCTTTACCCGAAGAGAGATTCAACTTCATAAGGTTAGAACTTGGTATGCTTAACAGGGAGGCACAAATGTAGGGGGAGCAATTATTGTTTTACAATATTGATCTTATTCCCTACATTAAGACCTTAACATGCATTTCAAGGTCTTACTACAATAGTGTTACAAACACTGATCTTATTCTTTAGAATAAGATCTTACAATACATCTCAAGGCCTTACTAAATAATAGTATGTTCTTGATCTTTGTTTAAAAGATTAAATTGGATCAAATCTTTTAGTTATTATCTCAATAGATATATAACTAATAGATTATTTTATTTTTGAAAATCTTTCGGTTATAATTTTAATCTTTTAAAATTACTTAAAATTTTACAAAGATTTTTTTAAAACAAAGATTTTCTTCTCTCTCTCTCCATCTTATATAAAATCTTCAAAGATCTCCTATTCGGATTCTCTTCTCCGCTTCTTTAAACTCTCCGACTTCTCGTCTCTCTCATTCTCAAACCCTAATCGACGATGGCCCCCAAACGTTCTTCGACTCAGTCCTCTGCTCCAACATCCAAGAAGCAGCGATCGGCGGCTAGAAAAGGCAAAGTTGTTCTAAAGGAGTATAATCCGGATTCCGATTCTTCAATGTCTACTCCCTCTCCTTCTCGGCAAGTGGCTCAAGCTATTTATCCCTCAGCCGCAAAGGATACACCTCAACATCGTCTTCGATCACCACCGTCTGGATTTGAGGTTAGTAGTGAAGAACCTTTTTCTTGGTTCTTGAACTATACTAAAGCGGGAATGTGGAAAGATGGTTTTGCTAATCGTCCCCTGAGTTTTTGTGAATCTGTTGATGAGAACTTCCTAGAGTCTATGAATCTGCCTTGTGTTAAATTGCTGAAATGTTCGAATATCTGGAGTTTGTTTAATCTGGGAGATTTTGCATTTCCACGACTTACTCGTCTATTCTATGTCAACCTTTCTGCACACCGAGAAAAGGGGATTTTAACTCTTCATTCCCAGATCAAAGGACGACCAATTACCCTAACTGCTTCTTCTTTAGCAATTATTTTAGGAGTCCCTGAGGAAATTGACACCAAAACTCATCCTTCGAAAAATGTGTGTCTTGCCCATGCCCAGAAAACATTCTTTGAAAAACCAATTTCTTCTGTTGCTACTTCCTCAAAGCCAAAGCAAAAACAAACTCATAATGTCTTAACTTTAGAGGCCAAAATTGTATTCACCTTGCTTGCTAGGTGTGTCTTACCACGAAAACACTCCAGAGAGATTGTAATTGACAATCTCTTGGAAATTCTGGATTTGATCCTTACTGGGTATCCTATTGATGTCCCTAACCTGATTTTATCCTACATGGTACACACTGTGAATACCCCTTTGACAGCCCCTCTTCCTTATGCCAACTTATTTCCAAAGATTTTCGAATTCTTTGAAATTGATACTACAGAAGAGGATAAGGTTTATCATAAGGGACAAATTGATGAGGACTGTTGGGGAAGGCTTGGGGTTGAGAAAACTTTGTCTGGGGATTGGATTCTGAAGAAACATCAATCAACTGCTCAACTCTCATCTGAACAGAGAATTCAGGATTTAGAAGCTGAAGTGGATGCTCTGAGGAAAGATCTGAACACTACTCGTGCTGATATTGTGGATAGACAGGATGATACGCATGAGAAGTTGCTAATTGTTAATGAGAAGCTCAACCAGTTACTGTTTTTGACATCTCTAGCTCATAGGGCAACTACTACGATCATGCCTTTGGATGAGGATGCTGTGGAACACATTCAAGAAGTGTGTCAAAATGTGGTCATCAACTGTGAACGCAAGGTGCTAAAAAGAGGGATTCTTCGACCCATTGAACCTGAGCCGACTATCTTGACAGTGGAGGAATATGGCTTAGTTAAGAAGTACAGAAATGATCAGGAAAAACAGTTAGCCAAAATGATGGCTTGGACCACTACTGGTGAGGCACAGAAGAGATGGAGGGAAAAAGTGCGTGCTCGTTGTCGTAAAAGACGAGCTGGGTCTTCTTCAAATTACGGGCAATGGTTTGAAGAAGTGGTTGAAGTCTCGGATGATGAAGATTGACCCTTTTAAGTTCTAAATTTTTCTTGCTGAAAGACAAAAAGGGGGAGAATATTTGTCTTTTGAAATGTTTTGAAAACTCTTGGTTTGGTTTGGTTGTTTTTAGTTTTTGAAAAACTTGCATTGATTCGATCGTTTTCAAAAATTTGATCCTACATATGCGCTTATGTTATATTATATTGTTTGTTGTTGTGTTGTTCAAATGCAGAAAATAGATCATAAGTTTTGTCTTTCATCAAGGGGGAGATTGTTAACTCCACCTTGATAAATAAGACATTACTTATGGTTGATGAAAGCCAAAACCTTGGTTTCCAGGTTTTGGTAAGATCTTACAAGTGTTGGTAAAGTCTTTACAGTGTCAGGTAAGGCCTTACCATATTACAGAAAACCTTGATTTCCAGGTTTCAGTAAGGCCTTACATAAACTGATAAGACCTTACCAAAACTGGACAAAAACTACAATTGCGTTGCGTACGTCCAAGTGGCTTTTCCTTCTTGTTGAGTTAATTAAGGGATTTGTTTTTAACAAATCTTTGATTTGTTTTAAATAAATCTTCTTGAGATAAAAATGGAAGATTTCCTTCAACTCAACAAAACCGTGCTTGACTTTGACTGCTTGACTTCAACAAACAAAATCTCAACAACCCAAGATCTCAACAACCCAAGATCTCAACAACCCAAGATCTCCTAGAATCACGAAGGCAAGATCTTTTCTCAACGTTAAAGAATGCTGATACGCTTGCCTATTTAAAAAAAAAAAGAACAGAAGACAAAATACACGTTCATTGCCTACTTCGAAACCCGAGTGATAAATTCTACTTATCTCACAAAGAGCCGATCTCACATTCGAAGCTTCATCATTATACTTCCCTGAGAAGTGTGAGATCTTTTTCGAGCTGATAGTACAATTCAACTAGGATTATACAAACCGTTATCATTTCTAGACACGTTGGATACGAGTGTTGTATCTGGAGTACTTTAGTTTTTCTTTTCGAGTGAGTGAGTTGCTAGATATGAAGTGTAAGACTTCTGAGTTTAGAAGAGGGAGGGTCTTCTGAAGATTGTATCTGGAACTCATCAAGAAGAAGGAAAATAAAGCTACTTGAATCCTAGGGTTGAATCAATCCTAGGCGGGGACTAGGTCGTGTTGGTGACCGAACCTCGTTAACATATCGTGTGTCCTTTACTGCTCTTTATATTCCTGGTTTGTCTAAATCTTTACACTTAATTCCAATCTTAGAGAAACGTGTAAGGTCTTATAATTACGAGTAAGACTTTATCTCATTTGATAAGGTCTTATCTCTTTCGATAAGGTCTTACCTATCCTAAGATTGCGAAAAGTTTCCATACTCTATTCATCCCCCCTTCTAGAGTATTGGATAAACTATTTTATCTGCCTATTCCGCATTTCAAAAAGGTCTTAGAAACTCAAGTGTTTCACAAGGCAGGAGAAGCTTAAAGAGATCCGGAAAAGCTACCTGGAAAGACATATGATAATCCTAGAGGGCAAGTTATGGCTATAACTACTAGGAGTGGAATGAAGACTAATGAGCCATTTCCCAAGGTAGTTAATAAGGGGAAACAAGTGATGGTTGAGGAAGATCCCAAGTCATTTGGGGAGGACAAAAGAAAAGAGAAAGAACCAACTTATGTGCCTCCACCAGCATACAAGCCACCACTTCCATTCCTACAATCTCGTGCTAGAGCGCGCTTGGACAAGCACTTCGATAAGTTCCTTGAACTAATGAGTAAAGTGCATATTAATATTCTGGTCATGGATGCTATTGTAGGTATGTCGGCCTACGGAAAGTTCTTAAAGGAGATCCTCTCTAACAAGAGGAAGCTAGAAGAGAAGAAGTAAGAATGACTAAGAGATCCTCCGAACTCATTCATATCATGAAGGAAGAGATGCCTCCTAAGCTACGAGATCTAGGATCATTCTGCGTTCCTATAGGAGTTGGAGAAGTGACTTATGAAGCCTTGTGAGACCATGAAGCTAGTGTAACCATCATACCTCTTCCACTATGTGAGAAGGTTGGACTTGAAGAGCCAAAACCGGTAAGGCTGAGATTTGTGGAACTCGAACATAAAAGAACGTGAGGTTGATGAATTGATAATGGTAAAATAAGAAGATGATATATGGAATGATATATGGAAATATAGGAAGAAAAGACTTAGTGTTGGACTTGCAAAGAACCTGATCAATGGATCAAAACCCTCAACAATTAAGCTTAACTCTTTCTTCTTTAAGCTTACACAATCCTTCTAAATAAGACAAGCACAAGGAGGGACTAGTTTGACTAGTAGCACCAATTTTCAATAAAATTAACACACAAGACCAACCTAGCAAGGAGTCACAGGTAAACTCCTTGAGCGAAGTCACAAGTATCTCATAATAATGTGGAAATCAATAATCAAAACTAAGTTAACAATAAATCACATCCTATAGGGCTATTTATAGGAGAGATTTCTTTAAAAGATAAAATAAAGATAATCGTAAAAGATAGGATCAAAACCAATAAAATAACTTTAGAATGCTTAGAGCTTTTAAAGGAATTAAAGTAATAAAAGATAATTAGATGCATGTAATCCTCAGGTCGAGATTCTACTCGTTCTCCCACAACAGTAGGAATCTCGGTCTTATATGTTAAATCTTGGGCGAGATTATCAGGATGGGCCAAGATTTGTTCCTACCATGAAATTCTCCATTCCATGGGTTCCTCCCATATTTGACTCTTGTTAGCAACCTCTCTTTGAGTGACTCTTAATCTTGACCTAGTGAAGGTCTCATGTTTAATAGGGGATATCAAGGATGGTCCCACATGAGTAAGTCCAAATCTTAGAGCCATTACATGTGATCAAAATAATTATAAGGAAAAACAACCCAAAATAATACCAACTATCAACTTTCAACCAAAATAATTACAACTTTGAAAAAAATAGAAGCGATACAAACTATCAATGTATTTACCAAAAATAATGCATCTTATTGTTTTTAGCAAAAATCATAGATTTGGAAATGACGTTGCAATATATTTCTTACATATTTCTTACATGTCATCAAAAAAATTAGGATGAGTTGTCTGATGTGAATTTTATTTATTAACAAAACAAATTAGTATTATTTAATAGGAATAAGAAGAAGCCCTATAAAATGAGTAAGTCTAAATATTAGATCGGTCACATGTCCAAACCTTGATAGCAACATTTTTGTATAAATATGTTTTATAGATACTTTACTTTTTATTGATTTAATTTATTTATTTTTATGGTCATTAAAACACAATAATTGGATTATAATATGTGTTCTAATTATACAAAAATATTAATATACGTCATATTAAAAAACCTTAATTTATATGTTTTATAGATTAACATTTACTCCCAAGTTAATTTGATATTTATTGAGCAAAACCTTAATTTATATGTTTTGTAAATATAAATTTGTGCGTTTATGGTTATTATAATATTTACCTTTTTATTCCAATATATATTATACTAATCATATTTTTGAGTTAGAATTTTAATAAGAGATTTTACTCGTAATTATTGAGGGCATATATTAGACAAAAAGTCCCTATTTGTATCAAAATTTGAACATGTGACCTATAAATTCTTCAAACCATTAAGCTATATACAATTCTTTGTGTTTAATTTTATTGATATTTATCATATAAGTATAACTGTGATCATAACTAATGACGTCATTTTTAGGAAAAACACTTTACTTTATTTATATATATATATATATATATATATATATATATATATATATATATATATATATATATATATATATAATATTATAAATATAAATGTCAAATCATATCATTATTCCCATCTCAAATCCGTAAAACCTCTATGTTCACATTTTTCGAAGAACTGATGTTGAATCTGATGGTGAAAGTATAAATATCCCGTTCGATATAAATAAATATAGTGATAGGGATGATCTTGTCACACATATCGAAGTAAGTCTACAATTTCGTTCAACGGGATTGATAATTTCCCTTATTTTTTGGCATTCTAGTTTTAGACATGTTAGAATAGCGAACTGAAATTTTAGAATTAGTTTTAGAATGGTAGAATAGAGAACCAAAGTTGTTTAATTTGTTTTAGATATAGTAAAATAGAGAACCAAAATTGTTAAATTTATACTTTAATTTATTTTAATTAGTTTTAGTCGGATTGTAAATGACATGACCTTTTTTTTATATAGAAAATGACGATTCCTTTAAAAAAAACGAAGTTATTCAAGTTAGTTTTGCCAAAGAAGTCCCACTACGAGGGCCCGACAAGTCATCTAACAATCAACCTATTGATATTGGAAGACCCAAAGGATTCTTCCAATGTATTATTTCTAGACCCAAGAGAATTCATAGGTATAAGAAGAAGCCCTATCAAATAGATATATTTTTTTCTGACCATATTTCGATTGTTAATACGATATATAAGCCCCACTACTACAAAAAATACTATGCTTAAGCACCTGGAAACACACTGTTGCCGCTGCCGTTCGGGCACATCTCTTACGCAACCCTATAAGATAGGGTTTGGAGGTGCATGAACTAGGACATTACGCATGCGCCTCATCCCAATGCATCATGCATGTGTGGGCTCTTTCGTCATTTTTATCGATACCGTATAAAATCATTCAGCTAGTTATGTTATTGTTGGATATAATAAACTATGTTTGGTCTGGTTTGTTTGGTTGAGATTAGAACTGGATTTGTCGATTGATTCGTGACGAGTGTTATGTCTTTGTGCCTGTTTGATTGAGCCACTTGCTCCTGCTTCTCACGTGATCATTAACAATCAAACATTGCGTTGCTTGTTTGCCAAGTACTTAACCTCTATTCTCTCCATTGCTGAACTCTAAGGACCTGTTTGGTTTTATCTCCGAAATCGGAAACGGAATGGAAACGAATCTAGTCCATATGTATACCCTTATTCATGAAAGTTGTTGGAATCATTCCTTATAGTTTGAAGTAACTGGACTAGAATTTGATTATTTTTAATACCCTATAGGGAAACAAAATGTGAGGAAACAAGTGTATTTTGCATGAAACCTCAAGGAATGATTCCATAAAATTTCATGAATAATGATGCACATATGGACTCAATTCGTTTCCATTTCGTTTCCGTTTTCAGAGTTGGAACCAAACGGGCCCTAAATCTACTATCAATCCCACTTGAAATCCTAGACATGAGAGCGAACCATATAGTGAAAAAAAGTCTCATCTACGTCTGAACCTCGATTTATTGAAAGCTTGGTTGCATTCCTATCTTAATTTCACTGACGCTCACTTCTTTTTTATGCATCTTCTTTGTTCTTGTTTTCTCTATTGTCTTTGCGAGATCTTTTATAATTTTGTATCTTTACACTTTTTTGTAAGCTTTGTTCATAATGTATTTGCACACCATATTATTGATTTGATTAGTGATTGACTAGTGATTGACATTAATTAGTTACATATTTGATGCATTAGGTACTAATTTAGAGGCATACACTAGTGGCACAATATATTTTACAAAGTTGACAAATAAATATAAAAAATGGTAATTATTTTATTTTTAATAAAGTGAAATTAAAATTAGTATTTCTAAACGAAACTATATAAATCATCTCCTTAATTTTGTATCCGAAGTACGGAATTAGTGTTTAATTAAACCTGCACTTGGAGTGAGAAAACGAAATTGAGTTTAACTAATTTCACACTTAGGACACGAAAGTAAAATTGAGTTTAATTCATTACGAACTTGGAGTGTGAAACCGGAATTGAGTTTAATTAATTATGTTGTTGGGGCTCGAAGCGAAATTGAGTTTGATTCATTCCGTCTTTGAGGTGTAAATGTGGAATTGAGTTTAATTAATTCCACACTTGAAGTCCAAAAGTGAAATTGGTATTAAGCAATTCCAAACTTGAAGTCCAAAACCAAAACCCACAAAAAAATATATTTGCTTGTTTTTAATGAGTCAATTTGAATCTGCTCCCAAAGTGCATAATTGGGCAATTTTAAAAATAAAATATATGGGTACATCTTAAATTATTAAATTATTATTAATGAATGTTGCGTAGTAAAACCGAACTTACGTTCGGAAATGTAATATATTTAGTTTTTTGTTAATCTGGTGCAATGTTAACACATTAATTGTACATCAGCCGCCTTTTGATTATATAATTATGATAGACTCACTGAAACATTTATACTTTTAGGCTACAAGGCCTGAGAACGGAAATAATGTGCTTATTAAAACAAAGAACTTGGGTTCATACAAATATACTCGTGCATTGAATTTGTTTATTAAAACAACAAACTTACTATTGTTAGGAGAAAATACTTACTATTCTTTATGGACAAAAAATAGTATGGTACTTTATAAATGTATGAAAAAATAGTACACCAAATAAAGAACCGAATCGGAGGTATACAGTTCGGTTCGCGTACTTTTAAGAGGTGGAACCATTTGGAACAAAACCGTCTTAGGTAAACGTTTCGATTCTTGTATTTTTTAATAAGTAGGAACCAAACCGTAACACATTTTTTTATCGGAATTTAACTCGAATGTCTTTGATTTATCTGGTATAAAAGGAATCGATTATATAAATTCATTACAATAGTCATGCTTATTTTATTTTTTTTTGAAAAAGGTGGGCACCGCTTAGAAATATATAGATGTGTATAAGCGAAAATTACACATTGTGCCAAACACATCCTTAATACAACTTGTGTAGGTTCCAAAAGGTCACTAAAAATCTCATTACTTCCAAGGGCAGATAAAAATTAATCGGAAGAACAGTAGGGTTAGACAAAACGTCTTGGATAGAGTTAACTTGCTCAAAAGCCAAACAAGAAAATTTAAAGGCCGGAGCAATTGTTGGAGATGTCTTTTTGGGATGGTCGTAATTTTATTGAGGATTAGGCTTTTGTGGCCCGGATCACATGTAGGTTTGTTCCGAACTAGATTCCGAAGTTGAGACGACATTGGCTCCTTAGTCGGGGTTTGGTCCGTTAGGGATCGAATCACAATATGGCTAGGTGTAGCTTGATGGACGAGACTAGGTTGTAACGTAAACACTACAATCAGGGTTACCCGGTGGGTGGAGTTCCAGCCGGGTTGTTCGATGATAGATTGGTTATAGTCTCGCAGCGGTTGATCGACATGGGTTGGTAGACACTTCACTCGAAGAGGCTGTGCACTGCATGATGGAAGGTGTCGGTGCAACCTCTATACTAGAATCCGGTTCATTAATCAAAAGTTGAAACCGTGAACCGTTATCAAAGTCCGGTCTCGCATAACTTGTGATTCGAGGTTAGCTAGTAGAAACACTCGGGATTCTTGGGGAATACTCCTTCGAAGTATGAGGGTACGTAGAGTGTGGAATGCAAACCAACCAAAGGGATGGTCGGAGCGACGACGAACCATAGGCTTAGTAACCTTCATCCATTCCCCATATGATTCCTTTGCCGCAATAGACTCGAGCATGCTAGCTAACGCAACCCGACCAGAAGGCGAGAGGCTAGTGTTTGTGAAGGAGGCAACAGATGATGAAGGGCACTTATCATTTGGATGTCCCAATCTCCCACAAGCATATCACAATATACGAAGACCCTCAAATTTAGACCATACGACGTCTCTCCTATATATAGAGAGATGTCGTCGTACGATCTAAATAACATGATACGCTAATTAATTGTGTATGAGTAATCATCTATATGCTTTGTATCGTGTTAATGTGTATGCAAATAATTAAAGATTATCAATTTACATGTTTTGGATCATATTATCCGCGTGAATTGTGCGTTAGAGTAACGATTCTCGCTTTGCACATTTTTATTGCATCGAACACTCCTACAATTTTTATTGTATTGTAAGCTTTTTACTCAACCGTGCACGTCATAATCAATCGTGCCATTTGAACATAAACCATGCACCTATGCACGTATTGACTTTGTGCATGTCTATGCTAAAAGCTAGTAGTATAAAAATAATTCCTAATGTATAAGTAAACTATACTCGTATAAGATTTGTGTACGATTATATTCATTCCTTTATTCCATATCAAGAGTCATCGTAGTCGTAAATTTTATATATGTTTAGGTTAATATATATATATATATATATATATATATATATATATATATATATATATATATATATTATTTGAATAAAATATTTTAGATATTTAGTTATATATTATATATATTCATGTTTTATATATTCATTATTTATATGTTGTCCAATATCAAGGATGTAGTAATCTCAAAAATCAAAAAAAAATATCAGAACTTGCCCGATGCACAAAGAATGCGTAAACTTCAAAAGTGAACTTTTTTACTGCAATTTTTTGATTGAGCCATCAAATCATTTGGCTGAATGGACTAATAATGGGCGCAAGCCCTTAATTCTTCTGTATTTTTGAGTTTTAAAAGAAGAGATTGCCCTACCTCCGCTCAAGTTTATTTTGAAAATAATTTATGACAAAAAACAATGTATGGCTATCGTGGATGGATTTTGATAGATGAGTACTCGAATAAATGTAAAGTTATATTTTTATATCCGGCAAGTATAAGATGTGGAAGAACAACCACGATATGAATGTTTTTGCGGAGCTTAGTATGCACATGACTAAAACGGGCGGTGATTAGTGAAAATGGATTAAAAATAAAAACATCGATCACACACGTGTTAATCAAGTTTAATGACAAAGTGTAGGGACCCACATGATAGTGTTGTCCGTACAACAGCTGTTGGTGATAGTACAGTTGTCCTTCCAGCTGGCACTTGCCCACACTATCTATTATTGCATTTCTACTACTTGTACCTACATATCCCTTCAATGCTTATTTGCTTACTAATTCATATGTTATAAATAAAACAAGGGCTTGGTTGCCTTTATTATAAGGTTAGTTTTTACGGTAGAGTTTTATAATGATTTTATAAAATATGATAATCAAATGACAAATCTAAAAATGACAATTGTTATGAAAATATATAAATAAAATCGACCAAATTTAAAAATATCGATAAAGTTGATAAGATAATGCAATTATTGTGTGGAATAAGAGTTAAAAGGCCCACAAAGAAATTGTTATGATGATAGAAGAGCATTAGTGAGTGAGTGTGTGCCAGCTTATTTTGTGAACATTACCCTCCATTATTCCCTTTGTCATATCCTCATCCAAATTCTCACTTGCCCCTTGCCTGCTCTACTTGATCAGATAACGGCCCCATTTGGTGATATACAGATTAAGATAAAATATTTTTTTATCCCTATAATCTAAATAATTTATCTCAATAGAGGATGAAAAAACTCTCTTAACTTTATCCCCTGATAATCTTCATTTCATCTTCGTAATCTTTACTCACCAAATAGACCCATTATTCAACAAGATCGTGTCTTTCTCATTTTTTTAAAATACCTTCCCACCAAAAAAAAACTTTTTAAAATACCTTGTAAAAATAAGTTTTTTTTTCCTACTTTATAAAACTTAAAGAAAATATTGGGTTAAATAGACTCTTTTTTTTATAGACTTTTGTTTTGTACACACCTCTAACTTTATGTTATATATAAATAAGAGTATATTTAGTAAATGAGTTTATATTATGGGAACTCTATTAATAATAGTGGTAAAATGCCTAGTTAGCCATTTTACCTAAAATTAATCGAGTAACTCGAGTTACAATATATGGAAAAAAATTGTCAACAAAAAATTAACTTATTTTTTATAAAAATTAAAAATAGGTACGAGGAACGTTTTAGAAGTTTGAGGACATTGAGAAGATTTAAAAAAAAAAATTGAATACAAAAAAAACCTATAAGATTATTTGAAATAACAAAGTCTCGTTGGAATCAATCTACTCAAACTCATTTTAGTAAAATAAATAGTGATTTGGTGTTATCTATATTGATTGACTTATTTATAACATAACTTAGGAGATGGGACAAGCTCATATGGATGGAACTTCAACATGAAATATACTAATAAATGGATTAACTCAATGGTATACGTACAAGTTTGAGTAAGGTGACATGACATGTGATTTGGCGCCATGAAGTGACCTGGCGTCATACATTTGCATGGGCCGTACGTCGTTCCTTATTGTTGGTCAAGAGTCGATCATGCGTATAAAGCTCAAGGTCTATATTGGTAGTCCCTCGTGCTTATTTGATCTAACTACAAAATAACAACCTTAAACTTTCATGTAACCACAAGTTTGTTTAACTATAAATATGTTAAATCCCGGAA
This sequence comes from Fagopyrum homotropicum, assembly GCA_033239125.1. Classification (NCBI taxonomy): domain Eukaryota; kingdom Viridiplantae; phylum Streptophyta; class Magnoliopsida; order Caryophyllales; family Polygonaceae; genus Fagopyrum; species Fagopyrum homotropicum. The sequence continues at coordinate 31,029,289 of BSWB01000001.1, read as the reverse complement.
ATTTGCCCGGTTCCGGCCTTAAATATGAGCAAAATGCACTTTTTGGAAATAAGTGATTAATCTATCGGCTAATAAGTAATAACACATGGATCTTCTTAGAGCTTAGTTTTTTTTTTTTAGTTTAAAAATTAAATGAGTTTGTACTTTATTTTTAGTTTTATTTCTTAACGGGTTTATACACATAGGGTTTATTTACTTCAAAAGAAGTTTATGTCTCTACAAAAAATCGAAGAATAACGTTTAATACCCAGAGATGAACGGGGATATCGGAATGAAAAAGTACAAGACAAAATTCGGGTTTTAAACAAAAATAAACCCATCCAAGCAAAAAATAACCTAGATCTAAGAATTTTTTTTAAGGGTTTATAAACCCAAATAAATCTTTTGACAAATAAACTCATACACAAGTAAATACCCACAAAAAATTTAAATCCGAATTTATAAACTAAATAAAATAGAAATAAACCCTTATTTAAAAAGCCCTTAGTTTAGCCTACAAATGCATCTACACGAAGAAGATAAAATTGGTTGTTTCATTGACAAGTTTATGACTCAATTCATTATCCACAGAATTTAAATAAAGGTTTGGTATTGACACTTTGACACCTATACTCAATTTACTTTTAGGTCATTGGTTATCTTAGGGGTTATCTACAATCTAGCGATCCACCAAATAGATGTCAAAGCGACATTCCTAAATATAATGGTGATTAAGATGAAGAGTTATACATAATGAAATTAAAAAGATTCATGATGTGAGACCATCCTCGACACCAATCATATAAGGACCGATCACAAGATCAAGGGTTAGAAGGATCCGAGAGGAAATGCTAACAAAGAAGATCAAGGAACCTTGGAAGTGAAAAATCTCGGCCCCAAGATAAGAATCTCGGCCGAGATATAGCCTGAGATTACTTGTCTATCGAGACCAATAAGATCCGTTCAGATCTTACTTATCTTTATTATTTTAATACCTTTTATCTCTCAAACATTCAAAAGGTATTTGTTAGTTTTTGATCCCATCTTTTAGGATTATTTTTAGATTATCTTTTAGGAACCTTGGAAGTGAAAAATCTTGCCCCCAAGACAAGAATCTCGGCCGAGATATAGCCTGAGATATCTTGTCTACTGAGACCAATAAGATCCGTTGAGATTTTACTTATCTTTATTATTTGTAATACCTTTTTATCTCTCAAACATTCAAAAGGTATTTGTTAGTTTTTGATCCTATCTTTTAAGATTATTTTTAGATTATCTTTTAGAAGAATCTCTCCTATAAATAGTCGTAGAGGACGAGATTCATAGGACAATTAGATTTGAATTTAATTTTCACATAATTGTGAGACAATTTTGACTTTGCTCACGGAGTTTACATTTTATAATTTCTATTTAATCAAAATGAGAGTTTTTGATCGAAACGTTGTGAATACTTGCTAGGTTATTCTTGTGTGTATTACTTTTGTTGAAGATTGGTGCTACTAGTCAAACTAGTCTCTCCTTGTGCTTGTCTTATTTAGAAGGCTTGTGTAAGGTTAAATAAGGAAGACTGAAAAACAATTCTTTATTTAGGGTTTTGATCCATAATTGATCAAGGCTCTTTGCAAGTCTTATAATAGTCCGATCTTCCTATACTTATCATATTACATTCCATCAATCATCTTCTTATCTTCAATTATCATCCGTTATTCAGCATTATGATTTTCACGGAATCTCGGTCTGTTCATACAAAAATCTAGCCCGAGATTTGCTTTTGTTATTCGATTTGAGGACTTTCAATCTAGATTGGGAATTGCGGTATCAACCCCGCATCGTGGTATCTGAGCTAACCGATTGAAGTCAAACCATACACCAAAGATTTGATCTTTTTTATTTGAATCTTCTTTGAGTCATATAAAAATCGAGTCTTTTGTGTTTGCCATCTCTTTTGAGATTATTGAGCTTAACGTGCGTTGTCTTGTGTTTATCGGAAAAGAGAAAAAAGTCTTAGACAAACACAAGCCAACCATAACCTGAAACAGTGAAACCTCGACCGATATTTCACCGCAGAAACTAAAATTTTGACCTCGTGCTCAAAATCTCGCCCGAGATTTACAAAGATTGACCGAGATTTTGTTCTAATCAGTTCCGGAGTTATATTTGGATCATATCTTCAGAGAGGCATCATATCAAGCTGCATGAAGAGAGGAAAATAGATTTACAACAATCTTTTTGTTGAAATTTTATCTAGTAGATAAGATCTTATCATATCTTCAAACATAACCGAATATCTCCACAAATATCAACCATATCTATTATCCAACAACTGTATATCCATCATCTACCTTGGATACACGCTCATACAACATCAAAGGTCCTCTCTTGACATCAGCTTTACATTTATACCATCGATTATAACATAAAGTTTTGGTGAAACCATTTGGACAAGAGTTACTACGATCCAAGAGTATATATTTACCAAGAAGGCAACAAAGAAGAAGCTCACCCCAATCCACAGCCAGTTTGTATCACAAAAACCTTTCCTTTTGACAAATCACGGCCCCTGGATCCAAAATCTCACCCGAGATTTCTCCTCCTTCAACCCGAGATTTGCTACCGTCGAGATTTAACCCTAAACGGCTATTACTCTCTCCAGTTTCTCAAGTGCGAGGTATGTAAAGCTCTCTTCTTAATCTCTTGTGTGCCTATTTCTTGCCTCTTTTCACTCTAAACACTTTGAGTCGAATTCTTTTGGTGTGTTAGTTAGTATCTATAGTTTCTATCATACTAGTTGTGTCATACTTGCAATATACTAAGTGTGCCTTAATTAACTTCCAACACAAGAACCTTTCTCCATACGAATTTGACTACTTGAGGTATCGGATGCGTTTGAGTTGGAGCTACTTCATCGATTGGTAAAGAAACATTAATCCATCCAAGGCAATTACGTCAAATTAGCGTGAGATTCACAACAGGATGTGAGTGCGAGAGAACACAAGTAATGAACCCTCGTTTTCACTAACTTCACAACAGGGTGCCCCACGATTCCCATAACTAGTGGCGTACTAAAACAACTCATGGCTACCGTCTAGGGGTGTAAATGGGTTAAGGATTCCCCAAAATTCGCTGGTATTACCCGTCACGGGGATGAAGATTTTAAACGAGGATGGGAACGGGCGTGGGTTAATAATTGATTCCCTGCTTGGGGATGGGGACAAGGATGAAGATAGGGGTATTCGCCTTGCTCCCCGACCCGAACCCGTCGGGAACCCCGACGGGGCATCCAACAGGGACTCCGACGGAGAATCTGATGGGGAACCCCGACGGAAAAACCCGAATAAAAAATCTGTATTTATATTAGACTTTCATATTTTGGTTGAGAACATCCGTTTGCCTAAGGTTATGCTAGCTGGGCAAAATTTATATGCTAGTTTAGTGTTGAAATAGTTCAGTCAATAGCCTATACTAGAGATTCTGATTGAGGGCATGAATAACTCAACTACACATGTTGCTAATATGTTGTCTAATGAGCCAATTGAGTAGTTGATAGTTTGTCCATCTTTCACAATCAAATTATGAAAAATCTAACCCTTACTATGTAAATTTTGTGATGCAAGTTACCAGAGCCAAGTGAGTAGCTAACAGTATACTTCAGCTGCGCATGCTGCAATATGTCAAGCTTATTACATTTGAGCAACTTAATTATGAAAAATCTAACCCATTTTACAACGTACATTTTTCGGAGGGAATATGATGACGGGATAGTCGTGAGTCGTGACGAATATGGGCACATGGAATTCCCCATGGCAATGAATATCTGATGGGGACGGACAATTTTACGGGAAAAACAAATAAAAATTTTAAATGGAAAAAATTAAACAGGGATGGGGATTCCCGGTGGGCACGAATATCCAACGGGGACAGGATGAGGACAATTTTCCATACCCGAACGGGGATGGGGACGGGGGAATTATACTAAATGAGGATGAGGATGAATAGGGTACTCCCCGTCCTATATCCGACCCTTTGACACCCCTACTACCGTCTCAACATTGACCGAACAAGTGGCGAGGCTGGAAACACTTCGACTCCCACCCAAGATTTTCCCTTGAGATGGGAGAAAGCTCATGTAATCCACAACTGCCCGCAACCCCTGATCCGCCTCCAAGGCCCCATCACGGGACATGTATGAGACTTCCGGATCCTAATCTCCGTACACCTAATAGACCGGATTTTGTTAATGAATTTTAGGAGTACGAGGAAAAGGATAACGAGGGCATGTGGAGAGGCTATCCTAGACGTAACCAACAACCTAGGAGACATCGAGACTTGGAAGCTTATCGGCCTCATCAAGAGCTTGATGAAATTGGCAAAGTAACGGTCAAAATTCCAAGTTTTGAGGGCAAATGCGATCCGGACGTTTACATGGAATGGGAGACTAAAATTGAACAAATTTGGTCTTTCCATAACATAAGCGGACAAAGGAAGGTCAAACTTGCTGTGTTGGACTTCCAAGGATACACCTTGGTTTGGTGGGATCAGCTCATCAAAGAAATAAGGCGAACGTTAGATCCGGACATCAACGCTTGAGAGAAAATGAAAGTGTTGATGAGAGCAAGGTTTATTTCCCCTATTATGCTAGGGAAGCAAGGCAAAGGCCGGAGAATTTCAAGCAAGGAACCCGGAGTGTAGAAGAGGTCTATACCACCATGCAAATAGCGATGGTTAAGGCCAACATCCAAGAGGATGAGGAGTCCACTCTGGCTCGGTGTTAAGAAATTTGCATTCATAATTATCCAATGAGATTGATATATATCATTATGATAATATGACTAACTTGCAACATTTGGCTATTAAGGTGGAAAAAAAGTCCAAAGGACGAGACCAAGAGACGGGTTCGTGGAAACAACAGAAATCTCGGCCAAATCGAGAGAATCTTGGCCGAGATTCTGACCGAGATACATCCAGAGAAGAGTTTTGAAGCAAGAATGACAACCAAGCTTCACCCCAACGGACACCTTCACTCCCTTAAACGAGCCTTCAAAGGATTCTAAGGGGAGCAGCTCTAACTCTACTTTACGTTCAAGAGATATTGTATGTTTTAAATGTCAAGGTAGAGGTCGTTATAAAAAAGATTGTCCTAACAATAAGGTTTTATTCATCAATCAACAAGGGGATTATGAAAGTGAAGAAGACCATATAAAGTGCTAGTGAAAGTGATGAAAGTTGTGAATATGAACATGGAAAATCATTGATTGCTAGTATTGAATTGATTACTAAATTACAACTTCCTACATTTTATCACCCTAAACCCTATAAGTTAAAATGGATGAATGATTGTGGTACTTTGAAAGTCAACAAGCAAGCTATAGTGACTATAACGTTAGGACATTACACTGATGAGATTTTGTGTGTATGTAGTACCTATGTAGACTTGTCATATTTTTTCTAAGTCGTCCTTGGAAATTTGATCGGAAAGTGGAGCATGATGGACATACCAACAATTATATGTTTACAGTCAATGCTAAAAAGGTGAAACTGAAGCCCATGACTCCTTTACAAATCATTGAGACCTATGAGAAGTAGAAGACGGAAGGCAAGGATCGAGCGCAGGAAAAAGAAACAGACGAAAGACAATCCATTGGACAATCTCGGCCAACTAATGAATTCTCGGCCGAGATTACCGAGTCTCGCCCGAGATTTCTTGAATCTTGACCCCCTACAGCCACCGATGTTCCATCTCAAGGGCACTTCCGGTTTCCAAAGGAAAATGGAAGATTGAGCATCCACCCATGAATCCTCAAGTGATGCCATTCATGTATTTAAGTGATTTCAATAAGCGATGTGTGCTTAAGGAATCTAGAATTTCCTATCTAGCTTTCAGTTGTCATGACTATGTAGTTAGGTTGTTTTACTTAACTTCTTTTAATCTTATACCGTTACCTTTCGGGAAACGAGTAAGTTTCGTTGCAGGAAAGTTAGTGGTTGACAAGGTAGATCAAATAGACATGGAGTTGTTACTTGATTTCGGAGATCTCAAGAAATTGCCAGCAAAAAAGGATGAATTATAGTATATTCTCAGTTGGCATCATCAACAATGAATTATGGACGTTTAATAGACATCTCGGCCATTTCAGAAGCAAAATCTTGCCCGATATTTCTATATTTCGACCAAGATTCCTTACTGTTGAGTGTTGCACAACTCATCTTCAAGGCACGAGTGTTACAAACTTCAAGGAACCTCTAGGAGAGTGGATTCTACAGTCTCTACAATAACGAGACTTGATTTCCTTTGTGATAAGTAATGAGCATGGTGAAGATTCAAGGACGAATCATTTTCAAGAAGCGGAGTATGATGTGGGACCATCCTCGACACCAACCATACAAGGACCAATCACAAGATCAAGGGCTAGAAGGATCCGAGAGGATATGCTAACAAAGAATATCAAGAAACCTTGGAAGTGAAGAATCTCGGTCCTGAGACAAGAATCTCGGCCAAGATATAGCCCGAGATTTCTCGTCAGTCGAGATCAATTAGATCCGTTGAGATCTTACTTATCTTTATTATTTTTAATACCTTTTTATCTCTCAAACATTCAAAAGGTATTTGTTAGTTTTTGATCCTATCTTTTAGGATTACTTTTAGATTATATTTTAGAGGAATCTGTTCTATAAATAGCCTTAGAGGACGAGATTCATAGGACAGTTAGATTTGAATTTGATTTTCACATAATTATGAGACACTTGTGACTTCGTTCACAAAGTTTTCAATTTATCATTTGTATTTAATCAAAAGGAGAGTTTTTGTTTGTATCGTTATGAATCCTTGCTAGGTTATTTTGTGTGTGTTAATCTTGTTGAAGATTGGTGCTACTAGTCAAACTAATCCCTCCTTGTGTTTGTCTTATTTATAAGGCCTGTGTAAGGTTAAAGAATGAAGGGTGAAAGGTAATTCTTTGTTTAGGTTTTGACACATAATTGGTCAAGCTTCTTTGCAAGTCTTATAATAGTCTGATCTTCCTATACTTATCATATTACATTCCATTAATCATCTTGCTATCTTCCATTATCATCCGTTATTCCGTATTCCGAGTTTCACAGAATCTCGTCATGTTCATACAGGAATCTCGCCCGAGATTTCCGTTATTTAAACCTAGATTTGCTTATGTTGTTCGATTTGAGGTCTTTCAATCTAGATCGGGAACTGTGACATCAACCCCGCATCAATTTATTATATTAACGGTGATGAGCATAACATGTAAGCTGATTAATTCATTAATAGGCTAAATTAATAACTTACAAAATGACATTAAACTTTGATGAGGTTGTCTTGTTGGGCAAATTTAAGCTAAGTCTATCAAACAAGTACTTGTATAACAACTTCAATTATTCTACTACTGGGCTGCTAAAGATACGACATTAAATTTACAAAACGCAATGTTCAATGAATTGCGATTGTGTTGATCATTTTGAAACTCAACGCAGGCCGACCGCGTTGAAGTTGAAGCCCTACTAAAAACTAATAATACCCAAATTTGATTGAGTATTTATTGGTGAAATCTCTCCATCCATTTTATAGCCAAGCTCGTCCATTGGACTTCCTCAACTTCATTATCGAATTTGTACCATTTTGTAATTTAACACTAACATACTTACTCAAGATTTTCTCATGCTCCTTGACAAAGTTTATTGAAAGTTCTTGTCAGAATATATACATCAGCAGAAGTACTTTACACCAAGTTCCCCTTAACTTCATTATCGACTTTGTATCATTTGGTAGTTTCTTGGAAGCTCCTAACAAAGTTTCTCGGTGAAATCTCTCCATCCATTTGGTTGTTTAAGACTAACATACTTACTCAAGCTTTTCTAATTAACTTCATTATCGACTTTGTACCATTTGATATGTTTTATTTTAGTTTTGCGTATTTATTTTGTATTTTGCGTGTTCCTTTGCGGCTTTTAATTTGTTCGATTTTGTTTAGAAACGTAATGGGAATCTCGAACTATAGTTTATCAAAGTAAAACGCACACTCTAAAGTAGAGTAGACTTGGGTCACAAGCCTAAACTGTCGGTTTAGACTTGTGAACCGCCGGTTTAGGTTTGACCCAAGACCAAACTTAAACCTAAACCGGCATTCAAAAAACCGGAGGTTTAGGTTTAACCTAAACTGCCGGTTCGCTAAACCGCCAAACCACCGGTTTGGTGGTTTAGCACGGTTTAATAAAAAAAATCAAAGTCGAGAGCAATCTTTGTCGAAATGTCTAAATCTCGGGCGAATTTGGAATTGTCGGTGAAATATTGGTTATCTCGACCGAGATAACCAATATTTTACCGAGATTTCCAATATCTCACGAGTATTAGTAATTTAATTACAAAAAAATAAAAGGGCTTAAACCGGTTTTCCGGTTGCCTACGTATCCTCTTGGGACTAAGAGGAATCAAAGCCCACATAGCTCTCTTACATTTTTGCTTACCTTTTATTGGACTTCCAAGTTGTTTTGTTACCCCTCTTACCTTCATGCACCGGACTCGGATGTTGTGCCTGGATCATCGGAGTTGGAATCTGATTTTGAGTCATAAACCGTGGCATTCCGTTGTTTTCGCTTCTCCACCCTTGTGCAATCTTGAATGCATACTTGTGCCTCTAATCTTTTGGGCTTCAATTGGCTTCTCTTTTAGATGAGCATATTCCCTCCTTGGCTAAATGCTTGCTCCACGGAAACCGTTGATCCAGGCACGACCATGAGTTGTTGCACAATATTGATCAAGGTTGGATATTTCGGGGCTAACTTTTTCATCAATCCAAAATTTCAAAAGATTCACTATCAAAACTAATACCCATTGTTAGATAAGCTTGAAATTCCGCATTTGAGGATGAATGCCGTGGTGTTTTTGTTCTTTAACTAAAATTTGTTTAGCTTTTGAAAGAATAGAAGACGAATAAGAAGAAGAAGAGGGTGTAAAAGTCAGTTCGGCGGTAGAAGAACAACTAGCACTTGTTTCAAAGGAAGAAAACAATTTTTCAATTTCATTACGAACGGTAGTCATAATGTTAGGAGTGTTTGTAGAACCTAAACCGAAATATTCATACGTACACCATTAAAAAAAGAAGAAGAAAATGACCACCTTTATATCTTTTTCTATTGGACCTTCTCTTAAGTTCTTTTATTCTCAACAACCTATATATATATATATATATATATATATATATATATATATATATATATATATATATATATATATTTGATCCTTGTTGTAGCCAGGGGTGGATTTTCCAGATTAATGCTAAGAAAAACGTTTCAACGTTTCCGTAAAAAATTGACGAGTTTCCTCAAATGTTCTTCGTTGGACAAGTCAAAATCGAGGGAGAGAGTATTGCTAGTTTGTTTAGCTCGCATTGTTTTGTGTATGTCATTTCCATTGCGAGTACTGAAGCTATCAAGTATTCACAAGCCTCCTTCTTGTGTTTTCTCGCTTTGTTATTGGTTGTGTGTTAGGGTCTCAGTTTTCCTATCGTACTCCAAGTCGTTTTTGGTTGTGTAAGATTGTAGCGGAAGGGTTCTACGATCGTTTTTGGTTGTGTGTTAGGGCCTCAATTTCCCTATAGTGCTCCAAGTCGTTTCAAAGGGTTCAGCCTGAAAGAGTTCTACGATCGTTCTTGTTTATCTGTTAGGACCTCAATTTTTCTATAGTGTTCCAAGTCGTTCATAGGTTCGACCTATACCTATCCATCTACCGATCCATCATCACCACCATCGGATATTACCTTCGTTTTCCCTTTTATCCTTATCCTTCTCAGTTTCTTCCATTGTTTCCATCAATTTCAAGTCTTTCATTGCAAGAGTGAGTTTTGGTGTCAAAGATAGGCCAACCTACGGCTGACCTCTTGGAATGCGTAAAATGCTTGCAATATCATAAACACGCGAGTAGACTTCCAAAACACAAAAGGAAAGAAAATGTACCATAATGCAATTACAAAACTACACTAACTGCACAAGGAATGGATAAGAATGTGGTGAAAAGGATGCTAAAATGGATGATATAATCCGTGCTAATGCAAAAATGTCGTGTGATCCCAAAACTAAAACCGTACGCTTTAATTAGCATTTTGGAATTAAAATTTCTCATTTCTATAACACGACTTTGTGTTTTCTTGATGAACTTTGTTGACTATTGACCTTCCTTAACATTTGTTTCACTGTTGTGAATTTTGATCAAATTGTGCCATTGGAGCATTCTTGAGAGATTTTCATTGTTTTGGGGCGATTCATAGCATTTGTGATTGCTTTACATTTCTATATTGTTACCCATGATCATTATGCTTTCCATTGTGGTTTGGTTGAGGTTTGGTTGATTTTCGTACTTTGAGTGTTTTTCGGTCATTCTTAGTATTTTGGAGATTTGATTGAGTTTGTCCTTGGTTATGTGTTTTGACCTACACCTATGGATTCTAATTGCTGTCTTTGTAGGTACCAATGAACCCAACGAAAAAAAGAAGAATGTTGTCGCAAGAAGCCTTCTACATCAAAGAAGGCAACCACAAGTGCTCCCGCCCCCGCTCTTACAACTACCTTCTCCGTCCAAAGGAGAAACCTAATACTTATGCGACGTTGGTCAAGTCGAAGTAACGTGTATCAAAGGTTATTTGTTCCCCTTTTGTCCCACACCGCTAAATCATATTCTTGGAGCAAAACGATCCATCTAATAATCGTCGGATTTACATCCTTCTTGGTGAGTAGGTACCCTGTTAACGGCCAAAATCTAGTTGAGGTTCTTGAAGTGATCATATCCATGACATTACCTCACATAAATCAGTTCATTACTTCAATCAATACATAAAATACAACACATTATTGTTACGCTCAGGATGTGATACGCAATTGGTTTTAAATTTATACTCGTTATATTTCTCCTAACTCCTAGCGAACCCGCAGTGTACGGGACGTTTGTAGTAGGGATAGTATTCCGAGGTCGAACACAAAGACTAAGGTGAGATTGATTCGATTTATGATTAAGTCTAGTGAAGATCTAGGTTGTAGAAAAGAGAAATAAATAAAGAAATGAAAACCTCAATGTTTTTGGTTGGTTTTTAGGTGATCAATCAAGGATCACAAATGATGCAAAGTAAACAACCAACTAAGCTAACGAATCAACACAAACAAACAAGCTAAACACGAGATATGAATCAAGAGAGAAAAGCGGATTCTAGGGGTTGGAAGTTCTGGTTATGGCATAGGACTCAAGCTATCTAATCATCCTTGGATTAACTATGATATGTTGGGAGCGAGTGTTTCTAGATTAGGATCAATCACCGGGTAGGTCTCATGGTCCACTAGTCCGTCCCTAAGATCTCATCACCGGGGTAAGTCTCTAAGAACCTAAGGGATAGAATTCTACACAAACCGGATTGTTACCTAGGGATCTAACCTATCCTTACCGGGTAAGTCTCGAAAGGGTTAGTACTAAACAACTATCCTAGCACACTTAGTCCAATGGCGGCTTATGAGGCTCACCACTACCTAGGGTTTGTCATCTTTGAAACCTAAGAGTAAGAATCACCGGGTAAGTCTCTTCTAACACTTAGTTGCTACACTAGGTCACCCTAGGGTAGATTTAACTCAACAAACACTAGGATTTCAACATTCTAACAATCTAAAGCTAGATCCATCGAACCAGGGAGAATCACGGGTTGTTCTACCAAGTCCACGGCCGTGGTTTGGCAAGAACAAACCGTGGACTCCAACAGAAGCTACGTTCAAGCAAGTAACTCATCCAAAGGCAAATCTAAGTCCATCCTATCATAGTCCTAGCCATAACCATCCTTTCCTTACCCTAGAATCACATCTATTTAGCCTACAACATTCATGATAACAATCGAAATCATCAAACATAAAATCATAGCTTCCATTTGCAAGATAATGAAGAGAAAGAAATAAACAAGTGAAGTAAACAAAACCAAGTTGAAAGTAAGATTAAAATGACTCACAACCCTTCCAAAAGAAGGTTTAGATGGTTCATACAACTCTAGAAATCGATTCTGAAATTCTTCACTACAAAAGCTATCAAGGTCTAACAATGGTGTGTTCTTCTCCTTCCTCTCCAATGGAGCTCTTCTTCCTCCTCCAATGGTAGCTTCCCTCCTTAGAGAATCTTCTTGTTGTGAGGGTGAATGTGGAATTGGATGGTGGAATGGAAGATGAAAGATGCTCCTCTCAGCCAATGCAGGACCACTTTTATACTACAACTTTGTAAGAGCTGGCCAAGAGATCGTGGCACAGTTGTCACAACCGCCTGGCAAGAACCACGGTTGGTTCCACGGCCGTGGAATGGCAGTAAACCGTGGTTTGGTGCTTCAGCGTTGCCTTGGTTCATTACGCTTTGATTTGGTGCATGGCTTGTGTTGGCAAGGTTCCATGAGTCCTCTTTAGCCCTTAGCTTGCATTCAAATGAGTCCGAGGGTGTGTCATCTTGATGAACGATCCTCAAACGTATCGTTTTAAGCTCCTAATTCTTCCAAAATACCTACAAAGCAATGCAAGAGTCCGTGTAGACGTCTATCTCGACAAAATACGTGAATTGAGTGCAAACGTCGTGAACTAGTGCTAAACCATGCATGAATGAGTGAGAAATCTATCTAAATGACTACCTAAACCTAAGTCATAAATCGTGTTATCAATTATCACACTGTAACATACCTTATTATACCTTTAGTAATCATGAGGTCACATATAAGTAGGCCATAGCCTTACGTAGAACTATGATTACCTATGGATAGATTGCACCCTTAACTTATGATTGCGTATGATTTGTCATTAACAAAAGGTCGTATCCAAGCCTAGAAAGCACAAAAATTTTTAAATTTTCTGATTTTTATGGGATTTTCGAAATGAGTATATACAATGCAAGACATGTGAAAATATTAAACTACCCTAGATGCTAGTCATGCAAAATATCATGCAAACCCCACCCCATACTTAGAAACACATTGTCCCCAATGTGTAAACGAAGTAAAGAGAGTGAAAGAAGGTTCTCACAATGCAAAAATGGTCTGCTATGGTATTTGGGATTTCTCAAGTGAAATTGATGTTGGATGATCCTATCAACAATGGTAGAGAGCTCTAAGTGTTCATCAAGGCGTCGGGACCCGCGCTAGGCACCGCTAGCCGTCTAAGTTCCGTGTCCGCTCCACCCATAATTTATGAGGGGTTCATCATCATCATTCACTTGCTATGCAAGGTTTCCAATGCTACCAAGACTCTAGCACACACACAAAACACACCAAACACACACAAAAACAGAAAAATCAAAAACAAAGACAAAATGAAAAAGGGAAAAACGTTACCAATGGGTTGCCTCCCACCAAGCGCTTCTTTAAGGTCATTAGCTTGACCAAACTTGGGGCGTCTCATTCTAGGTGAAGTGGGGCAATCATATCCACCGGAGCTCCCGGGATATACTTCTTCAACCGGTGCCCATTCACCTTAAAGTTCCCACAATGCTCCCCTCCTATCTCAATAGCTCCATGGGGAAGATCTTCTTCACCACATATGGCCCGGTCCATCTCGATTTTAGCTTTCCGGGAAAAAGCCTCAGCCTTGAGTTGAAGAGAAGGACAAGGTCGCCTTCACTCAATTCCTTCGGGATGAGGCGCTTGTCATGCCACCGTTTGGTCCTTTCTTTATAGATCCGGGCGTTCTCATAGGCGTCCAACCGGATCTCCTCAAGAGCGTTTATGTCTAGCAATCTCTTCCTACCGGCCTCCTTGAGGTCAAAATTTAGCCACTTAATGGCCCAATAAGCTCTATGCTCCATCTCTACCGGAAGGTGGCAAGACTTGCCATAGACTAGCTTGTAAGGAGTGGTGCCAATTGGTGTCTTGAAAGCGGTTCTATATGCCCATAAGGCATCATTGAGCTTCATAGCCCAATCCTTTCTCGTCCTAGAGACCGTCTTCTCAAGAATTCCCTTTATCTCCCGGTTGGAGATCTCCACTTGGCCACTAGTTTGGGGATGGTAAGGTGTTGCCACCTTATGGGTCACCCCATACTTAGCCAAAAGTGCTCCAAAGTTCTTATTGGTGAAGTGCTTTCCTCCATCACTTATGATCACCCTTGGTGTCCCAAACCTAGGGAAGATCACTCGGTTGAAGAACCGCACTACAACCTTGGCATCATTTGTAGAAGAGGCGATTGCCTCCACCCATCTTGAAACATAATCAACCGCCAACAGGATGTAGAGGTTGCCACATGAAGAAGGGAATGGTTCCATGAAGTCCACTCCCCACACATCAAATATCTCCACTTCTTGTATGTTGTTCAAGGGCATCTCATTCCTCCTTGAGATGTTGCCCGTCCTTTGGCAAGCATCACAAGCTACCACAAAGCTTTGCACATCCTTGAAAAAACTTGGCCAAAAGAAGCCCGATTGCAACACCTTCGCACATGTCTTGTGTGAGCTAGCATGACCTCCACATGGCAAGGAGTGACAATGGCGGATCACACTCTCCACCTCATCCTCCGGTATGCATCTTCTAAACATTCCATCCGGCCCTCTCTTGAACAAAAGTGGTTCACTCCAATAGTAGTGCCTCACATCCTTGAAAAACTTCTTTCTTTGGGCATATGTCAATCCGGGAGGCACTTCCTCACACACAAGATAGTTCACAATGTCGGCATACCATGGCTCACTTTCTCTAGACACTTGGAACATGCATTCCTCCACCATTTGCAATTGCTCATCCCGGAATGAGTCATCAATCGGGATGTCATCTCTTTCAAGCTCCAATGGTGGGAGTCTACTAAGGTGATCCACTACGGAGTTCTTGGATCCCTTCTTGTCTCGGATTTCCAAATCAAACTCTTGAAGAAGAAGGATCCACCGAATCAACCTAGGCTTGGCATCCTTCTTTGTAAGGAGGTAGCGGATTGCAACATGATCCGTATAAACTATGACCTTCGCTCCAACAAGATATGAGCGGAACTTCTCATAGTAGTGCCTCACATCCTTGAAAAACTTCTTTCTTTGGGCATATGTCAATCCGGGAGGCACTTCCTCACACACAAGATAGTTCACAATGTCGGCATACCATGGCTCACTTTCTCTAGACACTTGGAACATGCATTCCTCCACCATTTGCAATTGCTCATCCCGGAATGAGTCATCAATCGGGATGTCATCTCTTTCAAGCTCCAATGGTGGGAGTCTACTAAGGTGATCCACTACGGAGTTCTTGGATCCCTTCTTGTCTCGGATTTCCAAATCAAACTCTTGAAGAAGAAGGATCCACCGAATCAACCTAGGCTTGGCATCCTTCTTTGTAAGGAGGTAGCGGATTGCAACATGATCCGTATAAACTATGACCTTCGCTCCAACAAGATATGAGCGGAACTTCTCAAATGCATACACCACCGCTAGCAATTCCTTCTCGGTAGTAGCATAATTGAGTTGGGCATCATCTAGCGTCTTGCTAGCATAATAAATGGCATGTGTGCGCCCATCTTTCCTTTGCCCCAAAACAGCCCCAACGGCTACATCACTTGCATCACACATGATCTCAAACGGTAAACTCCAATCCGGAGGTTGCATGATAGGTGCGGAGATCAAGGCGTTCTTCAACCTACAAAAAGCCTCAAGGCAATCCTTAGAGAAAACAAACTCAACATCTTTCATTAGTAGGTTAGTAAGAGGCTTAGAAATTTTAGAGAAATCTTTAATAAACCTCCGGTAAAAACCGGCATGCCCTAGGAAACTCCTTACCCCCTTCACCGAGGTAGGTGGTGGCAACTTCTCTATCGTTTCAATCTTGGCTCTATCAACCTCAATGCCATGGTTGGACACCAAATGTCCCAACACAATACCTTCACTTACCATGAAGTGGCACTTTTCTCAATTCAAGACAAGATTTGTCTCCTCACATCTCTTGAGTACTAATGACAAGTTAGCTAAGCAATTATCAAAGGAAGAACCATAAACAGAGAAGTCATCCATAAACACTTCCATGATATTTTCAATGTATTCCGAAAAGATAGCCATCATACACCTTTGGAAGGTGGCGGGTGCATTACACAACCCAAATGGCATTCTCCTATATGCAAAAGTTCCCCATGGACATGTAAAGGTGGTTTTCTCTTGGTCATCGGGGTGGATAGGGATTTGGAAGAATCCACTATAGCCATCTAAATAGCAAAAATGAGAATGTTGAGCTAACCTCTCTAGCATTTGGTCAATGAAAGGGAGAGGGAAGTGATCTTTCCTAGAGGCCATGTTCAACTTTCTATAGTCAATGCACATCCTCCACCCCGTAACCGTCCTAGTCGGGATTAGTTCATTGTTCTCATTGATCACTACGGTCATTCCACCTTTCTTAGGAACTACATGAACGGGACTAACCCACTTACTATCCGAGATAGGGTAGATTATCCCCGCATCTAGCAACTTAATGATCTCTTTCTTAACCACCTATTTCATTATAGGATTCAATCTTCTTTGATGTTCAATAGAGGGCTTATGATTATCTTCCATCAATATCTTATGCATGCACAAAGAGGGCTTAATGCCAACCAAATCATCAATAGTATAGCCAATGGCTTTCCTATGCAATCTTAGCTCATGCAACAACTTAGCAAGTTCATCATCATTCAAGCATGCATTCACAATCACCGAATATGTAGAATTATCACCAAGGAAAGCATACTTTAAATGAGAGGGGAGGGGTTTGAGTTCAAGTTTAGGAGGACCTTTATCGAGTGGAGACAATCCAAATAATGTTGGATGAGATGATTCCAAAGCAAATGAAGTCCCACCAAGGCTCCTTGAAGCTTGATCATCAATGAGGGCTGCCTCTGGGGGAACCACGGTCAACTCCACGGTTGGCTCCACATCCACGGCCGTGGAAGTTGCCAGGCTTGCTCTTCTGAGCTTTCCAGAGAGTTCTACGGCCGTGGAACACATTCCACGCCCGTGGAACTTACAGCTGTTCAGCATGCCTTCGTGATACTCAAATCCAACTCTTGTCTCCTTTTCTAGTGCTTCCAAGGCCTTGATTTCTTCATTGTAAGCCTCCTCAACACCTTCCTCCATCAAACTTAAGGTAAGAACCTTCTCCAAGGGGTCCTTGATCAAGATCGAGCTCACAACTTCTCTAGACTCCTCTTGCTCGACTATGTTGAAGACATCCTCATCAAGGGTTGGCCCTTTCATCATTGTGGACAACTTAAATTTGATATTCTCTTCTCCAATGTTGAAGGAGAGAACTCCATTCTTGCAATCCACTAGGCATCCGGAAGTGGCTAGGAAAGGTCTTCCTAAGATGATGAGAACGGGATAGTCCGCCGGGATGTCCAAAACAACGAAGTCTATGGGCACATAGAACTTCCCTAGTTGCACCGGAATGTCTTCTAAGATCCCAACCGGGTGAGTAGTAGATCGGTCCGCCATGTAGAGAGTCATCTTGACCGGTTTAGGCTCTCCTAACCCAACCTTGTTGCAAAGTGCAAGCGGTATGATGCTTACACTTGCCTTAAGATCACAAAGGGCTTCATACTTCACATCTCCCACTCCAATTGGGACACAAAAGGAACCCAGATCTCTTAGCTTAGGAGGCATCTCCTTCTTCATTGTTTGGATCAATTCCGAGGACCTCTTCGTCATTCTTATCTCCCCATACTCCTCCAACTTCCTTTTGTTGGAGAGTATCTCCTTCAAGAACTTGCCATATGCCGGCATACCTAAGATAGCATTCATGAACGGAATGTTAATATGCAATTTATACATAAGTTCAAGGAATTTACTAAAGTGATTGTCTAAACGAGCCCTTGCTCGTGATTGAGGGAACGGTAGTGGCGGTTTGTATGGAGGCGGTGCCACATAGGTTGGCTCAACATCCTTGCTCTTGCCTCCATCTTCTTGCACTATCTCTTCTTCAACCACTACTTGCTTTCCCTTAGCATTTTCCTTGGGCAAAGGATCCTTCATACTCAACCCACTCCTCGTTGTAATGGCCAACACTTGGCCTCTTGGGTTGTCTTCGGTCCTTCCGGGAAGCTTTCCCGGATCTCTATGGGCTTCACCCGCCTTTCGGAATACTTGTGCTTCCAACACCTTTTGAGCTTTAGAGATGGAAGTTACGGTGCTCTCAAGACCACTCAACCTTCCAAGTAATTGCTCAAACATCATTTCGGTCCTATCCTTTGGAGGTTGAGTAAATCCAGGTGGAGGTTCTTGTGAAGCTTTTGGTGGTGGAGTTGTGCTTGTGGAAGCGGGAGGGTTCAAGGCTCCATCCGGGTTAGAGTATGAAAAGCCGGGATGGTTATGGTTGGGCCGGTAATTGTTGAATTGCCGGTTGTTGTTGAAGTTCCTTGGGCCTTGGTAGTTGTTATAATTGCCCCTTCCCATGTAATTCACATCTTCCTCCTTGGAAGACAAATTAGCTTGCACTTGCACTTGAGGAGTTGCTTGGTTCTTCAAAGTTGTAGCACACAACTCTCTCAAAGACTTCAATTCATTATTGATGGCATCAAGCTTGAAGTTGCTCATGGTGACTTCACTCACCTCATATGCTCCCGCCTTTCTCCCTTCACTCTTCCTATGGGAGTATTTCTCAATCACTAGAGCTTGCTTCTCCACAAACTCCCAAGCATCATCCACATTTTTCTCCATGAAAGTCCCACCGGAAAGAGATTGGAGCTTGAATTGGCTATCTTCATCAAGTCCTTTGAAGTAGATCTCCAATAGCTCAATTTTTGGTATACCATGGTGTGGACAATCTAGGAGAAGATCTTTGAACCTCTCCCAAGACTTGAACAAGCTTTCTCTATCCTTCATCACGAAGGCATTTATCTTCCCTCTTAACTCGGTAGTCTTGGATGGTGGGAAGAACTTAGTCAAAAACTCGGTTGTCAGTTCCTCCCAAGTACTCACTCGCCCTTGTGGAATAGATTGATACCAAGCCAAGGCCTTGTCCTTAAGAGAGAAGGAGAAAGCCCTTAGCTTATGGTTGTTGCTCTCCAATCTTGACGGTCTAAGAGTCTCCATCAAAATCTCATAGTTCATCAAGTGTTGATGAGGAGACTCTCCTTCCATCCCTCCAAATTGATTATGCCGGATCATTTATAGAACATGAGGGCGGAGCTCGTAGTTGTGGGTTGCGGGATCTCCTAAGTTCACACCCGGACGGTGTGCTCTTTGTGCCGGATCCATACGTCTTCCTAATGTTTGTGGCTCTTCAATTGCAATGGGGACAACCCTAACATTCGCCGCCGGCTGCGGTTGTGGTGGAGGAGGTGGAGGTTGTTGACGATTAAGCTCTCCTTGCACAAGGGCTTGCCTAATCTCATCAATCTCTCTCCTAGTTGCTTCTTGCCTCTCATTGGCAAGTCTCCTTTCTTCCTCCAAGAGCTCGTCTCTTAGCCTTATTTGCTCTAAAGCCTCATCCAACTCAGCTTGGAGATCTCTTCCGGCTATCTCTTTTC
The DNA here is from genome assembly GCA_033239125.1 of Fagopyrum homotropicum. Classification (NCBI taxonomy): domain Eukaryota; kingdom Viridiplantae; phylum Streptophyta; class Magnoliopsida; order Caryophyllales; family Polygonaceae; genus Fagopyrum; species Fagopyrum homotropicum. Next base: position 31,009,843 of record BSWB01000001.1, on the reverse strand, counting down.
CCTTTCTAATGCTCTTGGATCTAGATCTAAGGGTTTTCTCCGGTTCGGGATCGAATGGAGCTAAATCCTTGCCACGAGATCTTCGCATACACCTAAAGAGTAAGAGATGTCCTGAAAAGCAAAGACACAAACCAAAGAGAGATCAAAAGCAACAAGAAAGATCTACACTATAAACGATCACAAAATAGATTCAATCTAGACCTAGTCCCCGGCAACGGCGCCAAAAACTTGTTACGCTCAAGATGTGATACGCAATTGGTTTTAAATTTATACTCGTTATATTTCTCCTAACTCCTAGCGAATCCGCAGTGTACGGGACGTTTGTAGTAGGAATAGTATTCCGAGGTCGAACACAAAGACTAAGGTGAGATTGATTCGATTTATGATTAAGTCTAGTGAAGATCTAGGTTGTAGAAAAGAGAAAGAAATAAAGAAATGAAAACCTCAATGTTTTTTGTTGGTTTTTAGGTGATCAATCAAGGATCACAAATGATGCAAAGTAAACAATAAACTAAGCTAACGAATCAACACAAACAAACAAGCTAAACACGAGATATGAATCAAGAGAGAAAAGCGGATTCTAGGGGTTGGAAGTTCCGGTTATGGCATAGGACTCAAGCTATCTAATCATCCTTGGATTAACTATGATATGTTGGGAGCGAGTGTTTTTAGATTAGGATCAATCACCGGGTAGGTCTCATGGTCCACTAGTCCGTCCCTAAGATCTCATCACCGGGGTAAGTCTCTAAGAACCTAAGGGATAGAATTCTACACAAACCGGATTGTTACCTAGGGATCTAACCTATCCTTACCGGGTAAGTCTCGAAAGGGTTAGTACTAAACAACTATCCTAGCACACTTAGTCCAATGGTGGCTTATGAGGCTCACCACTACCTAGGGTTTGTCATCTTTGAAACCTAAGAGTAAGAATCACCGGGTAAGTCTCTTCTAACACTTAGTTGCTACACTAGGTCACCCTAGGGTAGATTTAACTCAACAAACACTAGGATTTCAACATTCTAACAATCTAAAGCTAGATCCATCGAACCAGGGAGAATCACGGGCTGTTCTACCAAGTCCACGGCCGTGGTTTGGCAAGAACAAACCGTGGACTCCAACAGAAGCTACGTTCAAGCAAGTAACTCATCCAAAGGCAAATCTAAGTCCATCCTATCATAGTCCTAGCCATAACCATCCTTTCCTTACCCTAGAATCACATCTATTTAGCCTATAACATTCATGATAACAATCGAAATCATCAAACATAAAATCATAGCTTCCATTTGCAAGATAATGAAGAGAAAGAAATGAACAAGTGAAGTAAACAAAACCAAGTTGAAAGTAAGATTAAAATGACTCACAACCCTTCCAAAAGAAGGTTTAGATGGTTCATACAACTCTAGAAATCGATTCCGAAATTCTTCACTACAAAAGCTATCAAGGTCTAACAATGGTGTGTTCTTCTCCTTCCTCTCCAATGGAGCTCTTCTTCCTCCTCCAATGGTAGCTTCCCTCCTTAGAGAATCTTCTTGTTGTGAGGGTGAATGTGGAATTGGATGGTGGAATGGAAGATGAAAGATGGTCCTCTCAGCCAATGCAGGACCACTTTTATACTACAACTTTGCAAGAGCTGGCCAAGAGATCGTGGCACAGCTGTCACAACCACCTGGCAAGAACCACGGTTGGTTCCACAGCCGTGGAATGGCAGTAAACCGTGGTTTGGTGCTTCAGCGTTGCCTTGGTTCATTACGCTTTGATTTGGTGCATGGCTTGTGTTGCCAAGGTTCCATGAGTCCTCTTTAGCCCTTAGCTTGCATTCAAATGAGTCCGAGGGTGTGTCATCTTGATGAACGATCCTCAAACGTATCGTTTTAAGCTCCTAATTTTTCCAAAATACCTACAAAGCAATGCAAGAGTCCGTGTAGACGTCTATCTCGACAAAATACGTGAATTGAGTGCAAACGTCGTGAACTAGTGCTAAACCATGCATGAATGAGTGAGAAATCTATCTAAATGACTACCTAAACCTAAGTCATAAACCGTGTTATCAATTATCACACCGTAACATACCTTATTATACCTTTAGTAATCATGAGGTCACATATAAGTAGGCCATAGCCTTACGTAGAACTATGATTACCTATGGATAGATTGCACCCTTAACTTATAATCGCGTATGATTTGTCATTAACAAAAGGTCGTATTCGCGATTGTACTCAAGATGATTTGACTATAAAGCAACATCAACACATACAATATATCAAATGCAAGACATTAGTACCATTAACATATGTTAAACATAACGATGTGGTCATATCTGAAAAACCTGATATATATCTTGATATTTAAAAATCACTTTAATTTACTCGACGATTGCTTGTAACTTTCCCACTTCTATACTTTGTTAAAAATATAGTTTTGAAATTCCGTAAAGTGTTTTCTGATAGGATTCTATGATCTTCGAAGACCTCTAAATAATTAATGTCACTTTTCATAACCCATGCGTATAAAATTTCATCCTCCCTGGTTGGGTTTGCTGGTAGGTTAAATGCCTTCATCCTAGATCTATTAAACCGTTTCATCAAACTTATCAAAAAAGAAGACCGTTAAATCATCTATTTATGTAAGCTACTCAATAAAATTGAACTTTAGGTGTGAAGATCCGGTAAGTAGTGATTTTGAAAGGGAGCATTGTGATGCCATAAAAATGGACGTAAGGGTTTGCAAAAGTGGGGAAGGCACATCCAATGAGCCAAGAAAGGCAGCCTTAACTATTTGTCCAAAACGCATCACTCCAACATCCATATATGAGCAGACATTGCTCCACTACTTTCACTTTCTTTGCTTCATTTATACTCTCTTCAATTAATTTATTTTTCTTTCTATTCGTAGCTCTACTTACATTTATTTTACCTGCTCCTCATTTACTAAATCAATTGGTCTTAAATTTTACATAAAAAACTCTATTCACTCTCTATTTTTGTCTAGGCCAATTCTACTTGTGTCCCCATACTTTACTGGAACAAGAGAAATAAGTCTAAACTTTACGTAAACCACCATTTATTTATTATTTTCCATGTTTAAATTCAGTTTTCCAAATAAAATTTCAGTCATTCATCAACAATCGTCGTGTATAAAAATTTTGTAAGACAATAACGAGATTTTATGTACAAAATCTACCAACATTTGTAACAGTTTTGGGATGTGTAATAGGTGATTTTATGTAGTTTATAAAGGTGCTTTATTTATGGTATAACAAACGACGAAAGGTTTTGTGATATTTTAAAAAATAAATGTATGAAATTCCAAACTGTACAATTAAAGTGTTAATTTTATAAATTTATTGGTGAGAATTAATAAATGACAAATAAGCTGATTTGGTGGACACATTTGAGAGGTCTATTTAGTAGTTATTGTTATTGTGTGTACGGCAATCATAAGAAAAGATAGGTCGAACTTGTGTATCAAAGTTAAAATATATATATGGGTGATGGCACGTGTTTATATGAGCTAGTGGACGTGAAGAATGAGCACGTGCAAATTAGAAAGAAGAATAGAGAGGGATAAAAACGTGGGGTTGGTGTTGGTGTTGCGTGAAAAAGTTGAAGAAAAACACACGTGATGAATAAGTAGAGATGGCAAAGTGGCCTAACCCTAGCAATAGCAGAGATTGATTAGTGGGTGGGAGATGAGTTTCAAAAGGCATCTCCTCTCACTTACCTTTTTTAGTGTATGCAACCAATCAACACCAACACCTAACCAAAAGTTTAGTGTTTGCTTTTCTTTATCATGGTCCATCACCTACGTACACCATCAAAACTTGCTCAGCAAGGCGGTTACTATGAGAACAGCCTTATCATGTACTCATGAGAACATTTTTAGATCGTCGGATGATGAGTATTAAGAGTCGAAAGATTTAGGGTAGATATTGATAAATAATATTTCGAAACTAATAATAATTACGAATAATTCATTCAACCAACAATAATTACGAATAATGCATTAAACGATATGACACATTTGTAACAAAACTAATAATAACTACGAACTGTTCTCATGATTATATGATAAGGTCTGTTCTCATATGAACTATACCATATATATATATATATATCATGACTCATATGTAACCAGCTCTTTCCATGCGAACATATAAACACCGAATATATGTGACTATACCGCCGAATATATAGAGTTAAGTCCGGCGAATATTTCTTCCATTAATAACAGGATTTTTCCCCCCTTTAATATCGCCTAATCTCAGCCATCTATTTAACGATCTAATGGATAAAGGTTGTTCTCATTTTACATGAGTTGTTACATGGGAGCCAACCTCTCTCTCTCTATATATATATATATAGAGAGAGAGAGGAGAGAGAGAGAGAGGTTGACTCCCATGTAAACAACTCTTGTCATGTAAAATGAGAACAAATTGTATCCGTTAAGATCGTTAAATAGATGGTTGAGAGTAGGTGATATTAAAGGGGGGAAAATCATGTTATTAATGGAAGAAATATTCGTCAGACCTGACTCTATATATTCGACGATATAGTCACATATATTCGGCGGTATAATCACATATATTCGGTGTTTACATGTTCACATGGTAAGACCTGTTAACATATGAGTCAGGATCTATCTATCTATCTATCTATATATATATATATATATATATATATATATATAAAAGCCAACGGTTTTTGTCGGCGGGGCTAGTGTCCTTAAAATTTTTTTTTGCTTAATATATGGATTAAAAGCAATTAGCGATAAGAAAAAACAAACTTATTAATTAAATTAGACGTATTATAGTTAATTCATACAAACTATAGTATAAATTCATAAAAGAATTCATGTCAACGGTAAATAAGGTAAACTCGTCTTCCGAGTTTTCATATTTTGAAAATGTTGCATGATGACTTCTGTTTCAATGCTTCTAAACAAATTATTCTCGATATAGCACAATATAGAATCGTTCACAAACTCATCTCTCATCTTGTTTCACAACTCTCTCAATGATCTTCATTGTTAAAAATGCTCTTTCCACTATAGTTGTTGCAACTAATAGTACTAAAGTCAAATTAATTAAACGATATATCAAGTGAAAAACTTTGTGAATTACTACCTCAACCATCTTCTTAGCAACATCCTCAATATGTTGTAATGTAGAAAAACTTTCTTTTCTCTTCATTTAACAATCCAGAACTGCAATTGTCGTTCAAGCTCCATTTGATCACATTTTGAGATGCCACGTGGATATAACTCTTCAAGGCGAAGTAACTTTGACTCACAAAAGCAGGATAATGAATTCGTACGGTCAAGACGTGCTATACATGTGAGTAGTTCGGTATTTGACTCATTGAAACGATTCTCCATCTCAACACCAACTTCATCAAGAACCTATAAACATAGTATAAAATTAATTGTATTAAAAAGTAACTATTAATATAAATCAAAATAGTCAAAATACTTGAAAAAATAGATCAACTCGAAATATTAAAAATGCGTGACAAAATATATCAACTCAAAAGTGGTTGTAGTTTATTTTAACATTTCCAATATGTCTAGCGCGGAGATTTGGAACATCATCGTCCATGTTGAGAATGTCAATATTATACTTAACACACAAAGTGTTGACATCTTCTAACAGTTTATCCCATCCGTTTTGATGTGATCCGGAAAACCAATGCAAACAGCTTCACTTTAATTCGACCCTTCAGTATTTTGGTCATAACGAATGCTACGTTTATCCAATGAAGGCCCGTAAATACTTGTTGGAAAGCTGATTTCAAGGGCTACAATATTGATGAAGACTTCAAGAGCAGATTCGTCCAAGAGATGGGTCTTAATTGACGTTCTTCCAACAGTCGGATTTATGGTCAAGATGTGAAGAGTCCAAAACCAATGCCTCATTATGTGGATCTTTAAGGCCTATAATTTATTATGACTTTTGGCCTTGTTTTTGATTTTTCATCTAGCCTTATTTTCCCTATTTAAAGGATTGCTTGGTTCATAGAAAAATAAGTGAGAGTTGATAATATTTGGAAAACAAATTGGTTACTAGGTTTTTGGTGAGATGCCGAAACCTCCTCCTTGGTGAGATGCCGGGTGGGTTGCCTTTGTGAGATGCGAGGGCGAAGGCATTAGTTCTCATAGGTGAGAGGCTTGTGAGAGTTGATGCGAGTATTGTAGAGTGGATGGTGAGATGCTTGAAGCTCTAGCAATACATATCTTGTACTTTATTTTCAATTATCACAATCCAAAACACATGTGTATGTTTTCTTTAGTTTTTCGTTTGTCTTGCATCATTGGATCCTTTGGCTAGGGCGTATCATTTGGTATCAGAGCCTTATTTGATGCAATTCAATAAGAGGCATGAAGATTCGATGACGAATCTTTTTAAAAGGTGGAGAGGATGATGTGATCCGGAAAACCAATGCAAACAGCTTCACTTTAATTCGACCCTTCAGTATTTTGGTCATAACGAATGCTACGTTTATCCAATGAAGGCCCGTAAATACTTGTTGGAAAGCTGATTTCAAGGGCTACAATATTGATGAAGACTTCAAGAGCAGATTCGTCCAAGAGATGGGTCTTAATTGACGTTCTTCCAACAGTCGGATTTATGGTCAAGATGTGAAGAGTCCAAAACCAATGCCTCATTATGTGGATCTTTAAGGCCTATAATTTATTATGACTTTTGGCCTTGTTTTTGATTTTTCATCTAGCCTTATTTTCCCTATTTAAAGGATTGCTTGGTTCATAGAAAAATAAGTGAGAGTTGATAATATTTGGAAAACAAATTGGTTACTAGGTTTTTGGTGAGATGCCGAAACCTCCTCCTTGGTGAGATGCCGGGTGGGTTGCCTTTGTGAGATGCGAGGGCGAAGGCATTAGTTCTCATAGGTGAGAGGCTTGTGAGAGTTGATGCGAGTATTGTAGAGTGGATGGTGAGATGCTTGAAGCTCTAGCAATACATATCTTGTACTTTATTTTCAATTATCACAATCCAAAACACATGTGTATGTTTTCTTTAGTTTTTCGTTTGTCTTGCATCATTGGATCCTTTGGCTAGGGCGTATCACGTTTTCTCTTAGCTCTTGCAACTTGTTTGTAGTAGTTTGAACCAAACTCACTGCCTCAATAATATTTTAATCCTTTTGTTGTAAGAATTGTGACAAGACATTTTTGTATCCCAATACAATCTCCACAAATGAGCGATAAAAACAAAATGATAACTCTCCATCTTTTCACCCAAGCTATCGGCAAGACCTTGAGCTTGTGTATCCGTGCCGGCAACATAGATATTATCAAGCACTTGAATTACTTAGGGCAACAAATATAGAAGATGAATAACTGTTTTACGGTGTGAACCTCAACGTGTACTTAATGGACGAGTTGGACTACATTCTTGATTATTTCCTCTTCCGTTGAAGCTTCACCTAATTCCAACATCGTAACTAAGCTTTCATGTTGAATTTTTCGGAACTCGTCTTTTCTTTGGTAGGAAGCTCCAACCATGTTTGTTATCATATGCAAAAACTTATAGAAATCACTAATAGTTTGGTTTGTACATGCAATTACCACAATAACTAATTGTAGTTGATGAGCAATACAATGAATGAAGCTTGCATATGAATTCGCATTTTAGATAAGAGTTCAATCCACTAAGTTCTCCTCGCATATTAGAAGTTCCATCATATTCTTGACCTATCAGTTTAGAGATAGATAATTCGTGTTTAGCGAAAAATTCATCAATAACTCTTTTCAAAGATAGTGTGGTGGTATAAAAAACATGAACTACTCCAATAAAGCGCTCTACCACTACTATATGGATGTTTACATATCTTACAACAATACCATTTGTTCTTTTATCGAACTATCACGAACCTTATCAATCAATATAGAAAATAATTTATCTCCAATATCTTTTATTATGATATGTACTGATGGACATGCTTTTGCAATGTCCAACTAAATGGTTGGACTAGTAAACCGGTGATTTAATGGTGTTTCAGACACAACCTTCTCAACTTCAACATTGTGTAAACAATACCACTCTAGAAGTTCCAAAATATTTTTTAATGGGGGAGTTCGAGTGTTCTTCATGCCACCGAAAAGCCAATCCTTGACAAAGTAGAAATCTAATAACATCCACAACTGCCGTTAAACGAATGCGATATGCATCACCCATTACTCGAACTCTAGAAGTCACATATCTTGTCAAACTTTGTCTTTGATCTTTGAAAGAAAAGAATAATGTTTGAGCATCGTTGTGAATACTACGTGTAGCTCCCACATGTTCTCTAAATTTTTTTGGACCCTTCTTCTAGTTACAAAATCTAGTTTTCACACATGTTTTGTCTCTCGATTGTTTGCTTATTTCTCCTCTAAAACGATAACACCAGAAACAAAATACGGAATCTTGAGAAACACTATATTCTATTCATTCCCATTGATTGAACCAATCCTTTTGGAAACACCTCGAGTACTTTCTAACAATAGTTCGTGGAAAATTATGTGAAATTGGTTGACATGGGCCTTTATCAACATACTCTTTTCTAACGTGGTCTCTAAAAAGGACATCATTATCATCAATAAGTTTTCGCAACGCCGGATCTCTAACAATATCCCTATCGTTCATATATTTAGTTCAAACTCTTTTTCCCCTCTAACATCTTTTTACCCACATCGTCTTTAACAACATCTATGTTTTCATGTTCTCTCGAGTTGCCGGCATTTCTATCAATATTTTGAGAATCAACACTCGAATTTGATGGTTTTTTCCTCCGAATGAAAAAATTATATATGTTCTTATTTAAAATACATAAATTTTAGTTCAGTTATAATTTAATAAAAAAATATTTAAAAAAGTATCTACTTTAAATCAAACAAAAAACTGCATACTTTTTTTTATATCAAACATGTTATATGCAATTAATATAAATATAATTCAATATTTATTCAGATAAAAAAAAACCTACAAAATTAGAATAAATTTAACTTAAGAGAAGGAAGATCAAACTTACGATTTATTCATGACCGATGACCGTCGAATATAAACCTAAATTGATGACTTAGAGATTTGAATATTTAATAGGATGAATCGAATATCAACCGCTAGAATTCTTGAATGATGTTATCGCCGAATTAATGCTGATTGCGGAAATTTTAGATTAATATATAAGGGTGTAAGGCTAGTTAAATAGGTTTAGTACATTCTAGGAATGCCTTGCTCTTCAACGGCAACATGGTTCCTATTAACGTGTTGTTTCAGCTCATTAGATCGCATGTTTTCCGGCTCCTACATGAGACGTTCTCTTCTAGAGTTGGTGTTCAAGCTTTTGGTTTGCACTGATGACATGAGTGATCTTATGATTGACGATGATACCCTTCCCGGGTTTGACATCTTCGCTACTGATTTCCATGTCGAAGGTAGGGGATGTCTTATCCCGATGGTAGTGGTTACGCTTGACACTCTTGGTTCCCATATGCTGATAGCTTTTTCAAAGGTTGATGGGCCTTTTGAGTTCGATTCAGCTAACTTTGAGTTTCTGAGGTATATGTGTCATGCTATGATGGGTAGTTGGTTCCGCTTGAGGCTTGCATGTCCATCTTGAGATCTTGATTATTAAGATTTCATTGTTTTGCACCTTAGACTCCGTAACCCGTATTTAGAAACCCAATTGGGTTTATGGGTACTTTTGTTTATATGAATTTACCTTTACCCATAAAAACCAAGCTTATGATTGTCCAAATTAATTAACACTTGTCATATACTTGAACCGAAGTTTATTTGAACGATTGAACATATAAATTAACATTTGAACAATTAGTTATATAGTTGAACAATTGGTCATATAGTTGAACAATTGACATATTTGAACAATTAAGAATATAGTTGAATAATTTTCAATTGAACAAACACATTATATTTGAACAATTGTTACTTGATACAATGGTCGATCTTTCTTACTTTTGACAATATATATATATATATATATATATATATATATATATATATATATATATATATATATATATATATTGGTTCTTGTGATGAGGCTCCTTACAATGAAGAGTGAAGAGAAAATTTGTTTATTTTTTATACTATGTGTTAATTTTTATTTTACGTTAGTTGTTCATTTTATTTGGTATCACTGTTTTTTTCTCTTCAGATTATCAACAAAAATATACGTTTAATTTTTTTTTTGTGATAAAAGTTCATTTTCAAAAAAATAGAAAAAACGAATAGTTGGTGATTAAAAACTGAATTCGATAATACAAGAAACGAACAAAATTTTCTCTTCACCTCCTCTTCACAAGGATCCTCCTTACCCGAACAGATCCTCATGTATATATTAGGTTTCAGAGAGAACAATTCTTGCGGAGAGGAATGAGTACCTCTAAAAATAGATGAATAGATGAACGGCTCATGATCAATCCACTAGTATGTCAAGTTATAATTGGATACATGCTTAAAATATTCACATGATTGCGTATTAGGAAATAAAGAGCTATTCAGGTAAGACCCCTTTCTTCCGGTAAGGCCGTAAGGCAGGCTGGGAAGATGACACGTGTCCATTTTTTTTTTCTTTTTTAGAAACGAATGAAAATGATGGTGCAAAACTTATAGAGTGATAGTGCATAACTTATAAAAGGATAGTTCATGAATTATAATAGAATAGTTCATAACGGTAAGGCGGTAAGCCGTCATGGTAGCCTAGGAAGGTGACACATGCCCAATTTAATTTCTCTCTTATTCCTCCCAACAACGAATTGAAATGATAATTCAAAATTTATAGAGGGATAGTGCATAACTTATAAAAGGATAGTTCATGAATTATAATAGAATAGTTCATAACATATAAACGATTAATTTATAAATAATTTGATATAATATATCAAAAAATGAAGTATTAAAAGTAGTAGTTTATGAACTTTATAAGAGTAGTTCATTGGAGATATAATATTTGTTCATAAATGGATTATCGTGAAGTACTATTCATGAATTACATGAGAATACTTAATGTAGTATATAAAAGAGTAGTTCATTAATAGTATATCATGATAATTCATATTCTAAGGGAATAAGTTATAAATTATATGTGAATAGTTAATAGTTATAATAAACTAATTCATGAATAATATAAAGTAATAGTTCTTGAATTATATGAGATAGTTCAAAGTTTATAAGAGAATAGTGCAGAACTTATAACATGGTAGTTCATTATAGTTAAAAGTATCCAAAATATAATTTCTTCAAAAAAAAAAATATGATAGACACGTGTCAACATCTTAGACGGTCGCACAACCTTACCAAAATTAACAATCTTACCTGAACAACACCCTTAGGAAATAAACATGATTTTAGGAATTCATGTTTCATGAACACGGGATTATGCTTTTCCGTCCTATCACACGATTCATCCTCTAATAAATTATAACAAACCAAGGCCGTTGGCTGTCATAGGTTGAAATTAATGACCGTTAAGATAATCTTTCAAAATACATAGATAATGCACTTTTAAGAAATTAAGGTTAAAATAACACAAAATTAGATCGTTTTATAAAGTAACTATCATCATTATATTAAACAATAACTAATTGGTGTGATATTATTACATAAATAAAATCTTATTTATTAAAAGTGTATATTATAATTTGTATTTAGTGTTTCACATTCATAAACACTATATATATATATATATATATATATATATATATATATATATATATATATATATATTAAACTAGACTACACATGATCTATACCAATACTAATGCATGCACATAGACATTACACTGCATGCATGTACAAATTAGATTGCACATAATTTATACTAATGATTATACATCTCACCTACAATACTCTTCATTCATATAGCTTCAATCTTTGCACAAATTTATAGTTGAGTGCGCAATAAGACTTCTTTAGAAAAAAAAAAAAAATCTTTTTTTTCCCTTTTTATAAATTTTAATTTCATATATGCATGTACCAAAATGTGTATTACTTTGTAATAATATATGCATTTTTCTGTTCCTATATATGCATTATTTTACATCAATATGTGCAAACTTTGTGTTAATATGCGTAAATTTTTTTAAAGATTATTTAAATTTTAAAATATTAAAAAAAGTTGATTTTTTTAAATAAATTAAATTATTTAAAATATAAGAGAATAAACATATACTAGAAACATGCTTCTATTAATGGTGATATTATAAGTAAAAAAAAAGATTAAATTAACATTTATTTCTTGCGATATTAATAGTTATATCTGATGCGAGCCCTATATATAAAGAGGTTATTTATTTGTAATTGATGTTGCAAATTAATTAAGGTGACGAATGTTGATTTGAAGGGAGGAAAAAATCCGGTAAAGATCATAGCCACTTTATATAATGAGATGCGACAGTTGTAAATAGTTGGTCATTAATTATTGGACCCTATCACAACTCCTTTTTATTTTTGTCTTGTAAGAGCATTTGATTTGATGAATGTGGTGTTTCCACTTGTCATCTTCACTTATCATCTACCCTTATCTTGTTTAGGCTAATATGACAATAATTTAAAAGTAGCAAGACAAGCCATTTTCAAATTGCAAGACAAGCCTCAACTACTTTAATGCTTCTAACAACAAAGTGTACTTGTAACATTTTTATTTTCATACTTTGTATCATATAATAGTCACACGTAGATCCATCAATAATACTCAACTCGGTATAGTTTAGGTTCCACGACTTTAGACTTCAACTCGGTTATGATTCAACCTATTCACTACTACAAAATTGGGTTTATATTCCATAACATATAATCCGGGCGTGTAATATATGGATTATAAAATATGAAATAAGATGAATAAATAATTATAATCCGGATTTGATTACGATTCGGAATATAAACTTCGCTAAATTATGTGATATGCGGTACAAATACGCTGTAATATGCACGCCCGGATTATTTGATAACCCAAATAACCCGGTTTTCTAGCAACCGGATTATAAATATATTTTTTTTCCCAACCGGCTTATATCTCTATTCAGAATAGGATTTAAGTTATACAAGAAACGCCCGGATTAGTAAGCTCTCCCGATCTCAAGAAAAAAGCTCTCCCGCTTTGCTTTTCCTTATGCGCGTCCTAGATTTTTTTCATCTATCTTTGTCGAGTTTAGGGTTTTTCAATTCGATGGAGCCTTAAAAAAACATCGATCAACTGCTACTTCAAGAATCACTCAACCTTAGTTCAAATCTAAGGTAAGCTTATCTCCTATCTTTGCCCTTTCTATGCTAAGACATCCTTTCGAGTTAAGTTAATTCCACACACATCTTTGTTTGATGTTAGGTTTCAATTGTTTGATTGAAACCGATTGTGGACACTAAAGAGGGTGGCGGATTCGTGCTTGAATTGGTCTTTGAAGAATCATTCTTAACCCTAGTTCAAATCAGAGGCAACACCTTCATATTTTCCCTTTTAAGTGCTAAATAAATTGAAGCCTACAGTATAGAATGCATCCTTGTTAACTTTGTGTCAAAAATAGTGTCATATTATCCATTTGGTTAATACATAGATGTTATGTGAATTACGGTTGTTTGTTGTTGTTGATTCTGAACCCCTACACAAAGTAAGCAGCTAATGAGTTTTTATGTGTTCCACATTTCTGCATCCATGTTCATGATGAATTTGTATGATTTTTTCCCGTTTATAGTTCTTATTTGGTATCAAATTGAGTTTACTTTAGATTTAATGAGCTTGTCTTGAGGAGAGGATTTCCTTGTTTGAGCAGCTTTTGGTTTGTGTTTGTGTCTATGCGTTTTTGTTTAGACTTGAGAATGATTTCATGGTTGTTACAATTTGGCTTTCATTTTCTGAAGTGGATAGAACTGAGCTATAGATTCAGATGATCAAGCAACTTTAGTTTCCATTGAGGTATATATATATATATATATAACTAAATAGGAGGAGTGCTTAACAAATGATTTTATTGTGAGTAAGATTAATATACTAAATAGGAGTGTTGCTTAACAAATGATAAATATATTCTCTAGGTTTTTTAAAGATGATAGATTAATCAACGTATGACAAAAAGAGAGTAATGATAGGTTCCAAGCACACAATTACTAAATTTATTGAAATATAATCTAAATTCAATCAAAGATTCAATGTACTGGGCACAACTATAACGAATTGAAGTACTGAAGACTAGAAGTGCTAGAACATAATTGGAGTGCTACTTAACAAATTGAAGTACTGAAGATTAATATACTTAACAGGAGTGCTACTTAACAAATGATAAATATATTCTTTAAGTGCTAAATAAATTGAAGCACTAAAGACTATAAATTAAGAGAACATAATTGGGACTCACATGACCATAGCTTTCTCCTTCTTGCTGCCCCTAATTTCATCTCTTTCTTCTTTATGATCTCATCTTTTGTTAGTGGGTGTAACTAACAAGCATTTTTATTAATTAGGTAAGAAGAATTCTGTAGAGCTTTTTGAAACCAATAACTGAATTCCATAGAGCTTTTTAACCAATAAGGTAGTATTCACATTGGACCCCTGTATTTCTATTGCTAAAGCACTGTTGTATTTCTGTAAGAGCTTTTTGAAACCAATAACTCAATTTTGTAGACAATGTATCAATTAAAGAATGAATTATGTATTTCTGTAGAGCTTTCTGAAACTTTTTGATCTTATTGATGAAAAATATGACAGTTATGTTATTGCTTTACTTTCTCATCATTTTCACATGACACACTTTGATAGATTTATGCTTGAACTGATTAATGTAATTATATTGGGGATTGTACATGGAAATTCTCAAGGTCATCATTTGATGAAAACAATGTATCAATTAAAGAATGAAATCTATAGACAGCTGACATTTATCTCAGTTAATACCTATAACTGAATTTTGTAAACAACTGACATTTATCTGTGGCTAAAAACTCAGTCAGATTTTCGATGCTGATACATATCTAATTTTCCTTAGCTATTAATGTAATGTGACAATCTTCAGCCTCAAATTCTGCTGTTATATGTTTTGTGCCATCTTGATATCTATAAATTATTGAAATATAATCTAAATTCAACCAAAGATTCAATGTACTAGGCACAACCATATCTAATTTTCCTTACTTTGGAGTCCCCAAGTTGCCCGACCTGTTTAAGCTCCCACTGGTTTCGTCCGCTTTCTCTATCTATCCCCTCCTTCCCTTTTTGTCCCATGAAAATGATTGATAGATGTGTATATGATATTTTTATTGATCTCGGCAAATATTTTTGGAAGAAAGTATCAGACACTAATTTATTGCTCTATTCTAATTGATTTTGATTATGATGCGAAATGAGTTTACCCTAGGATTTGGATTTTGGTTTGTATACTTCATATCTATATGGTGATATAGGGGTCATACTGACATTGAGTTTTCTTGGATCCTTAGCAGCGTGATTTAAACACACAGAAGATCAGTAAGGAACAGAACATTAGAAAAGAAATTGCGCCCCGTCTTTGTCAAATTCGGCTAGAAAGGTTTGCTTTCTTTCCTCAATAAAGCTTTGGTCACTTTTGATTTAGTTCCTTGTAATGCATGTTATTTGGGCTTTAAATTTTGGGGAACTGTGTTTTTTAAGTACAAATTTGAAGAAGCATTCACTCATTTAGACTTGATAGTTAGTTGGTAATAGTGGGAAGTGGCATGACAACAAGTTGTGGAAACATCCTTCTAATCGTGATTTTGTGCCATGTGTTGAACCCATTTTGAACTACACAGGTGATTTCTGTTTTCTGCCGACTCCTATAATATTATGTTTATTTGTATATGAACATATTTTTGTACTTATCCTTCTGCCTTTGTTTTATTTGGCCACTTCCATGTTCAGCTCCTGGGGAGACAAAGAAGTACCTTCTTGTTCATACCAATGGCGGGCTTAATCAAATGCGTGTAGGGGTGTGTGCTTCTCCCTCTACATCTTGTATATCAGAGTAGACTTTTGCATATTGTTACTGTTCTTTGCGGTGACGTGTTGTATATTGGATTGCCTCATCAAATGGGTGTAGGGCTTAATGTTTGGGTGTTATTGTTCTTTTATAGTTTCTTTTGTGTGACGTGCTATATACCTTTATTTATTGCAGTGTTCAAAATTTTCTGCAAAGTGGTCATTTGCGGTGGCATAATTGTTTTGCTTACGAGGTCCCTAAGAAGAATCAGAGTACCTTGAATGACTCAAATCAATAATGTTATTTGAACCGATCTTATAACTCATAGACTATGTTTTTCTAGTTACGTTTGTTTAGGCGTATGATTTAAAGTTTAGCAATGGTTGTAAACATGTTTTCATTGCACGTTTTAGTTTATAACAATTAATGAGCAGGTTTATTATGTTTTGGTATAATTCAAATGTGTGAAAAGTCAATTATTGGATTTGAATCAAATGTTACAGGTGGTATATTCGAAAAATAGAATGAAATATAAAAAAAAAAAAAGAGAAAATAATCTGGATATATGTTGGCGGTGTATAAAGTCAAAATTCTAATAATCAGGTTGTAAGTATTCGGTGTATATTAACCTCACCCAATGACGCTACCACTAAACTTCTTAATCCGGTTATCTTAATCCGGATTATAAAAAAGAAATATTCCGGTGTTTTACACAATTATATAATCCGGATGTTCCTCCTTATTATATACGTTTCATATAATCCGGTTATTTTATCATTTATATAATCCGGATGTAACACATCCGGATTATATTCGGCCCAATAATCCGGATTATAATGTGCCAAATAATCCGGGCAAAAATACGATCGAAAATATGGCAAAAATAAACCTAGCAAATACACCGGTGCTTCGTAAAAAAACGCCCGGATTATAAAGTTTGGGAGCAAATACACCCCTAACCTTTAATCCGGTGCAGGCCCGGATTATAAGCCCTCAACTAACCGGATTATAAAGTCCTTTTTGTAGTAGTGATTCAATGTTTGGATTGGGTTTATTGGGCTATGGGTTATACACTTCCACCCACTTTTCTAACTTTATATATTTACATTGTTTCACTTTACAAATGTTCAATTATCGATTAGATAAGCGATGAGATAGATCATTTGATCAACATGTGACTATATGCACACAAGATTTCATTATAAATCAAATTAGTTTATTAAATGTAGTCGTTAGTGGTGTGCAAACGGATCGATCCAGGAGTCTGGATAGCCGAACCAACACTTTTATAAAAGGTAGATCCAAATCCGGGAGTATCCTGATATCTGGCACTTGTTATCCGGATTATATGATCCGGATATCTGAAATAATCAAGTTCTCGTTTTAATCTTAATTATAGAATTTTTGACCGGAGATATTGGATATCCGGATTATCACAGTAATTAGTACCCCGATCAGCGGGATATATCCAATTCAATCAATTACTTATTAAAACTCTAACCTAGTGATTTGAAAAACCTCTCGGGTTAGATTGGATTTGGATTATCAATTAATGAATATTTTTTTATTTAGATTTTTCGGATCAAATCTTTCAGTTAGTATTAGCCGGATCATATACTTTTTCTCACTCCTAATAGTTGTAGTATATTATCCTCTATTGTCATATATCATGTCCATCATGTTTGATAACATTCACTTTAACGTATTTTTTCACCCCGATGCATATCCATCTCTATAATATATAGGTTGGTTTTGCATTGTTTTATAGTAGATTTCCATCACTTTGCTATTGTGGAAAAATATTCGGGTTTTTATGACAATGTAGGCATTACAGTCCGTTTGGAGCCAAAATGAAGCTATCTTTAAAGGAATGTTTACTACTAGCTAAGGTTCTACTAGAAGTCAATGTCAAGACTAAGTTGATTGAGAGCCGAGAGCCGAAGAAATGAAGTATTGCTCGAATAATACACTCAGACGAGTTGAATAACATTCATGTGAAGAGAATTTGATCAACCCTTCCAACTGTTGCATTTTGCACCAGGTTGGGTCCAAGCTTTGCGTTTGATCGATTTGACCATGGAGCCCACGTTAGAGTTTGAAAGAGTTATCATTCTCTCTCCCTATCCCATATCTTGCCTAAAAAATATTGTTAGTTAAAGATATGGTTAGACGTTTTAGATTGTTTCCTTCATAGATAAGGTTAGTATAATTAGTCTCAACTCTAAAATAAGTTCATTCCGCCGTTACTTTTTTTTATCCAATTTTTTTCCATAAAATTCACATTTGGTAACCTTCATTGGCGTTAAATTATCCTCTTTGGTCGACACAATCGCCCCTTTTGATTGACTCGACCGCCACATGCTTTTAGAATTTAAAAAGGATAAATTATTTAAGTATGTCTTGCTAGTTTCATATTATGTTCTAGGGTCCGGAGAACCCGACTTTGCATGATGATTACATGATATTGATGATTGTTTATATGCTTTGATTGTATTTCTTAATTCGTCGTTATGGTAGTTCTTCGCTCATTCAGTGCAAGAAGTGAGAGGTGTACATGTATGTTCCTTGGTTCCATTTGTGCTTCTAAGTTCTAAGTGTTGTTTGCAACATGCGAGAATTGTGTGAATTTATACTTTAATATCCTACAAGATGCGAGAGGTGTTGAAACACCCATTTTAACATTTTTTCCACCCTTACTTTTATCTGTCTCTTGAAGACGTAGGTTACTTTTGCATCATATTAAGGTAGATTTTCTCCCTTTTTTGTTTTGGCGATATACTCGTTCTTTCATGATATTGCATGGACTTCCAAAAGACAAAATGGAGTTATTCAAGAAAAAATGTCTACAACACACTAAGATTCTCTTTGTGGTCGAGAAAGTCCAAGTCAATACAAAGTTGAGAGTGGAGAAAGATTGCTCGATGTTTCACCATAGGTCGGGCTGATCGATCCCCTTTGGTTGAGCCGATATATCCAATTTAATGAGCTTGTGACCACATCTTCCATACACTTTATTTTACACTAAATCGGGTTGAAGCACCATATTAATCGGGTTGGTTTAATTTGCAATGGTAACCGTGTCAGATTAGAAGATTTATCTTTCTTTTCAATTCCCTTTGTATCCCCTTACGGATTGTGTAACACCCCGAATCCGCGGGACTCGGGATGTCACATTGGGCTAGGATCTCACAATGGATCCTGACCCTAGCCTGACAACAAGTTCACTGGACCTTACAACATGGCACTGACAGATATAAAACAAATACATAAAACAATATAAACTGTACGAACCAAAGTAAACAACAACATAGCCGAGTATATAAAACGACATCCTCACATAGGAGGTACAAAAGATCATCCTCACGCAGGAGGGGAAACACAACAACCCCAAACCAACCACCTAATGTACGAGAGTCCTCGGCCTGTCACCCTGCCAGATCACCCAGTAGCGCCTAACCTGTAAACATCTACAACACGGTATGAAACCGTTAGCTAACCATACATATATGAGGTAATGCATAAGCACAAGCACAATCATGAAAGATAAACACGTCAGCATGCTATCACACATTTACCCATTTATTATCTTTATATAATGACCATTCACTCAAAAACCGTATATATATAGATATATGAAAGTATGTGACACGAGGACCGATACATTCCCGCCTCTGAGTACAATGTCCAGCTGTACGAGTATCGGTCACACAATCCGTGTACCCTATGGGAGTGGATTGCGCCCTTCCTGTAAACCAGTCTGGCCTGACAACAGAGAACCTCCCAGACTCCACGGCGGGATGAAAGGGAAAGGTTATCACAGCCACGCAGTGGGGCAGTCAATAGAACATAGGTCGATAAAAACGACAACTCATGCTATCATAGCAAACATATAAAGCACACACCACTCATGCAAACACCCAATATAGGGATGGTAGCTAAGTAAGTCCTACGGACTTACCTCAACCTCGTACAAAATCAACCACGATCACCTCTACACTGGAGGGACAACACGGCCTATAAAAAGGCATAAAGAGATATATCAACCTCTATTCATCAAAGGGGTCACACCTAGACCCAAAGGGATCCATAAGGATCATACTCAATCTATGAGCCTCACAACCAACTAAACCTCAATATCTCAACATGGCTCACAATTCCTCAAATCTCAAGGTAGTATCTAATCAACATTCCTCAATCTCATTTTTAATCCTAATTTAATTAATTAACCTTTAATTAATTAATTAGATTTCGCCAGAATAACGTTTTGCCCGCAGGCAATTTCTAAACCCCCTGTCATCAGATTTTATCAAACAAGAACCCATAATCACCAGAATAATATAACGACCATAATGGAATTTCTAATTGTCCTATTTGACAAGCCTAAAGTCAATTTAGGCCAAATCGCAGTACGGAAAACGAATAAATTCATAACTTATTCGTCACTAACCCGATTGACGATCTGAAAGAAGATTCGGAATCACAACGACGCAGGCTACGCATGGACAACATCAAATTCATCGGAATCTGAGCGACGGAACCGTCCTGGTGACATATATGCTCGACCAGCCCTCCATATACTCAGAAATGCAGAAACTCGGTACCGTTATGAAGAGAATGAAGAGAGGAATCCAGAAACTCAAACGGAATTGAAATCGGATTAGAAACGGAGAGTAGATCTGAGTTTGAAGGTTGAGAGAAATCAGAGCTTTTACGAGAAAACGTGAAAGGAAATGAATTAATAAAGGATTTTCCGCTATTTATAGTGAAGGCGATAATTATCCTTTACTAAAGTCGATAATTATCCTTTAACCGATCCAAAGGCGGGTCGAACCTCTTTCTCCAAACTTCTCGAGATTGGAACATTAAATCTGAAATATTGTAGGGATAATTATTACACAACTGCCTCGGAAAACGTGTATTCCTAAGCCGTCTTTCTTAGCCGTTAAGAAACGAAATAGCGACTCTTTTGGCCATTTTGCCTCTCCATGTTATTTCATATCTAAGACATATTCGATGTCCTGATCATTTCTCTCAACTGCATTTTTATTAATTGGAGCTCCCAAATGCTCCAAATAACACCGGAGGGTAAAAATAATTACCCGGGGGAAAAAGTAAAAAGTTCCCCAAACGTCCAAAATTACGCGAGGAACATAACGGTGGGACTCATACTCATCACTTGGGAAATCTTCGCAAGTTATATGTCAATTACTATCAACGATTAAGTTAATCAACATTAATTAGAATTCGAAAATCCTAACTATTACAGATTGTAACACACCGGATTCTCGAAATCCGGGATATTACTGGTTAGGACCTCACAATGGGTCCCGACCTCAGTTTGACAACAATATTACTAGGATCTTGCAACAAGACACAAATAAGAAAAACCGAAATTCATAAAATGTATTTTTAAAAGGATGAATGCAACCAAAACTAACAGCCTATCGTACTTAAACAACGGAAAAGATTAACTGTCTTAACAAAGGAAAGACAACAAAGCAACAACCCAAACCCCCACTCTAAAGAGTACGGAGACCCGGCTGACCACTACTTCCGGATCACTCAGCTGCTGTTCTAACCTGCAGTAAAACTAAAAACACAACAAAACAACCATTAACTAGTTATCTAAACATTAGGAGAATAATAATAGCACACACACATATAAAATAATAAACACTCATCATGCTTTCAAACAATCCATTTATTATCTTCATTTAAGTCATTCACTCTAATGATACTTATTTTGTGACACGAGGGATTCCCAAACCTCGCCTCCGCCCCCGTGTACCCATCAGGAGTGGATCCGATGCATCTCACCGTGTACCTGTATGGTCTGGGTATAGAGAACCTCCCAGTCTCCTGGCAGAGCTGGGCAGTGATATCACGGCCCATTATACATACACTTGGGCCTTAACACATAACAACAACGGTCGTCCTAACAAGTTGTTATCATTATTATCACACACACATGGCACACACACCACCATTATCACCCAACTAATATCCAGAAACTGGCTAAGTAAGTCGCAAGGACTTACCTGAATCAAACCACAACTCTCACAATCTCAACTCGGTCTGCAACCGTAGAAACTCAAACGCCTGTCATACAAGGCACGTGGGTCAAAATACATCCCATAATCTTAGAAGTCTATAACTTCTAAGATGCACAAACTCATCAAGAGAAAAATTACTAAAAAGTCCTCTTAAGGTAAAATGACTATTTTACCCCCGGTTCCGAAACTCCCAGATTTGTCTATATCTTAGTTTCAAACTCTCCTTTGGAACCCATTTCCACAATCTAGTTGTTGCGGAAAAGTTTGGTAGGGATTTATAATAGTTACACAAAATTCTAGATTTTCCCAAAAAGTCGTTAAGGTCCGACTTTGGATTAAGATACGAGGCTCGAACAAAAATATAAAAATTCCGAAATAAATCTCCAGGTCATCTATGATATACATGCTATTCATAGGAGTAAAGATCTCTCACAACTATACAGCCACAACTCTTACATAAATTCTTAAACTTGGTTAAAATATTCAAGAATTCTAGACTTAGCCAAATTTTCTTCTGCTGTAAAAACAGCCCAACTGTCCTACTTTGAGCCCTCGTAAGTTCTAATCCGGCCGTTAACTTTCTCCCAAATTTTAACACAGTAAACTTCATATTTCTATCTACAATATATTAAAAATTCAACGGTGGATGTTCAAGTTAAGCTATCCAAATACGGGTTCAAAGTCATTAGTTTCAGCACACAAAAACTGAAATTTCTGGGTTGTTTTTGGATCTTAAAAATCTAGTTTTTAGGACAGCACCCCTATCTTCCTTACTATTCCTTGCCGATCCTATTTAGAACAAGAACAAGAGACATAAGATACAAGCACACAATCTACCTACTCTCTACCCCTTCACCATGCTACCAACAAAGACAAGATACACTTCTCTACTAACCCAAATTCCTAACTCAGTCTATATTACATCCTTTATGCTGCTGAAATTCTTAAACAATACTAAGGAGGAACAACAGTGAGAAGACTCACCCCATACTCGGCTGCAGTTAGGAGTCGTAACTGCCTCCCTAACGGACTGGGGTGAGGCTTGCGTGCCGGACTAGGCTCGAGGTTGGCAACAGTCGTTGGTGCAGTGAGACTGGTCCCATTAAATATGTGCAGGAAGTAGAGGAGCAGAGGGGAAACAGACAGCTTGCTCACCTTATGCACGAATCCAGCGGCTGCAGCAAGGTCCCTTGATGCTCGACTCCAACGACGTCAATGAGGCTCTTGATGCTCGACTCCAGCGGCTACAACAAGGTTCTTGTGCGGTGGACCGGAGCTGGACGTTTCCCTTCACCGTGCAGCAGGAAGGTGGTCGACGAGAGTGCACTGACTCAGGAGGAGGAGAGGTAAAGCCGGTAATCACCTGGCCGGCGTCGACGGAGCAAGGTCCGGCGCAGAGGAAGAAAGTCGGGGTAGTCGCTGTCGGGCGTCTTCAGTTCGGTCCGGCACAGGAGGTTGTTGCGGCTAAGTCGATAGTACAGAGAGATGTGGGAAGGTAGAACGTAATTAGGGTTAAGGTCATTAGTTTAGGTTAAAATTAATTAGGTTAAAAGAAGTTAGTGGGGGAATTAGGAGAGCTTATAGAGTGGGCCGGCTAGAAGGTGAATGGGCCAGAAGTTTGGGCCTGCTCACCAATAGAAGAAAAAGGAATGGGCTGAAAGAACTAACATTTTAAGTACGGAATTATTTACGGAACCATTTACGGAATTATTTACGGGTTAGATAAATTATCATCATATGTGAATCAAGGTCACATAAAATGATAGAATTTAATATTGTTTTATTTTATTTGCAAATTAAGGTTGACGGATCGGAATCCGGTTTGATCCGGGATTAAACCGAAATTAAAATTTTCGGTTATTACACGGATAATGTTTGTTAGAGATATGGTTCAGTAGGACTAGCCTCAAGCCCTAGCAAGATTAGTTTTATCTTCCTCCCTATAAATAATGTTATACATCCATTTGTTTTTTATAATCCAGTTTCTAAGTCAATTTAGATTCAACATCCTTCGTAAGCGTTAAACTCTTGCACCGGTCAACTCGATTTTCATTGCAAATTAGCTCAACTAGTGCCTTGTTGATCGGCCCAACTCTAGTCCTCGTCGGCTCGATTGGTATTATCTTGTTGATTGCTAATTATTTTTGGATCCGGAGACCCGGCTTGCATGATGATTCTATGATGTCCATGGTTACTTTATCCTTTGATTTCATGTCTTAAATTAGGGGTGTTCATAAAAAATCTGATCCGTCAATAATCCTACGATCCGACTTAAGAATATCCGACGTTTACTCGGTCTGACGGAAAGCTATCCATATCCGCTCCAATCTGGCGAAAAAATTTTGGATATACGGCTACGGATCTTTTTTTTAACATGCACCCGGATATCCGTTATCCGATTATATAGAAAATAATAATTAAATTATATCACTTATGTTCAACTAGCTGAGTTGGTAAGAGGGAGAGCCGGATATTTAGGTTTTTCAAGATGGTTTGAGGTTCGATTCTCCATGGCAACTTCCCCAAATTTTTTTCCTTATTTTTTAAAGAAATCCTAATATTTGACAAAACATCCAGCAACCGTTTGAAATCGTCTGATTCGTCTCTACTCTCCCAAAGTCGATAGGCACTCTCTCTAGTCTGATACTCTTAAGGCTACCGGAGACCGGCGACAACCCTCTCTTAAATCTCAACTTCTCTTCACGGAATGACACAATCTCTCTCGTCTTCATCACTTTGTCGGCTTCGAGCGTTTGACCCTCACATGCTCACAGTCATAACCTCTTGACCTCTCCTATTCGACCCTCAGTCTCTCAAACTCTCACAGTCTCTACTCTCTCGTCTTCGACATGCGGCTCTCTCACAGTCCCGACTCCCTTTGTCTCTCTCACAGTCACAATCGAGTCTCTTGCTCATACTCAGACCACTTCGCACCAGATCTAGTCTCAAGGGAGTACTGAGTACCACATTCAATATCATATTGTAAACCCTAAATCTGAGGTTTAGACAATTTACAGATGTAGTTTTGGCAATTTTTTAATGCAAATTTTTGTATCCGGATCTTTGGAGTATTCGGATCTTCCGGATATCCGTTGTCGGATATTCGATCCATTGAAACTTCTCGGATCGGATATCCGGAAACTTCCGGTTTGGATCCGGGTACCATATTCGCAAAAAAAAATCCCGGATATCCGAACCCGGCCTATCTTAAATAATACGGTATAGTAGTACGATGATCATCCAATGCGAAATGCGAGAGTTGTGAACGGATGATTTCTAGGTCTATTTGTACTTTAGGGTGTTTGTTTGCAAGATACAAGAGTTGCGTGGAGTGATACCTTCTTTTTTTTGCCAAATACGAGAGTTGTGTAGTAATGTTTCCTACATAGCATGATTATATACCTTTAATAATATTTAATCATTTTTGAGTTTCTATTATGTATCGTTGTGACGAGTCAGGTTGTAAAAATACTTTATTGATCACATATGTTATTGTTACACGTTCTAGTTGTATCTGATTGGATAAATATAAAAATATATTCCTCTCCGTTATCCTTCTTCGATCGACTCGATGTGTACATATATCTGTTTGATTGAACCTATATTGACATCTTTAGGTTTTCTAATTTCAAAGACCACTTTTATCCTTGGGTTTGCGTATCATCCCAATTAATAATTTGTATGTTTTTTTTGTCTCCTATTCCAAACAAAACCGCCTATTCACCTTTGTCAAAATCATTACGGTAAGAGTCAACTTTTAAATTTTGAAAGTTGTTTTTTGTAACAATTTCTTCAATGGTTTTCCGTTTTACCTTTCCATTAATGAAGGTACACCCAAGATATTTGTCTAGGGATACATTACAAGGGATTCCCGGCCTATTATGGATGAGGTTTGTCATGGTGGTAGTCGTATTTTGTGTTACTTGGAAATTAATATGTGGAAGTTGATTTTTTGTCTAAGTATTGATGTTCTCACATTTTACATGGGCAATTGCTTGACTTTGCGATTCGAATATCTACACCTGTGTGTTTAGGTCTACATACAGGTTTTAGAGCAAAACTATTAATTTACAAAGGCCTTTGTTGATTCGAGATTGAACCTACTAGTTTTTTCATGAGTGACAAAGATGTGTGCACGATCAAGGTGATCATTAAAGAAGAAACAAGAGTATAATGAAGTCCATGACTAGGGGCAATGCACATAGAGGTTTACACCTTTTCGAGAGAAAGATGTCCAATTCAAGGCCCTTCAGAAGTTCCATATACAATCTGAGAGCATTTCTCCTACCTTCCCTTCCTTACCTTTATATATCATCCTTTTGATTATAGTTGTTAATGTCTTACATTTTTTCTTCATATTGGTAATTAAGTTCATACATATTCATCTTCATATAGTATAATTTATCTTTCACTTAGTGTAGAAAGCATTCATATTGCATATTATGGTGTCTGCTTTGGTTTGTTTCATGTTCAAGGCGTTACATGCCATTTGTGGAGGATAATTAAATAAACATGAGGATTTAATATTCCTTGGAGTCGGAAAGTGCATGAAAACATCAAGATCGACTCAAGATTGAAAAATCAAGAAGAGATCAGTGGAGTTGGATGCTAGTTTTTTACTATTACTGAGAGATTCTAGTTTTTTACCATATTTCCTTTGGGTTTGAACATTTATGTCAAATACAAAGTTGGGGATCTTTGAATTACATTATAAACTAATACTCGCAGATCTCCTAGTTCCAACCACACCATTAGAAAATTTAGTTTTACAAAACAACCGGAAAGTTGTCAAAGCTGCATAGAAAATACGGCCTGAGTGAAAATGTCATATACGGTGTGAGTGAGTGTAAAAAATATACGGTTCATAAACCTATATTTCGTTTTGCCATAAGAGTTATATGAGGACCTTCTTAGGTCAGATTAGTGGTGTGGTGGAGGGTTCCGACCCGCCACACTTTAGGTTAGGTTTATATTTTCGCCGTCTTAGAGATTTTTGAAGGTTCGTCACGTTGTGCTTGAACAATACTTTGTGAGTTAATCCAAGTTTTTTCTTTTCTTATTCTTTTTCTTTCTTTTATATGTATGGATGATTTTATATGATCTAAAGGATGGTTAAACCCATGATGACTGATTTATAATGTTTGAATTGAGATCTACAAAAATTTGCTTCTTCTTAATGTGTTTCATTCTTATCTTTTAATTACCTTCGTATGTTTATAATTGGATTTAGATAAAATTGGTTATCCACAAAAAGTGTGCTTGTTTTATTGGAAATATTTTAGAAGAATTTGGTTTAAAGGATTGATGTTTACCTTTTACTTCGAGATTTACTAACTATTATAGAAAGTTCACGTGTTTGTACCTTTTCTAGCTTTCCGCAAAAGCGTAGTTTTTCTTTGTCTTTTTGGATTTTTAAATGTTTAAAGGTTTTCTTATACTTGATATGATTGCATGAGCACTTTTAAGATGGTTAAACACAATCTTTATTTGTTTGTTACAAAGGCCATATTTGATAGTTACTTGAGTATTTGCATAATCAATGTTCAATTATATGCATGTACGTGGTTATATCTTGGTTTGTCATAGTAGTGATATTTACTTCTGTAGATCATTTTCTTCTTAATTTTTATATGTGTTTTTCATTGTCCTCTTTTATAAAATACAAAAAACCTTTCTAAAACAATTTTTTTTTCTCTCCCTTCTCTTTCTCTTATCCATTTACTTAACTTAATTGTTCATCAATTATATCCAATGCAGACGCAATCCTTCTTAATTCGAGTCATCTGACACTCGATATATTACGACTGATCTCGTCATCCTTGAGGGTAGGTTTTAATACCATCAAGTTTTTGGTGTTGTTATCGGGGACTGCGGTTAGTTTGATTGCTTCATCTAGTTGTTATTATAATTAAGTTTCTCGTTACTTTTGATCTTCGTTTCCTTTTCATCATTGTCTCACATGTTGAGATCTTGAAACATAAATGAGATGGATTATTACTACTATTTTGGCAACCTACAACCGAATTCATAGAATCCCCCGTGAAGAAGATGTTGAGGAAGATCGTGAATACTAGAGTATTCCAGATTTCTGAAAATTCTGAAGTAGGGGAATCTCTAGGATCCTTAGTAGATAAACTTATCAAAATAAAGACTAGATTTGAATTTCTTTTTGAGGGTCATAACATGTTGATTAAGAAAGTCTCTCAACAAGCCCGGATATTAGAGGAAGTTGAAAAATAACTCTCAATCGTTATTGAGAATTTCCAAAAGGAGGAATCAATTCTGGAATATCGTGGTTGGAAGTGATAAAGAGATAAAGAGGCATCTACTGAGCCATTGGATGAGGTATATCCCTTTACTTAGCGTGATTGTCTATCAATTAATTTCCTTTTTGTTTATGGGGTGGGTTGTTTGTTTCCGCGCATCCAAGGACTTGTTGTAAGTTATGCAAGGACCTTTTTAGGTTAGATTAGTGGAGTCTTGGAGGTTCCAATTACCTCACTTTAGATTAGGTTTAGATTTTTTCCGTCTTAGAGATTTTTGACGGTTTGCCTTATTGTGCTTGAACCATACTTTGTGATTCACTACAAGTTTATTTCTTTTCATACGTTTTGCTTTTTTTTTTCTATATTTAGCTTCTATGATCTAAAAATTGGTTGAAGCCTATGATGGCTTATTTATAATATTTTTATGAATTGTTGAATTGAGATATGTAGGAATTTTTTTTCTTTTGAATGTGCGTCATTCTTATCTTTTATTTACCTTCGAAAAATGTGGCGTTTGGGAATTCCGGATCGAAGAAGAGCTAGATCCAAAGGATTTAGATAAAATTGGTCTTCCGACAAAAGCGTGTTTTTTTCACTGGAAAAAATTGAGAAGAACTTGGTTTAAGGGATTGACGTCTACCTTTTAATCCGATGATTACTAATTGTCAAAGAGAGTTTTGATTTTTGTACCTTTGCTAGAACTTTCGTCAAAAGCATGACTTTTCTTGGTATATTCTGGATTTCTAAATGCTTAAAGGATTTTTCTTATGCCTGATACGATTGCGAGAACTTTCAAGACGGTTAAACACAATCTTTGTTTTTCTATAGCAAAGGCAATATTTGATAGTTACCTGCATATTCTCATGATTAATGTTCAAATATATCTATATACGTGGTTATATCTTGGTTTATCATAGTGGTGATACTTACTTTGTTAGATCATTTCTCTCCTTATTTTTAAATTTTCATTGCTTCTGTTCTGTATCCTTTTTTATAACATACAAAAACCTTTTCGAAACAGACTTCTCTCACCCTTGTCTTTCTCTTCTCCCTTTACTTCGCGTAAATGACTATCAGTTGTATCCAGTACATGCGTTGTCCTTGTGAATTCAACACTCGAGATACTACGATTGACCCCATCATCCTTGCGGATAAGTTGTACGACCATCAAATGTCATGCCTTCTTGGTACTTTTTCCTGTTTTTTACAGGTATGCAAGATGTACCACCCCAAATTCTCAGCACTCGGGAAGCTACTGGTCAGGACCTCACAATGGGTCCCGACCTTAGTTTGACATCAACTTTACTAGGATCTTACAACAAGACACACATAAGGTAACCGAAATTTATAAAATGATATTGTAATGTCATGAATGTAACAACATGATACTAACAACCAATAACGTACTTAAACAAATGTCTAACTCTCAACACTAAGAGGAAACAACAATATAATGTACACCCCCATCCTAAGGAGTGTAACACCCTAGGTTTTGGGAACTCCAAGCATCACGGGCTAGGACCTCACAATGGGTCCCGACCCTCAGAGTAGCAATGACACAATAGATCTTACACCAAGGCACAAACAAATAAAAACCAAATCTCAGTATAAAACCAAAGGTTAAAACAAAGAAAGCGTACAAGACTCGCAGCCGAGTTCAAAACAAAAAGGGAAACAACAACTGATATAAACCCGAACCCGTCCTATAATGCACGGGAACACCGGCTGACTACACCATCCAAATCACTCAACAACATCCTACACTTGTGGAACATCTACAACAATGGTATAAACCGTTAGCTAACATTCTAGATATCAGAAAGACAGTAAAGGCATAATCACACATAAGGTAAAGTAAACACATAACATTTTCACACTCAACCGTTTATTATCTTTTATTAAGCTATCCAATTACTAATTTCACTTACGGTTGTTACACGAGAGTCGATAGAATCTTGCCTCCGTCCCCTTTCACCAACAGGAATAGAATGTATGCATCCTTCTGTCACCTACTGGATTGGTCGCGAGAGCACCTTCCAGTTTCCTCATTCTGAACTAGACAAGTGGTAACCGCCCGGTTATATTACACTTGGGCCAATTAAGGTATAAATAAGTTCGATCCTAGTCCGGTTATCATTTATAACAACAATAAACAACACAAACAAGCCAACACAATCAAATCAATACGCGGAATGAAGCTAAGTAAGTCCAAGGGACTTACCTCGCTCAGATAAATCAGCAACAACTCAAATAACCTCAAGAAAGAAGAACGGAAAGCATGTTCACACAAGGCATCACGAACCATGAACCAAGAGGATTGCTAGAAGTCTTTAAATTCTAGTCTCCATGATCTCCAAGAGATCTACACAAGCTAGGGTCACAAACCCTAGTCTAACAAAACACCAAGAGATCTACACAAGTTGTGCCCCCCCCTGCGGCCATCCGCCCCTACGCCTGGTCCAACCGCCCTTGCGGTTTCCTCTGCAGTAACTCCCGTCTTTGGTTAGTTGCTTCCTTCCTTCCTTTCCTCGTTCCTTTCTTGGTTTCTTATGGTTGTTCTTTGTCCCCTGAGTTGCTATAAGACAAAGGTTGAGCTCTTAGCTTGTGGAGATCTCTTAAAGATCATGGAGACTAGAAATTATAGACTTCTAGCAACCGTTTCGTTCCTAATTTGTGATGCTTGTGTGAACAGGCTTTCCTTGCTCCTTTCCTGAGGGAAACTAAGTGTTCTCTGAGTTGTTCGTTGATCTTTGAGTTACCTTCGAGTGAGGTATGTCCCTTGGACTTACTTAGCTTCGTTCCGCGTATTAGTTGGATTGTATTGGCTTGTTGTTTTGTTTATTGTGTATAATGGATAACCGGAATAGGATTCACCCTTTATAACCTTGATTGGCCCAAGTGTATGATAATCGGGCGGTGACCACTTGTCTAGTTCTACAGGAGACTAGAATGTGCTCTTGCAACCCAGGCCCGTAGGTAACGAATAATACTGATCTATTCTTATTGGTAGACGGAAGCGGAGGTGAGTTTTGGGAGATTCTCGTGTGACAAAAGAAGTTGAATTAGTAATGGATAATCTTAATGAAAGATAATAACCGGTTGTGTGCAAGAATGCTATGTGTTTTTCCTTTACCTTATGTGTGTTTGTGTCTTTACGTTCTTGCTAGTATCTAGATTGTTAGCTAACGATTTATACCGTCGTTGTAGATGTTCCGCAGGTTCAGGATGCTGCTGAGTGATCCGGACGGTGTGGTCAGCCGGGGTTCCCATATGTTATAGGACGGGATCGGGATTTTGATTCTTTTGTTGTTTCCCTTTTGTTTTGAACTCGGCTGCGAGTCTTTTACGTTTTCCTTTGTTTGAACCTTTGGTTTTATATTGAGTTTTGGTTTTCATTCATTTGTGCTTTGTTGTAAGATCCGTTTGATATTGCTACTCTGAGGGTCGGGACCCATTGTGCGGTCCTAGCCCATAGCACTTCGAGTTCCCAAAACTTGGGGTGTTACACTTAACCAAAAAGGCAAGATTACTTTAGGGAAGAACATTATGACCCACATAATTGTAGGTTAACGATCTCAAAAATAAAATATTCCCAAAAAATAAAATTTTAGGTACGATTACTTTAAAAAGAACGTTTTGCCCACATAATTGTAAGTTAACGATCTCAAAAATAAAATATTATTCCTATATGAATAATAATTATATTTGAACTTAACCAAAAGACCAAGAAATGTATTATTCGTATAATCCTTAGACTCCCTATTTATACAAGTTATAAAACTATCAACCTTAGGAGATAATCGATGTGGATAACAAAATTCCTCAATAAGTTTAACGTAAATAGATCAGCCTAATAATCATTTGAAAAAAAAAATCTTCCCTAAAAAATAAACTTTAGGGTACGATTAGTTAACCAAAATAACGTGAAAATATTTAACATAAATAGAAATCGAAAACTAACAAAAAAAAAAATCGGAGTACATTTATTTTTATTTAAAAAATTCCAAAAAATAGATTGGTTCAAAAAATAAAAAGTATCGTCAAATAGTTCCACTTACATATTGTTAATTTGTTAACAAAAGATTTTATGCCTTAAAAAATAATTTAAAAAATAAAAATTTATTGGCCAAAAATGTATTATTTGCATAGTCAAAATCTTGAAAATATTTAACGTAAATAGATAAGGCTGACTAAAAAAACTCGAGGGGCAAAATTACTACCCACGTAATTGTAGGTTAATGATCCAAAAAATAAAACATTATTCAAACGCCAAGAAATGTATTATTTGTATACTCTTTAGACTCGTCTTTAGACTCCCTATTTATACAGGTTCTAATATCATCAAGCTTAGTAGCTAATCGATGTGGGACAATAAAAACCCTCAAAACATTTAACTAAATAGATCATTTTGATATTCATTTTAAAAACAAGAAAAAAAAATTTTCTAAAAATAAAACTTTAGGAATACGGTTACTTATATAAAAGTAACGTGAAAATATTTAACGTAAATAAATATTACTTTAGGGAAGAACATTATGACCCACAAATTGTAGGTTAACGATCCAAAAATAAATTCTTCCCTAAAAATAAAACTTTAGGGGTACGCTTACTTTAGAAAAGAACGTTATGCCCACATAAATGTAAGTTAACGATCCAAAAATAAAATATTATTCCGATATGAATATCAATTATACTTAAAATTTACTAAAAGGCCAAGAAATATATTATTCGTGTAATCCTTAGACTCCCCATTTATATAAGTTCTAAAACCATCAACCTTAGTAGCTAATCGATATGGGGTAACAAAATCCCTCAAAAAGTTTAACGTAAATATATCAGCATAATAATCATTTGTAAAAAAGAAAAAATCTTCAAAAAATAAACTTTAGGGGTACGATTACTTAACCAAAATAAGGTGAGAATATTTACGTAAATAGAAATCGAAAACTAACAGAAAAAATCGGACTGCATTTATATTTATATAAAAATTTATCCCAAAAATAGATTGGTTCTAACAATAAAAAGTAACGTAAAATAGTTCCACTAACATATTGTTAATATGTTAACATAAGATTCTCTAGCTTAAAAAATAGTTTAAAAATTATTGGCTAAAAATGTATTATTTGTATAGTCAATATCCTAAAAATATTTAGCGTAAATAGATAAGGTTGCCTAAAAAAATTTGAGGTGCACAATTAAGACCACATAATTGTATGTTAACGATCCAAAAAATAAAATATTACTCATATATGAATAGTAATTATACTTGAATTTAACCAAAATGCCAAAAAATGTATTATTTCTATACTCTTTAGATTCTCTATTTGTACAAGTTCTAAAACCATCAAGCTTCGTAGCTAATCAACGTTGTACAACAAAAATCCTCAAAAAATTTAACTAAATAGATCATTTTGATATTCATTTGAAAAAAAGAAAAAAAAGTCTTCCCTAAATAAAACTTTAGGGATACGGTTACTTATATAAAAGTAACATGAAAATATTTAACGTAAATAGAAATCGAACTTAACCAAAAAGCCCAGATTACTTTAGGGAAGAACATTATGACCCACATAATTGTAGGTTAACGATCCAAAAATAAAATATTATTCTGATATGAATAATGATTATACTTGAACTTAACCAAAAATGTCAAGAAATGTATTATTCGTATAATCCTTTGACTCCCTATTTGTACAAGTTCTAAGAATAAAACTTTAGGGGTACGATTACTCTTCATAATTGTAGGTTAACGATCCGAAAAATAAAATATTATTCCGATATGAATAATAATTATAGTTGAATTTAACCAAAAGACTAAAAATGTATTATTTGTATACTCTTTATACTCCCAATTTATACAAGTTCTAAAACCATCAACTTTAGTAGCTAATCGATGTAGGATAACAAAATCCTTCAAAAAATTCAATGTAAAATGGATCATGCTTATATCAAAAGATTCTTTAGCTTAAAAATAGTTTAATGTTTAATTTTTTTGTCCAAAAAATAGTTTGGTTGGAATTACATGAAA
The DNA here is from genome assembly GCA_033239125.1 of Fagopyrum homotropicum. Classification (NCBI taxonomy): domain Eukaryota; kingdom Viridiplantae; phylum Streptophyta; class Magnoliopsida; order Caryophyllales; family Polygonaceae; genus Fagopyrum; species Fagopyrum homotropicum. The sequence goes on along the minus strand of BSWB01000001.1, from coordinate 30,975,554 downwards.
TCTTCCTATAACAGATTGTTAGTTTAATAAATAAAAATTCTCTAGGTTAAAAAAATAGTTTACAAAATAAATATTCTCTGGCTTAAAAGTTTTTTTACAAAAAAAGTTTTTGGACTTAAAAAGAAAAGATTTAATGACGTTAATTGCGAGAGCTCTATTTTAGAAATACTGCCTCAACAGCGCCCCACGTTAACGAGTATATCGACTCCCTATTTATACAAGCTAACCGACGTGGGACAACAAAAACCCTCCAAAAATTTAACTAAATAGATCATTTGGCTATTCATTCAAAAAGAGAAAAAAAGCTTCCCTATAAATAAAATTTTATGGGAGCAGTTACTTATATAAAAGTAGCGTGAAAATATTTAACGTAATAACCAAAGACCAATATTACTTTAGGGAATAACATAATAACATAATTGTAGCTTAACGATCCCAAATATAAAATATTATTCTGATATGAATAATAATTATAGTTGAATTTAACCAAAAGACTAATAAATGTATTATTTGTATACTCTTTAGACTTTCTATTTATACAAGTTCTAAAACCATGAACTTTAGTAGCTAATCGATGTGGGATAACAAAATCCTTTAAAAAATTTAATTCAAAATGGACGATGATGATAACAAAAGATTCTTTAGATTAAAAAAATAGTTTAAAATTAAAGATTTTTTGTCCCAAAAAATAGGTTGGTTGGAAAAAAAAAAAGTTACGTAAAATTTTCTAATAACAGATTGTTATTTTAACAAATAAAGATTCTCTGAGTTAAAAAAAAGTTTACAAAAAATATTGTTTGGCTTAAAAGTTTTTTAGGAGTAAAGATATGTTCAAAACAAATCGGTTACAAAATATATTTTTTTAGACTTAAAAAGAAAAGATTTAATGGTGTTAATTATTGGAGCTCTATTTTAGAAATACTGCCTCCACAAAGCCCCACGTCAGCGAGTATATAGACTCCATATTTATACAAGTTCTAAAACATCAAGTTTAGTAACTAATCGATGTGGGACAACAAAAACCCTCAAAAAATTTAACTAAATAGATCATTTTGATATTCATTTGAAGAACAAAAATACGGTTAGTTATATAAAAGTAACATGAAAATATTTAACGTAATAAACAAAGACCAAGATTACTTTAAGGAACAATAGACCCACATAATTGTAGATTAACGTTCCCAAAAATAAAATCTAACCTAATAACCAAAAGTCAAGATTACTTTAAGGAAGAATATAATGACCCACATAATTGTAGGTTAACGTTCCCAAAAATAAAATTTTTACTTTAGGGAAGAAAATTATGAACCACATAATTGTAGGTTAACGTTCCCAAAAATAAAATGTTCCCTAAAAATAAAAATTTAGGGATAAGATTACTCTTCCATAAAATAAAACTTTAGGGGTACGATTACTTTAGGGAAGAACATTATGACCCACATAATTGTAGGTTAACGATCCAAAAATAAAAATTATTCCGATATGAATAGTAATTATAGTTGAACTTAACCAAAAGACTAAAAAATATATTATTTGTATACTCTTTAGACTTCCTATTTATGCAAGTCTAAAATCATCAACTTTAGTAGCTAATCGATGTGGGATAACAAAATCTTTCAAAACGTAGGAAGTGTGTTGTGGAATTTTCAAGGATCTGATAGGAACGTACAAAAAAGGAGATTTGGATAAATTTTTGATATTGATTAATAATTATTCTAAATAATAAAAATAAATAAAAATTCCGTCAGTAGGGGTTACGTTGATAAAAAAAAATATATTTCCGTCAGTTAGAGATTTGGGTAGATTTGGCTAGATTTTGGCGGTTATGTTGATAAGGATAGATTTTTGGCTATAATATATATTTATTAATTGATTAAAATCCTGGAGAATCTCCAACAAAAAAAAGTTAGGTACACTCTTGGAATTCCATGTTGTTAGTTTAATAAAAAATGATTTTCTGCCTTTAAAAAAAAAGATTTGGGTAGATTTTGGCGGTTATGTTGATAAGAATAGATTTTTTGCTAAAATCTATAATTTATTAATTGATTAAAATCTTGGAGAATCTTCAACATAAAAAAAATGTACGTACAATCTTTGAATAATAGGTTTTTAGTTTAGTAAAAAAAAGATTTTATGGCTTAAAGAATAAAAATTTATTGGCAATAAAATTGTGGGAGCTCCAATTGATTACTGCTTCCACAGTGTGTCATGTCATCAGATCATGTACTCTATTTTACTATGTATAATAGATAATAGATTAATAATCTATACGATTTTTTCTCTTTCTTTATCAAATTATTTTTCTCCGCCCAAAGAATAATTTTCTATATATGGAATGAACTATTTGCCAAATCACTCTCACACCGTAACATTTTCTTTCTCTATGTTCTTATTCTTCTATTGCGATCGATTAAATTTATAACGATCGATATAAGTCGCACACAATTCAAAATTGGTATGAACTTTATCCCAATTTTTAATTGATAGTTTGAATACCTTAAGGTATCAAAAGTATTAACGTCTTGGGCACACAAATCTCGAGGATCAATCTTGTTGAACAAAGCATAAAAATTGTATATTTTGAGGTACTATAATTAAACAAGTAGTGCAGAAGAAGTTAAGCTAAGAGATTATGAGGTTTTAGAGCTCTTTTGTTCTTTACGGTCTGTAGTTGTTTTTTATGCTTACTTTTTTAAAACATGTGATTTTGATGTTTTTTTGGCTAAGATCTTGTTTAATCTGCATTAAATATTGTGTGGTAGGTTCATTTTACCATATAGTTTGATTTTAATAGTAAATTAAACTAATTAAGGCTGGTCTAATTTGATATTTCTTTATCCCCTCGATAATGAAAATTAACAACAAATTAGTAATATAAATTAAACAAGCATGCCTAAACATTATAAGATTTAGATGATCGTGTAGACAAATTGTGAGAAAGTGCATCCCATACCTTCTTGTAAGGTGACCTTTTTTCCAAGGTTTCATAGCAGAAGTAGGAATTAACAGATGAGAAAGTGCAATCTTGCCTCCTAATCAAGAGTTGTATCACGTTGATGAGCTACTATCGTACTAGACATATAAACTTTTCTTGTTATATGTTGAAATATTCTTTACCACAAAAGATTTTTGTCACATTAGTAATCTCAACGTAAAAAAAAATTCTATTTGATGAAGTTTGTTCGCATAGGTAAATGATGTCAATGTTAATGCTGAAGAACTTGACTATATGCGAAACAAATGAAATTGACTCTTTTGTGCTTGATTCTGATGGTAACATTCGTGTCAAAAACTGTTTGTTTCATGTACAAATTTGTATAACAACCTTGGCTAATGACAATAGTCTCGCCAATATACCTGCAAAGCATCTCCATCCTCAAGACGCTATAAAGGATCTTGCGAGGACTAATCGTGGGTTGTAGATGTTGTGGGACTAATTGCTTCTCTTTCAACATCTTCAAATGTTGATTTACCTGTTAACATCTTAATTGCTATCTGAGCAACATCGGCAAACCACTCGTCCTCTGGCAAAGTGCTGCATATAAAAAGTATATACCATGGTCATACAAGAGTATGTCGTATACACTATAGTTAATGCATTTAGATTGAAAGAAAATAGAAGACTACTTGTATGGATCTACTCCTGTTGCAGTTACTGCATCAATCGCCCGAGCCATTACGTTTTTTGCTGTTTGTTGAAGATTCCGTGATAAGTAACGGCCTTGAGATGCAAAAAGTATCACAAACTCCATGTCCAAATAGAACTACTCAAACAACATTCAGATGATAAACAAATTAATTTTTGTCATGTTACATACTTGAGGTTGCTAAATAAATGTACATGTTTAAGCATGAATATGTCACCTGTTGAAGGCCGATTGGACCTAGTGGCTTTTCACCATGCTCAATCTCTGCCCAAAAGGTTTGATCATCAGATAGCCAAAGGACAACAGTTTCTATTAGCCTCATCAACAAAACTGTTGCAAACCTTTCCTTCCCAACAAATATATCAGCTGCAAGACTCGCCATTTGCGTTAGTTTTTCAAAAAGCTCCTACCAATGAGAGAAAATCAAAGCATAAGACAAATATTTTCTTATCAAAGTAACAAAACCACGGTAGCTGAAAAATCTTGTACCTGAAAAACTCCAGATGGGAACCACTCGGGTTCATGAGATTCATTATCCATATCAATGTACATTTGTGCGTTGATAAGCACAGAACCATCATCTGTAAAGATAAGTTCAAGAGTATGTTGTCTACAAAAGGTGTCTCTCAAGTTGTCCACTGAACGTTGAAGCCTCTTTTTCCACTCTCTCACCTCAGGTACACGGTTGTGCTTGTCTCCACCTTTATTTGCAGGCTCATCTGATCTTGGAAGAATCTTGGAAGTTGCATGCGGGATCAGATCGTCTGCAAGGAATAGTGCATTGGCAAGTAGTGCAAGTTGTTGGCTTTCTGTCTCTGCTTGCTTCACAATGGTTCTTCCTTCAGGATTAACCTCATGCACTGATGTTGGCAATGCATTAATTAATATGTTCACATAGGAGTTGAACACTTGGACTGTCCCTTCTAGTGTTAAAGACAATAACTGCAAGATTTCGAGTGTCTCTGCATCTTCAGCTATTTCCTAAAAAATGCAAATTTTGGAGAATTTGTATATTGGTGAGATAAATGAAACAAAAAGCATGTATACAAACGTTGTTCATTAATGCTTACAATTGACGATTGTGGTTCTTTTGGTTAGTAACAATTAGTGACCGAATAACTACTTAGTAAGAAGAGGCAAAAGTGCTTGTGTAAAATAGGTATAGACAAATTGCCTTTGTTTCTTCTTCAATATTCAGAAACTTGTAAGATGCTTGCTGAACAATAATGAAATTGTAAACCAACCATAAATATGTCTTGAAGTAAACACTTTATCAATTTATAAAATCAATCACCAAGTTTTAGCCATTACCTAAAAAGATTTGTTGGAGTACTTGTAACATATATAGCAAATCAAAATGAGTGAGTGATATATGTACCTGAATCATCGAATTGAACCTATGGGCACTTCTCGTAAGCCTTAGTTGTAAAGAAGTGGAGGTTACAAATTCACCTTCTGGTGGCAAAGTAAGAGACCAATCATCATCAGCCGCCAAAGCTGCACAACTCCTCTCAATCCGTTTGAGGTTAGTAGTCAATGCTAGGTCAACACATGGCTTGAAATGCCTTAGTAGTACAGGAGCAAGGGCCAGCCCACGTTCTTCTAATAAGGCACAATGGCCTAAACACGCGTGAATACACTCAATTGCAGCCCTCAGGTTACCGGTCCCTGAGGATGAGGCCAAAGAGTACCTCTTTGCAAGAACAGCCAGATTTTCAGTCTCATTGACAGCCCAAGTCACAAGCTCAGACGTAAACTTAGTCTCTTCTGACCCAAACACGTTCATACAATCACTGGACGCTTGTGCAATCGTTGAGAAAACCAGTTTTGCCAGGCTGGCACAATAAGCCCCTCTACTAGTGGCACCTAATGCAACGAGATTCCTAATATTGCGTTTCAACTTGTGGTGGTGAGCATTTAGAAGTAAAGAGTGAGCTCGAGGCCCATCTCCAAGTCTTTTGAGTAATGTAATTACTAATCTGAGCTCAGAGCATTGTGTGGAAGGCTGACCAGCAGTGTCCACTAGTTGATCAAGTAACTTTTGCCTTTGTTCAGCTATAGCATGGTTCAAAGACAACATGTTTTTTGAGCCAATTATTTTCCTCTCACATGCATTCTCAGCTACAGCTTCTCCTTCTTGGATAGTATCTAAGGCTGCTTCAACTCTTTTCTCAGACAAGAGAACATCCATGGACTCAATAAACTCAGCCAACCAGCTCTCCACTTTGGCAAGTTCAATATTTTTTTGGCTTTCAGACGATTCAACATCTATTAAGCCTTCGGAACTAGAGAATACCGAGTCAAGACGAGAACCATCAGCCAAGCCATGCACAATAGTTGCTTGTGCGGATAACAGGTTTCTCAGTGACACAAGTTGCCCCTCAAGAGCGGAAATCTCCTTTGCTGTCCTGCAAACAAACCAAGAATAAGACCTATGATATCTTGCTTGACCATCAACAATTGAAATTTCAATGACACGAGTTGATAATTTCTTGTATTGGATATAAAGATAAAAAGAAACAACTGCAGTACCTGATGAAGGCTGGATAATTAGCATAGACACTTTTGCGCATCTCCTCGGCAGAAGCCTTCTTCAATTCCTTAAGACTAATGCATAAATGCTTTATTTCCTATTAATCAACAATGAATAAACGAAAAAATTGTCAGAATTTCAATATTATATTCATCAATGTTGTGTTTCCTTTTTCACAAGGTCGTCGAAAAGTACACACAAAATCAGACTAAGCAAAAGCATCTCGAGCTTCTTCCATGTAATGTTGTGAAATCCATTGGGTTATCAGATAATCTTACACAAGAATCGCAATTACGATCAGCTTCATCAGAAATTCACTACAACAGAATGAAAAATCATAGATCCAAACGATGAATTTTGAGAAACATGCACAAAACAACATCTTAATCATCGAACAACTAGCGAGATATAATTGCATAAGAACGTGGAACGGAGGATCAACTGCGATGAAGAGAGGAATGAGAGACGCGAACCTTTTCGTTCATGTTAGGGCATTTGGAGGTGAGGTAGCCATCACTATCAAATTGCGAGCTCTTGAATATCTTAATTCTGTCACTCAGAGAGAGCTCTTGCTCTTGATCGAAATCTAACGCTAGTGAATCGACACTTCCACGTGAAATGAATTGCATTTGCGCTTACCTAATTCCTCGTCTTTCTTTCTCTTTAAATCGAAAGGTAATTGGAATTTAAAATCTCTCAGAGAAGAGTGATCCAGATTTGTGATGAACTAGCCTGCAATGTTTTCCATCTTGTTTTGATAGGAAACGTGGAACAAGGCCATGCAAATAGGAAGATTAGGTCAAAATTCTATGGAGCATAAATAGGATTTTCATAAAATTTAAAATATTTGTCCGTAAATTCAATATTGTTCGAGAATTATATTAATATAATCGATAAATAAAGTACACAAAATCACCTCTTAATTTTATTTTTCATTTAACCACCTTCTATTACACTAAATCAACCACCTCTAGTTTCTGTCTAAAATCCGTCCAAATTCAATAGCTCCATCAAAACATTAATAATATGAGAATAAACTAATTGTATTAAAATGAGTTAAATGGATCTTCCCAAGATTAGAGAGTATGTTTACTTCCACCACTATCTTTTCTGCAAATCCATAATTGAATCAGAATTCATTAAAGATGTCAAAAGCACTCACTTTCTAATGGACTGCGTTGCATTTGATTTCCAGTGATATTACCGATTGATATTTGAAGACTCAATTAGGATTTTTGTAGCAATTGGGAGTGGAAGGACGTTCTTGTTGAGTTGGGTTTTGGAGAAATTGGCGGTGGATCTTGAAGATGTTGTTTCATTGGGCTATCTTCGAGAGAAGTTTCCATGGATCATACCGTTGTTCAATTGCCAACGGATAAAGACCCCATGCTATTCTCCAATGCCGATGGCCTAAGGCGCTCATTTAAATGGACCGTCACATTTTAAGTCCATAACTATTTATATAATTAGTTTTTTAATTGATGTATAACTATTAAAACCATATACCTATCGTTGACTACCTACATTTAGGTTCATCATTATTGAAAGCTCATATTTAGGCCCGTTGTTGTTGCAATTAAGATTACTTTTCAATTTTACTTAAATTAATATACTTGATATATATATAAATTTATGTTAAAATTACATACAAAATCAAAAAAAAAATTTGGTGAAACGGAGCATGTGCTCCCGCGCCTAAGCGCTTATTTATAAAAATGAAACTTACAACCGAGTCATACGAGGAAGAGAAACTCCCCTCAAGTCCTCCAAAATTAATGAACGAACACAAATCGGAGGATCGGTCAAGCGATGAACCCCGATATCTAAGGAAAACACAAGATTTGCCAATGAATCTGCAACTCTATTGCCTTCCCGATGGATGTGGCCAAGACTAGTAGTTCAGTCCCGGAAGAATAAGCCTTGACATCGCAATACCAGGCTTGATAAGGGATGAGCCGGATTCACCCCCCTATCAATAATACATACAAAATCAAAATACACCTATATAATTATAGTCTAATAATTCTATTAAAAAAAAAGCCCGGTCTTCACATTCAATTTATTGAATCGATTCATGTTTAGAAGGAATAATATTGAAATAATGAAAAATGAGTCCTATGACAATGAAATGGACGGAATAAATGGGCGGTGATATTTTGCTAACGAAATATATCTAATGGATTTATGCAATAGGGTGATTAATTACAAATAACCCTATTAAATTTTGAGTAATTTACTATTAAAAAATATCTACAAATGCATTTGAAGAGATTCAAATTATAAACATACAACAATGTGAACCTCAACCTATTGTTTGTTGTGGTAAAAGAACAAGTGGGGGAAGTTAATTATTGCACTAGTCGAATCTTTTCAACCAATATTGGTCAAGAAGTCGTTGAAAATTAGAATTATTATACATTGCATGACATAACTCCACAGTCGCCTACCAAAACAAAGCAAACATTGCACAAAAAACAACATATAAAGGTAGAAGCCGCGAACCTATAAAAGGTTTTACATGTACGTTATCACTCGTAGAGGTTGAGGTGTTGCTAGATGCAGGCGTTATAACCTCCTTTGAGCAAGCGTAGTTGCACCTACTCGGACGAACCACTCGGAACACACCGTTACTTGCCAAGATGAATACATCCTTCCTATTATCCTGCGCAAACGAAAATATGTAGCCGAGAGCCGGCATGTCGCTTCCGGGGACAATGCTGCAGTTGAGCGGCGAGTCATTCGTGCAACTGAAGTCTACCTTTCTTGTTGTGAAATTCCCGCTGTCTTCAGGGTCTTCTGTTGATGCCCACATGTTGCTCGCGTATAGATCACCATACAAGTAACTGATGCACATTCATTCATTTACAAATTGTTAACTTTTTCTTATATCCGTCCCGAGACCAAATAATCAATGAGCCACACATACAAACACACGGGATTCCATCCTACGCAATAGGAGTATCCCAGATTTTTATATGATAGTCTCACTTAATGGTGTTTTATCGATGTGATCTCAACACAAATCACCACCAATTTGATTACTCGTATGCAACAACAACAACAATAATGATCTTACGTACCTTCCGTACGTGCAGGGATCGGTGTTAGAGCGATAGAAAAAGCCCCCGGATATTGCTGCTGACCCTTCTTTCTTATTCACATCCGAATGTCTATAGCCGGACACCGGCAGGATGAAATCTTGTAAACCTGAAGAGTTTTTTTCTAGCAAGGATTGCTTCACAGTGTTCACAATTGGACCTTCAAAGATCCCCCATCCATAGTTTCCGCCTTTCGTAACCACATCAATCTCTTCATACAGATCCTGCACAATAGGATCCACGTTAAGGTGAACCCACACGCAAACTTATCATATCCTCGATGTGGGACTTTTTAAGGTTAAAATAGAACCTCATGTGGGACTTTTTAAGGTTAAAATAGAACCTGTCCAACGTCTCCGCACATCAAGTAAGATGATCTTTCTGCATCAAAGCTACAGCGCCACGGATTCCTGAACCCCATTGCCCAAACTTCCGGTGCCATATCCGCGTCCTTTGAAAACGGATTGTCTCCCGGAACCGAGTAGTTTCCCCATAGCCCGCCGCTGCTTATTTCGTCTTCGCCTGTCATTCACACACCCATTACAAACTCACTTTCAGGAAGTTGCATTATGAATACTGAAATACTTACTTGGAATTTTGTCTACATCAATTCGCATAACTTTCCCAAGCACAGATTTCTTGTTCTGGGCAAAGCTATAAGGATCATCTCTACCTCCACCATCTCCCATCATAACATACAAGTATCCATCTGCAGGTCCAAATAGTATCTGACCTCCATGATTATTTTTGAAAGGAAGACCCATCGTCAATATCCTTCTCATCTCTGTTGGCTTCAAGTTTGTTGCCTGGAAAATAACAGTTACAGCTACTGAACTCATGCTCGTATACATAGGATATCATCAATTGAGTTTTTAGGGTTTTGAACACATTACCGATGATGGATCTGACCCGCTTCCATTGGCGGAAAACTCAGCAATCACGGTTTGGTACTGACATGGCTGATAGTTTGATGAAGTGTTGACTTTTGAAGGATCGCAATTAACATCGGAATTGCAAGCACACCTTCCATAACAAGCCGGTGATTTGAGACGATCGCAATTGTAAGAGGCGAAGAATCTCCCGTTCTTCGCAAAGTTTGGATGAAAAGCAAGGCCCATCATGCCAAATACAGTGTCGTACAAAACTTGATCAGTTAAATCAACGAAAGGATTTGATTCATCTACATCCAATTTTTCCGAAGAATCTTGATTAGGGATTTCAGCCATCCATACTTGTCCTGGTAAGTTGGAAAAGAAGGCGCGATTCGAACCATCGGGATGTGGAACCATATTGATATAAGATCCGGTGCCAATTTTCTCTAAGCAAATTCCATTTGAAGGAGTTGATGTAGAATTGGTATTATTGAGTGTAACAGGCTCGCCATTGAAGCAGATTGAAGCATTATCTGAACCACCAAATACGCCGCAAAAGGCCGTTTCTGATTGCCAGATTTCGTTTAGGGTTGAAGAGTTTGAGGCGACTGGCGCACCTTTGAGCGATGGTGAGAATGGAGAATCTGAGATTGATATGTCCTTGCAAGTGTTCCATAAGGTGGAACAGAAGCTTTCTGTCGATTGCTTTGATGAAAACGAGCCTGATGAATCAGATGAATTGCAAAGGATTGGGACTGGCTTTTCTTCTGTTTCAACTCTGAAGAGTTCAGCTGAAAACGGATCGCATTTCTGCAAATCAAACAAGAAATTGAGTTGCTGAAACTAGAAATTGAATCATTCAAAATTTGTGAGTTTGTTTCTTACAGCACATATGATGGACTTCACAAGAGAAGAACATTCGGGGTCAGAAATCTTCATTGCTTGAAACTTCTTTTGTAACTGAAGGTCTTGGGTAGAGTCACAACAGGAGCTTCCATTGTAAGGACAAAAGGTCAAGGGACTGTTTGCAATGGTTGGTGCTCCTGTTTTCCATAGTAACTGTCAAACCATGAAAATTCAAAAAGAAGCCATAATTCCAAAAGAACTTACTCAAATCTGTGCACAATGGAAGTGATGAAGAAGGTTGAACAATGAGCAGCAACAGAAAGAAGAAGCAGAAACCAGAAAAAGAACGCATCCTATTGTTCCAGAATTTCAACAGGTGCTCAGCTGAAGAAGAGCAAGTTAGATTTTTACGACCCTAGCTTTTAGTGTTGTTCATGCTGTCCACTTTCTGCAAAATCCAAAAGCCAACTCCAAAAGTCACTGATTTGTACAGACATTTGAGACATACATACACAAAGATCCTCTGCTACTTTTTCCCAACTTCCTCATTGAATATGGTGTACATAATAAATACTGAAATTTTTTCAACTTTGCTGTAGCTCTTTATGAATGTGTTCAGATAAGGGAGGTTAAGAGTGGTTGGGTTAGCATTGATGTTGGCTTGAATCTGGGTTTTGGGTAAAAACTGAAGAACATATATGTTTAGAATTTAGCAAGAAATGGTCAAAGAAGAGCAGCTCTGAGTGGAAACAAACATAAAACAATGAATGGGAGTGGGGGAACCTTTTTGGGATGGCATGATTGAGTGGTTGAGTGGGATTCAATTTAATTTGTACCAGAAAACAATCAAATTTTGATTTAGGTTTAAATTATTGGGTTCTAGAAATTTAGAAGCAGAAAGTGAAGAAAAAGCTATGGTAGTTGGGTTATAAATAAATGATTTTACCCATGTTTTGGGTTGAGGCTCCGTAGTGGTAGAGCTGTCAAAAGTTGACCCGACCCGTGAACCCGACCCGATGAACCCGAATCCGAACCCGACCTGACCCCGAAAATTTTGAAAAAACAGAATGCCCGGAACCGACCCGCTTGAAACCGATTTAACCCGAATTAATAAATGACCCGAAGTAACCCGGCCCGAATGACCCGATTACCCGAATAACCCGACCCAAAGTAACCCGATAGTCCGAAGTGGCCCGACCCGAGTGACCCGATAGCCCGAAATAACCCGACCCGATATAACCCGGCCCAAAGTAACCCGACCCAAATTGACCCGGTAGCTCAAAGTAACCCGATAGCCCGAAGTAACCCGACCCGAATTAACCTGGCCCGAAGTAACCCGACCCGAAGTAACCCGATAATTATATAATGGCATAATCCATACTATAAGTTTATATTATAAGTCTATAATAACATATTAAATACATATTACATAACCCATTCTATAAGTCCGATATCCAAATCTAGTTAAAGATCATTTCGATTAACAAATCACTCAAATATTTGCGGATAATTATTCAAACCGACTAAAATCGTTTTTCACATAAATACATAATTCATACTATAATTTTTAAGAATTGGAACTTTAAAGATATTTTTTTTATTCATTATATTGTCTATATATACATAAATACATATTACATATTCCATACTATAACTATAAGTCTATCATGACATTCTGCAACTCCGACACGATAAATGTATGGTAATAATGTTTTTAACTCATTAAAATAAATTTTGATTTTAACTTATGGTTTACTAATTACTTATCAGAATTATTTTCCAACTTTAATTTTCTATTTCCTATACAAGTATTAAAATATATTTATTACATAATACATAGTATAATTGTATAAGTATATATGATGACATTTTTGAAGTATTAATTTTTTACCTTGTTGGAGAAAAGATGTCTTAAAAATAAGTTTTTTTAAAAAAAATTGTATCAATTATACGGTTTTCACTTTCATTTGAATTAAGTTATGTGACTAATTGACTATAATATATTATATTTTATTGTACACTTTATAACAAACAAAATATGAAAAAAAAAATATATGGATTAAATGGATATGTCACATTAGGTGTATCGATCAAATGGATCAGTCACATTAGATACATGAATCAAATGGATCAGTCGGATATCCAGATCCGATTATAGTCATTTTAATTAAATGGATCATGCTAAAATCATTCCGATCAAACAAATCACCCAAGTATTCACGGATAATTATCCGATCTGACTAAAATCGTTTTCAAATACAATATTTTATAATTTGGATCAAACAGATCAACCAATTATCCACGGATTATTATCCGATTTCATGAAAAGTGATAAATAGTTACATTCGAATAAAATGTTACTTTCAAATAAAGTATCAAATAATATATATATATATATATATATAGTGTTTCCCACTAGTTTACTTAAACGTAATAGTTGATTGATATAAAATTATATTAACGATATGCCGGTTATTGATCATAATCAAATTAATTAAAACATGATCCAAACCGGTATTAACCTAAATTGATACCCGATCTAAACCGACTTGACCCAAAACAAACCGTTAAAAAGAGAGATTGTTTTGACCCGGCCCATTTGAACCCGAACAAGTGATACCCGATCCAAACCGACCCGACCCGAAACAAACCGCTAAAAAGAGAGGGATTGTTTTGACCCGACCCGTTTGAACCCGAGCTTGTTGTGACCGACCCGAACTGACCCGTTGACCCCGTTTGACACCGCTATCTAGAACCGAGCTAAACCGACCCGTTATGACCCGAGAACCGGGGCTACCCGATAACCCGTTATAACCCGAATAATCGATACCCGGCCCAAACCGACCCAACCCGAACAATTCCGGTTATCAACCAAGCCTTTTTTTGACCCGACCCGTTTCAACCCGAACTTGTTGTGACCCGACCCGAACCCGACCCGTTGGCCCCGTTTGACACCTCGGTGCTAGGAAGTATTATGAATGTAATCAACAAGTCAAATATGAATTTGCATATAAAATAACCTAAAACAAATGCTTTAGAGATAAGTTCCTGTTAAAATAAATGATATCTTGTCCCATTAAAAGTTAAAATACAGATGGAAGATACTGGTTACATGGAAAAGATTTTGATCAAAAACGTGCATACATAATAATTAAGTGAACGGGAATAGAAAAAATTATTAAATGAAAAAAGTATAAAATAAATATTAATAAGCACCAGTGGTCTAGTGGTAGAATAGTACCCTGCCACGGTACAGACCCGGGTTCGATTCCCGGCTGGTGCATTAATTTTTAAATTTTTTATTACAGAGCCTCAGACCGAACCGAGACTAGTATGAACTATGATGACCTGTTTCTGAATGGAGGGTATAATATATCATTTATGTAATGGGCCAGGTTTTGTGGCAACGGTAACCACTTGGGTATGAGCTCAATAAGTGGCGGAGCATGAAGAAATTTTAGGCAATTCAAATCTTCTCTCTCATGCTGTCTCTAAATTCTTATTCGTCCACGTGATCCCTATTTTTAATATCTGAACCCAACCAACAATTAAAACTTCAATTTTTTTAAAAAAAATAGGGGCCACGTGGACGAATAGGAATTTAGGGACAGGATGAGAGAGAAGATTTGAATTGAATTTTAGGGGTAATGTTCAAATTTTCAGGGTTTTCTTTACGTCTATTATTTATATCATCCTTTATATTTTAAGTTTAATTATATCTATATTATATTGAAAACACGATAAAAATTTACAATAGACTACAGTTTTTTTAAGAAATTAATTCATTCTGATTTGAAATTTAATCTAAAATTATCTTTGTATAATTTTTATTGTTTATTATAAAAGTTTATATAATTATAATGTAACAATTATATTAATCAAAGATATATTTAAGAAGAGTTTATTTAGGTAATAATGTACTTTTTTTATTAAGGATATTAAGAATGTACTTTTTTTTTTTATCTTGGGATAATATATACACTTATTTTTAGAAAAAATAATCGTTGCTCTGCGCATTCGACCGCGAGATGCACTGGGAGGGAGGATTGAAGCCACCAGTCCGCGCCGTCGGAGACCCGCCACCAGTTCGTGTCGTTTGCCGCCGTGGAGCTCCACCAAAGAGCCGCCGCTGTCGCCGTTGCTCGCCACTGCCGGAAACATGTACATCATCACCGTCAACTCTCAACAAACCCTAAATCGGTTGGGGAAGAAGGTTATTTGGTTAAATTATAAAAAGATTATTATATTTTGTAATTGTGTTAATAGCCAAACTTTTTGAATTTGTATATTTTGTCCAAAAAAGATAATTAAAATTACCCACAGTTGTAATCGTAGGGAATGACCCAAATTTCATAATTTGTCCCAAAAAAATAAATTGATTATGTAAAATCGGGTAACTAACATTGTGTAAGTGAGTTGATGCGTCCTTGGACACGTCAATGAAAGATTCCGTATCTAGATCAAGCTAAAGCTCAACTACTCCTTAGTTGAAGTGTGGATGCATTTGAAGGTGGATTGCGGAAGCTTAGAGATGGAGGCGGAAGTTGAATGGTTGAGTCGATCTAGATTGATCGATCAAGCCTTCAGTGGATCGGTTGAGTTGATTCTTGAAGAATTTTCGAATGTGGATGAGTTTGGATCGAAGATCCAAAAGAAGAACTTTGAGAGGATGGAAGAGAGATTGATGCTCTAGTAAGTAGGAGGAAAATACTTCTCAAATACTTAATCAAATTGAACATGCTTTACAAATGAGTCAAGCATCCCCTTATATAGTGGATGAAGGTCATGCAAAGAGACGGAACTTAAATGATGGAAATAAAGTCAGAATTAAAGTTCCAAAAATGAAAAGCCTAAAAATATGAAAGGTTGAGAATTTAAGTTCGGAATTAAGTTTCCGAATTAAATTCCGAAACCAAAAGTCTAATCTTAAATTCGGAAAATTAAGTCCCGGAAATTAATATTCTGAAAAATAAAAAAAACTTATTATTACAAAACACTAAATACGGAAAATGCGGAAAATGCGCCGGAACGGTGCCGGCTTGACAAGCTTCATGCCATGGCGGCGTAGAGGCACGGTTTGCAACCAATGGGCCCGTGACAAGCAATGGTGCGGGCAATGATGGATCCGGTAGCTTTGGCGATTACCTTAGCACGGGAACGAGTGAACGGTCCATGACTCCATCGGAGCAAACCCGGAGTGTCTCGTCTTCCTCATCTTGGGACATAGGGGTCAAGGGCGCATCATTCCCCCCATCTTGGATGTGAAACGTCCCCGTTTCACCTTCGTTAATATAGGGGCTCAATATATGGTGCAAGATCCTTGACATTGAACGTCGGGTGCACGCCATAGTCGTCCGGAAGCTCCAACTTTTATGCATTTGGGCCATGGCGGGATAAGATGTGGAATGGTCCATCACCGCGGTCCGAGAGCTTGCCTTTGCGGCGAGATGAAAAACGCTCCTTCCTTAAGTGGAGCCAAACAAGATCATCAGGCTCGAATGAGATTGGACGTCGGCCTTTGTTGCGTTGTGAGGCAAGTTGATCGGCACGCCGTTGGAGTTGTGTCCTAGTCTGCTCATGAAGCTCAATGATGTGAGCGGCACGACTTGCTCCGGTGATGTGTTCTCCGTCTTTGAGTGGGCGCGGAGTGAAGTCCATCGGGGTGTATGGATTAAGGCCGTAGACAACTTCAAAAGGTGAAACATTTGTTGCCGAGTGCTGAGACCTGTTATAAGAAAACTCCACGATAGAAAGTAAGTCCTCCCACTTGCGTGGGTTGTTCTTAAGGGTCGCTCTAAGTAGAGCGCCGAGAGTCCGATTGGTCACCTCCGTTTGACCATCGGTTTGGGGATGATAGCTACTTGAAAACAACAAGTTGGTTCCAAAATTTCCCCACAAAGTTTGCCAAAAAAAACTCACAAACTTCACGTCCCGATCACTAAGGATGGAACGTGGTATCCCATGTAAGCGCACAACGTTGTCAAAGAAAAGTTTAGCGACTTCGCTAGCGTTTTGTGTGCTCTTACATGCGATAAAATGGACCATTTTTTAGAAACGCTCAACTACCACGAAAATGGAGTCTTTGCCTCGTTTTGACATTGGTAGGTCAACCACAAAGTCCATAGAAAGATCCTCCCAAGGTCCCATTGGTATAGGCAAAGGAGAATACAATCCATCCGGACCTTGGCACGATTTTGCATGGTGACATGTGATGCAATTTGTGCAAAACCGTGTCACATGCTTGCGCATTGGGGCCAAAAGAAGTGTTCTTGTATACATACTTTTTATTTGAATAGCATCATCCTTCATGTAAAAGTATCTAAGTTAGAGCGATGAGAGTCTTGGTAGCACCGAAGTTAGAGCGCGGGATACAAAGCTTGCCCGCACGGAATAAGTATCCATCGTTAATAAAGAAAGACTCATGCTCTCGGAGGTCAAGGCATTGAGCGAATATATCCTTGAAGTCAAGATCCGTGGCATATAACTCTTTGATAAGAGCAAATCCATGGATGTTGGCGTCCATATGCACAAGAAAGATATATCATCGAGAAAGGGCGTCGGCTACCACATCTCTTTACCTTTCTTATGTCGAATGACATAAGGAAAGGTCTCAAGAAATTCTACCCAACTTGCATGACGTCGACTCAAAGTAGTTTGACCCTTGAGATACGAAAGAGTCGCATGATCCGAATGAATCACGAACTCCTTCGGCCACAAGTAATGTTTCCATGTTTTTAGACAATGAACTAAAGCATATAGTTACTTGTCATAAGTTGGATAGTTGAGTGAGGGACCGGAAAGTTTTTCTCTAAAGTAAGCAATGGGCCGATTCTCTTGTAGGAGAACACCCCCCCCCATAATGCCCACATTAGATGCGTCACAATCCACCTCGAAGGTTTTCGAAAAGTTTGGGAGTTGAAGTAGTGGTGCATTACAAAGACGGTCTTTGAGCAACTCAAACGCTCGAACATCGATGTCACGTCACTCAAATGTGACACCTTTATTAGTAAGCTCATGTAACGGTGCCGCTATTGAGCTAAAGTCCTTGACAAAGCGTCGATAGAAGCCCGCTAAGCCGAGAAAGGCTCGAACCATGGTGGCCGAAGTAGGAGTAGGCCGCTCCCGAATGAAGCGAACTTTTGATTCGTCCACTCGTAGTCCGTCCTTAGACACGACATAGCCAAGAAAAACTGTGGTGTCCGAGCAAAAGACACATTTCTCCAAATTAACATACAATTGCTCTAGTCTATGGCACTCGAGCACTTGGCGAAGGTGCCCGATTTGTTCATCCAAAGACTTACTAAAAACAAGCATATCATCAAAGTAAACTACTACAAAAATACCCAAAAATCGGCGCAAGACATGGTTCATGAGGCGCATGAATGTGGATGGGGCGTTGGAGAGACCAAATGGCATGACAAGCCACTCGTAGAGGCCATGCTTCGTCTTGAAAGCCATCTTCCGTTCATCACCTTCGCCATGCGGATTTGATGGTATCCCCTCCGGAGATCGATCTTTGAGAAGATGGTAGCGCCATGGAGCTCGTCCGACATATCATCGAGTCGCGGGATCGGATGACGGTACTTGACGGTTATTTGATTGACGGCTCGGCAATCTATGCACATCCGCCAAGATCCGTCTTTCTTGGGCACAAGTATGACTGGTACGGCACATGGAGATAATGACTCACGGACATATCCCCGGTCTAGGAGCTCTTGGACTTGGCGTTGTAGCTCCTTGGTCTCTTTCAGACTTGCACGATATGCGACACGGTTGGGCAAAGACGCGCCGGGCACCAAGTCGATTTGGTGCTCAATTCCTCGGATTGGTGGCAAGGCAGGTGGTAGTTTGTCGGTCAAAATGTCCTGAAATTTGGACTACAACAAGGACACCTCGTGTGGCACTTTACTCGGGTCATGAGAAATGGATAAACAAAAAGGGACAAGTGAGAAATAAGGAAACTTACCTTCCATGACCGGTTTCAAATCATGTCGTCGGGCCAATAGGATTCGTGGCTCACATCGCCCTTGAATGGTAGGAGCCGGAGGTGCATTTGTAGGGACAACACTCTTACTACCTCTTGCTTCAGTAGCATGAACCTTGGGGCCGGAGGTACGGGATCCGGAAGTATGAGCATCCACAACATCGGGAGAGATTTGAGGAGGGTCCAAAGGAGTCCGGCCCACACCATATCCTCAAGGGGTTACCGACACTACTTATCTATATTAGATGACTACTCAAATTTTGTGTGGACTTTTCCCATGTCTAATAAAACTACAACTTCTTCTTATGTGCAATCTTTTATCTACTTTGTTGAAATTTTCTTCTCGGCTAAAATTAAGTCCATTCAAACTACAACATGTCCATATTCTCATGAACAAAATGGTAGCATCGAGAATCGTCATCGTCATATTGTGGATACCGGGCTTGCCCTCCTAGCTCAATCATCTTTACCCCTATCCTTTTGGGATTATGCTTTTGAGACCGATGTTTACCTCATTAATCGGCTATCTACCCCCACTTTAAAAAAATCTATCTCCCTACCATATGCTTCATAACCAAACTCCCGATCTCAAATCCCTTCGAGTTTTTGGCTCCCTTTGCTTTCCCAACTTAGGCCCATACAATTCCCACAAACTCAACTTCCGCTCCATTCCATGTGTGTTCTTGGGATATGCCTCCAACCATAGGGGATACATATGTTTTTATTATGTCTCTTACAAAGTCTATCTCTCCCGGGACGTAATTTTTCATGAGTCACAATTCCCCTTTCAATCTTCAAATCATACATCTGCTGACTCTTTACCCATTACCTCCGGCCCATCTTGTATCCTACCTCCCCCTTCTTTTTTATCACCACAAAATTCCTCAGCCCATACTTCTGGGCCGACTTCGCCTTTCATTTCACAATCCAGTGACACCCCTTCTGTAACTCCATCAAGTCCATTACCTAACCAGCCCACTTCATCCCCTCAACTCGATTCCTTGTCCACAAGCCCTACTATCACACCTGACTCTCACATACCCTCTTCTTCTTCATCCCCTCAAATTGATTCCTCACCTCTAACAACACTTCCTCCTCGACCAATTTTAACCCGCTCTCATCTCAACATTTTCAAACCTCTAATTCGTACAGATGGTACCATTCTGTGGCCACCTTCATTTGCCTCATCCACTAAACTTGTTCCAGAGGAGCCTACTTCTTTCAGTCAAGCATCCTATTTTTCAGAGTGGCGTGCTGCTATGTCTCAAGAGTTCCACGCCTTACTTTCCACTCACACATTGTCTCTTTTCCCACCTCATTCCAATCTCAACCCACTTGGTGTCAAGTGGGTCTTCATGACCAAAAGAAAATATGATGGAACCCTTGAGCGCAGAAAAGCTCGATTAGTCGCCAAGGGGTTCAATTAAGTTTTGGGTGTCGACTTCACTTAGACCTTTAGTCCCGTAATCAAACCTTCCATCATTCGTCTTGTCCTTACTTATGCATTCATGTCCAACTAGTCCGTTAAGCAGATCGACATACAAAACGTCTTCCTCCATGGTGACCTAAATGAAGACCTTTATACCACTCAACCACCAGGTTTTGTCCATCCTCAATTCCCTAGTCATATTTGTAAACTCCATAAGCCTCTTTATGGCTTACGCCAGGATCCTCGAGCCTGGTACTCCAAGCTAAGTGACACTCTGCTCCATCTTGGGTACACCATGTCTAGGGCCGACAGGTACCTCATCACTTATCACACCAAGCATGAATCCGTTTTCGTTCTAGTATATGTTGATGACATTCTAGTCATTGTCTCCTCTAATCCTCTTGTAAATCAGTTTATCTCCCCCATTTTCTCTCATTTCCTTGTCAAGGACCTTGGTGACTTACATTTCTTTCTTGGTGTTGAAGTGTCATGCAACTCCACTAGATTTTATTTCTCTCAATCTAAATACATTCGTAACCTTTTGCAATCCACCAATATGCATCAGTCTAAACCGGTCACCACACATATGTCTCTCAATTTTGACCTTTCATCCACCAATTCTCCCCTTTTTCGTGATCCCACCCTCTACAAAAGTGTTGCGGTAGTCTTCAATATCTATCCTTCACCCGTCATGATATTGCTTTTGCAGTCAACAAAATCTGTCAGTTTATGCATCAACCTCGTCAAATACACTGGAAAGCCACAAAACGTATTCTTTGCTACCTCTATTCTACCATTCCTCTTTCTCTTCACCTCTCCTCAACACAAAATCTCACTCTTTCCGGTTTCCATGATGTTGATTGGGAAGGTGACCTTACTGTTAGACGCTCCACGGCTACGTATTGTATATATTTTGGCTCCTCTCTGATATCTTGGTCATCAAAGAAGCAGCCGATAGTGTCTCGCTCGTCCACTGAGGCCGAATACCGTGCCCTTGGTCAGACAACATGTAAGCTAATTTGGCTCCAACACCTTCTTGCTGAATTAAGGGTCTTCTTACACCATCCACCAATTCTTTGGTGTGACACGTTGGGCGCCACATACCTCACAGTCAACCCACTGTTTCATCACAGAACCAAGCACATCGAACTGGATTATCATTTTGTACGAGAAAATATTGCAGCAAAAACTCTTCGAGTGGCGTTCATCACCTCCAAAGATCAGATTGCAGATATCTTAACAAAATCCCTCACATCAACTCGGTTTCAATTCCTTCGATCTAAACTCTCACACTGTGCAGTTTAGTTCGAGGGGCATACTAGGACCATAACCTAAGCAGATGTAATGGCCTATGGCCCAATGACTAGCTGCACTATCTCTATATATATCCAATGCAATGTAATAGTAAATACAACAAATACAGATAACACCTCGTCAATATCATATGCTTTAGTACAGTTCAATGGATTCCAAAATTGTGGAAGCCTTTGGGATTCAACCCGAATACAAAGCCCACCGTTTTGGGCCTGGGTGTGTGTGATGAGTCATGGCCAAGCATTGTATTTGATGAATGAGGATATGAGAGGAAGGGATGACGACGACATCTTTGTCATGTAACTTGCCTTTTCTTTTCCCATGCTCATTCACGGAAAGCAATGAGGCATGGACCTTTTCTTTATTCACCCATTTTACTATTTATCTATATTTTGACTTTCTCCTCCTCCCATCTCAACACTTCGAAAAGTCTTTGAATTTCTACATTTACCACTTTAACCCAAATATTATTTTAAATTTATTTTAATTTTATATTATACAATATTTTTACATTAAAAGTTTATCAACCTAATATTTCAGGATTTTATTGTAATAAATTGCTTTTTTCATATTAGACTATTAGGTTTATCATAAAAGTAGAATAATAAAATTATATACCGGTCAAATCATAGAATTAATGTAATTGTGACTATCGATAACCTAAGAGTTATGAAGGGGATGGAATGAAGGCCAAATATTAAGAGAAAAGAGACCACAAAACGGTATGTATGTATGTATGAACACACAAGTAATGACCCATCAAATGAATACAAATAGACAACCGCAATTCAATAGAAGCTTCTGAGTCAACTCGGTCCTGCCAAAAACTCTCTTCCCTCCCTCCTACCAAAACAAAACACTAACACTGATCGTCAAACCATCTTTAATTTCCACAATATTAAACCCCTCTCTCAAGTTATCAACCACCAGGATGGACCTATTCACCAAGAGCAGAGCCGTAAAGCTCCGAACCCACATCGACAAGTACCTAGTCGCCGACGACGACCGTCTCACCATCCGTCAAAGCCGAAACTCTATCACACGCCGCTCAATCTGGCTCATCGAGCCCTCTCCCGTCACCGCCGGTTCAATCCGGCTCAAGAATTGCGCCACCGGCCTCTTCCTCTCTGCCTCCGACCTCCCTTTCCTTCTCGGGGTCACCGGGAAACGGATAATCCAGTCATCGCCGTCGTTTAACAACATCGAGAGGGTCAATTTCGTGTACGATTGGGAGCCGACCAAAGACGGGTTTCAGATTAAGTTCAGGGTTGCGTGCGCGAAGGAACAGGGGAGGTTTCTGAGGGCTAACGGCGGGACTCCTCCGTGGAGGAACTCCGTCACCCACGATGCACCGGTGAACGGCTCCGGTGGAAGCTCTGTTCTTTGGGATGTGGAGGCGGTGGAAGTGCCTCCTGTGGTGTCGGAGGAATGGGCAGGGAGTGATTTGATGTCGCCGATGTCAAGTTTAGCGTCGGAGTTATCCGATGACGATTATGGTTCCGGGTCCTTGTCGGCGTTGGCTTGCCGGTGGTCGCCTCGTTTGTCCATGAACAAGGTACGTACCTCTTAGTCTTAACTCTTAATAACATAATTACGATTATTGGTTAATTAGGGCGTTCGCCATTAGAACTAGTACTTACTACTTAGCTTAGCTATAACTATAACTATAATTACGATTATTGTAAATTTTGAAGCCAAACGTATTGCATAATTTAGTTTTGACAGTTGGAGTAGACTGATTGGCTAGATATCTCTCCAATGTATATAGAGTTGCGTGCACCCTTTAGAGGTCGAGAAACATCTTATTTTCGGACCGGGTTCATGCAGATATGTATATGATGTGGTCTAGGAGAATACCGCACTCTTTCTTCTCCTTTTGCGCAGTGATTAGATTTATAGGTAGACGCCCCACTAACACTGCATCAGCTACTAGGTTACTTGAGATGAAAGAAAGGTAAACCACAAGGAAATGGGGAATTAAAGCAATTAAGCTTGTTCATATCATTAACAAAGATAGCCAAATCATAATAAACTAACTAATCAAAGACTAGTCTTGCTAAATAAACTAAGCTACGTGTATCTTGTGGTTTAGTTCACTTTAAAGTTCAAAACTTTCACAGATTTATGACAAGGATTATTGTAAAAACATAACATTCTTAGGATAAAAAATAAATGAAAATTAAGCTTGGTTACTTGAGTTAAATCATAATAAACTAATAATCAAAGACTCGATCTTGCTAAAAAAACTAAAATACGTGTATCTGAGTTTCTATGCACAAACTTCTTTTAATAAAATTACAAGTAAATATATAATTATTTGCTCAAAATCAAATTATATTTTATCCAAGTTCTACAAGTGTTACATTTAAAATTTTATTATTATTGTTTATTAAACAATATATTTTTACCCTCGCCTACAAATAAAATAATAATAAAGTTAAAAATATGAGATTTTAATATCAATCAATTATATATATATATATATATGAGGTGATAGTTGATTAGTTTTATATGAGATAATTAATGTGCAACGAATAAATATAATAAAGATCATTCAATATTCGAAAGGTGAAAAATCTTCCGTTTCTCCAAAATTAAAAATAGGAGTTTTTCATATTAATCATTTAATGTTCTCTCAAAAGTTAAAAATATAGGATAGTAACCATGTGCAATAGAGAGCCCCGTGATACTATTTTTTTCCATTCACGTCAGCAAGATTCCGGCCACATTAACTTAGTAGCCCTATTCAGCTTTTCGCTTATTTTCAATCACAATAGAGAGCCTTGAGACTTCTATTTTTCACTTTTTACTTTCTTATTTATTTTCAATAAATTAATATATTATATATTTATATATTATTTATTATTAAATATTACTAATACTACTACAGAATAAATATTAGCCATAAAATTTAAATTTGTATAGTAATAAAATAAAATTTAACTAAGAAACAACTTAATAAAAAAACACAAATTAAATCACAATCAATATTAAAATTTTAAATATCAAACAAATTAATTAAAAAGAATAAAACACCAATTACATCCGCTTTTAGTTGGTGATGCATACTCGTAAACGCTAAAGATCTATTACGTAAACTCTTAAAGTCCGTTCAAAGAGGTGAAAATTTTTTTTTCTCCAAACATATGCAAAATGGGTGTAATTGGATAGATAAAATTATAACCTTTTTTTATTTTTATACTTAGTAATGAATCGGGAAATTAGATTTTAGTTTTAATTAAAACTACGCGCCACATGGCGCATTCTCACTGGTCGATTTCGGCCACTGAGGGAGCGGCATGTGGCGCACCCCACTGTTGGCGCACCCCACTGTTGTACAACAGCCAAAAACGACGTCGTTTTGGCCCAGTAGGGTCGAAACGACGTTATTTTGTTACTTAAAAAGGAAATGAAAATGATAGAAGTCGACACCAAATTAGGCATCGACCCCCCGGGCTCCTATGCCCCTCTCCGCCATATCATCAATTTGATGACATGGAGGGGGCATAGGAGCCCCCGACCCTCCATTGTGGAGGGTGTTAGGGATATCGAGAGTTACATAATCGAACAAAGAAATGCCTGATTACTTCCTATGTATGAAACTATTAAGAGTTCTCTCTTATTTTTCTAAGATTGTTGTACATTATAACTATTTTATGATATTTTTAAAATGCTTAATAAATTTGAGATTGTTTTGTTTTTTTACGATCGTTATACGTATATCCTAATGCCTTGTAAACTATTATTACTAGTAGTTAATATATAAACTATACATACTAGGATCGAACACACCAACTTTATTATTAGTAAAACTTGTTAAAAATAGAAATATAATGTTCTTATATAAAATTAGTCAATATTTACCATATAAATAAAATAATCTTGAACGTTTATTTGTATAGATCAGGTGGATGACATAAGTTCCTACTTTCTAACTGTAATATATTCTCTCTCTCTATATATATAAATCAATATCTTTTTCAATGGTTGTAGATAAAAATTAGGAGGGATGTGAGTCATTGAAAAAGTTTTATAAAAAGTTTTAAATCAAGGGCTTCCACACGCTCATTATTAATAGCATTTTTGTAAAATGACTTGAAATTTGAGAAAATACCCTTACGTTCAAAAATAGGTCATCAGTGTTCATACTTTTATATGTCATTGGTCTTGTTTTTATTCATCAAAGTGTCATGTTCATTTATTCTTTTGTGTTCATTTTATAATGCATAGATGCTCATTTTATAATGCATAGATGTTCATTTACAATATATAACCACAAAAAATTAAAAACTCACCACAAAACGTTAAAAGATGATCATAATATGTTATGTATGTGTAAAAGTTATAGATAAGTCATCAATGTTCATACTTTTTATACGTCATTGTTCATATTTTTATTTATCGGTGTTCATACTTTTCTATGTCATTGCTCATGTAAAAACTATAGACTATTTTTCTATGAGGCATTTTGTCGAAAAATTTGCGTGCACAATAAAAGAAGCATATAGATTGTTCAGTTGGAGCTATTAGACCAACTCATATTATATATTTACATATATTTTTTTCATCAAACATATCAAACACAAAAATGATTCAAACAAATTTGATTGAAAATTATGAGAGTTGAAATTCGAAGAAACAATACTTGAATCGTCTTGTATTCTCTTTGATTTTACAATTTATATGTAATCAATCTTTGATTTGATTGAAAATCGGAGCAAATATGAAGCTTACTTGCTTGTGTGTTAGCGGCAAGAGGGAGAGAAAAGAACGTGGGATGAAGAAATGTGAGAGCGAGGGTTTGAACATTTCTTTCTTTTTAGGATCTTATTTTTTTCTAGATTTATTTAATTACCAAAATGTCATTAATGATATCTTGTGTGAGAGCTCTTGATTTAGAATATATATATATATATATATATATATATATATATATATATATATATATATATATATATATATATATATATATATATATATATAGTGTGGTTCCCATGAGAACAACCTTATTGTGTATCATGAAAACAATTTTAGGCCGTCGGATGGTGAGTATTAAGGGTCGAGATTTAGGGTAGATATCATAATTAATAATAAGTATGAATAATCCATTCAACCAACAATAACTAGGAATAATATATTAAACAATAAGGTTTGTTCTCATATGATCTATACCATATATATTAAATTATATATTTATATTAAATTATATACTATTATTATAAGTAAATAATTACACTGAATTATATTAAATAATATAGAATACTAAGTATGTAATATAAATGTATTTATTTATAATTTAATAAATTTATATTAAAATATTTATAGAAAGAAGAAGAAAAAAAAGGTTGTCCGTACGGACAGGGGTCTAAACCCGGCATCATTGATCCGGACAAACAAATATTTTTGTAAAACCCAACCAGAATCCGGCCGGAACCCATAAAGTATTGTCATTCCATCGTCTAATGAGGGTAGATTATTATGGTTGAGGTCCACAATTGATATGTTTAGTCCGATAAAGTCATAAAACTAATAAGTTAGAACCCAAGATGGAATTCATCATAAATATTGAGTGGAACTAATAATAATAAATTTACATGTATAACACGAGAAAAACTCAACAAATAATTCATCAATCTTATATAGTAAGTTAGAACATGTAAATTTTGGTGGACCTAATAATAATATGACCACTACTCTAATTGCCTGCAATTCAACGTCTATTTATGTGTATACAAACATTATTTATGAGCTTTTTTTTAATAGATATCTGAAGGAGACACATTTTATAAAGTCTCTTCTCTTCCCTACAAGGACTCCTAACTCTTAAGTTCTTGAAATTAATAAATTAAAAAAAGGATAAGCATTATCTCGTCTTTAAACATCATAACATGGAACCACAACATAAGTTGATTTACAATTGTAAAGCTATAACACAAATTATTATTTTAATATAATTTATATTAAACTACAATGTGTTACATTACAGAAAAATCATACATAAATCTAAAAATAGAAATAGGATTCAAAATTTTGTATAAAATGATACAACAAGCAGACTTATATGAGAATAGTAAAAATAATATTTTAAATATATAAATAATAAATAAGATCATAGATAAAGTTATATTGGTGAAATATTTATGTATTAATAATACTTATAATGTCATATATTTTTAACCCTAAACATTGT
Source organism: Fagopyrum homotropicum (assembly GCA_033239125.1). Classification (NCBI taxonomy): domain Eukaryota; kingdom Viridiplantae; phylum Streptophyta; class Magnoliopsida; order Caryophyllales; family Polygonaceae; genus Fagopyrum; species Fagopyrum homotropicum. Next base: position 30,947,641 of record BSWB01000001.1, on the reverse strand, counting down.
GACTTTTACATATAATAGAAGATAAAAGTAAAACAATATAAAATCAAATCAAATTGGAAATAAATAATTTTTTATAATTAATAAATTATTATTATTATAACTATTAATTTTTTGGTTGATACATTTTCAATTTAAGAAATATGTTGGTAAAATGATGACATAGGCTTAAAATTATTTGATATAAAAAAATATTATCTAGAAGAGTAGCAGTGTGTTGAATTTGAAAGCCCCAAAGATTGAATAGAAAAAGACGCACGGGGTATATACAATTACAGTATACAGTCTTCTGCCGTGGCGCTTAGCTGGAAGCAGCGATGCGTCTTCCCTTCTCCTTCCTTCCATTACAGTCTACAAATAAGATGAGTAGTAGCTGCCGTGAGCGCGTCTCTCACTAAATTTACGTTTCCAATCTCCCACGCCGCCACTGACCGTCTCTTCATCGTTATCAACCCAGATTCCTCCATTTATATATCCCAAATTCGATTCTTCTCGCTAATATAATCTCTTCTCGATCAGTCTGCCATGGATTTCTTCCACAACGCAAAAGCAGTCCGTCTCCGGAGCCACCACGATAAGTACCTAACAGCCGACGACGACGAAGAGTCCGTCACCCAAGACCGCAACGCCTCCTCTCGCAACGCCCGCTGGTCAGTCGAGTTCGTCTCCGGCGCCGCCGACTCCACTCACATCCGACTCAGGAGCATTTTCGGAAAGTACCTAACCGCCTCCGACCACCACTTCCTCCTAGGCATGACCGGACGGAAAGTCCTGCAAACGCTCCCTTTCCGGCTCGACTCCTCCATCGAGTGGGAGCCCATCCGCGATGGCAAGCGCGTCAAACTACGCACTCGCTACGGCAATTTCCTTCGTGCTAACGGAGGCCTTCCGCCTTGGAGAAACTCAGTTACTCACGATGTCCCACATCGGACTTCGACTCAAGAGTGGGTACTCTGGGATGTTGACGTTATTGATATTTTGGAAACCAAGGTTGATCCACCGGCGACACTTAAGCCCGCTCCGGTCCATCCCACTCAGGTCGCGCATTCCGGATCTTTCGACTCCGATTCTGGATTTGAATCACCTAAGCAAGAGGTACAAATTCTTCAATTTGTTCATCACAATTTCGGTTCGGATTTGCATTTGCTTAACAAATTTCTCCGATTGATATTTGCAGAGTAGTGAATTTGTAGCGCCGAGATTGAATGGGAGAGTGATCTATTACCACATTGCAGAAGAAGACGGAACGGTAAACGAAGATGCAGGGCAGGGCTATCCATTAACGTTTAACAGCAACAGCGTGGAGGAATTGACTGAAAAGCTCAAGGAAGACACCGGAATTGAAGATATCATCGTCTGCACGCGCAGTCCTTTGAACGGGAAGCTCTATCCTCTTCGGTTGCATCTTCCACCTAACGCCGTTTCTATGCATGTAGTCGTCGTCCCTTCTTCGTCTATTCAAGCATTCTGAGCTTCTGTGTCTGGAGTTTTGAGGTTATCTTGTACAGTCTATTTTATTGCAGATTTTGCAGGGTTGCTGTGATAATACAGACCAGTAACAATTGGTTTAGTTTCTAAGAATTCTTTTCTTCAATCAACCATATTTGCTCTCTTGTATAAACATGATTCTTATTCTCTTTTTTGTAAAATAAATTAGTAATATTATCTCTGGATGCCTATTCTTCTGTTCTACCACAGCATTTGCATGAATACCACCAATCAAAGCAAAGGTATCATCGGTGCACAACTAAACGCAATAATCCAAGCTGAACTGTAAGAGCCAGCTTAGAAATGGTAGAATAATGAGATATCTAATTAATATACAGTTGTAAAGCCACAGCCTTTTGTTTTATTAATCATAAGCGCCGCGGAAGATATCATTTCTCCTTCTATCATAAAGGATATGTAAACAATTTATAACAATTTTTTTATTAAAGGTTAAAACCCAATAAGAAACCTACAATTTGTTTAGTTCTAGGGCCCGTTTGGTTCTAACTCCGAAAACGGAAACGGAATGGAAACGAATTTAGTCCATATATATATATATCCATACTCATGAAATTTTATGGAATCATTCCGTTTAATGAAAAATGCACTTGCTTCCTCACATTTTGTTACTCTGTAGGGTATCAAAAAGTAATCAAACTCTCGTCCAATTACTACAAACCATAAGGAATGATTCCAAAAATTTTAATGAACAAAGGTATACGTATTGACTAAATTCGTTTTCATTCCATTTCCGATTGCGAAGTTAAAACCAAACATGCCCTTAATCTATAACCTTTGACCAATGAGCTTTATCATGTTTGAAAGTGATAATCATGGATCTTTTAGTTTCGGCTACAGAAATATCTATTTTAATGAAATCTCGAAAAGTTGTCAGTTCCGTGCTACGTTTCAGAAAACGCCGCCATAGACACGGTGAAATAGCCACAAAACAGTTTGAGGGTATAATCAAGAGTAATTGTCACAATTTTACACTCAGACGTGGTATTTTGATGGTAATTAGTAAGGGAAAAACTTTGAGAATCTAAAATCCTTGGCTATTTAGTCATGAAATTCAAATCCAGCGCAAATTCAAGGGTATTTACCAACGAAAAATAATGGAGGCTAATTTTTAAGTGTAAGTTCGAGTCTATTTACCTTCGGAAAAAAAAAAATGTAGGAATGTTCTTTTTTTGGGTTCTTCCAATAATCTTTAACACAAACAAAAGAGAAAACAACAAGATTATAATACCGTTAGCGTGTGCAGAGTCGAGATATGAAATTTATGTTCTTAATTTTTGAAATCGCCATGGATTATGACGCCTGAATGACGTTCTGAATCCTAGGATAAAACTGCACTAGATTCAAGTTCTGTAATGACTTTGAAAATCGGACGAACTTTTTCTGCGTTGCACTCTTATTTTTTGAAGAGGAAGAGGGAGGAATTTTTTTGTGGTGTGTCTGAATGAGAGGACGAGACGCCTTTATATAGGCAAGCTCACGAGCGTAAGAGATCTGTGCATTTAACATACGCATTGATTCTGAGATTTGTAACTCTGGATCTGCACATTGAATATGGATTTTGAATTTAAATCCGAAATTATAACTCTGGATTTGCGCATTAAGGCAAACAATTTTGGGCTTTGAATCTACAGTTCATTACGAGATTGGACCCAAAATGATAGCCTTGAGTGGTCAATCCAATCCATTCTCATCACGACCTAGATAGTCTAAGTCTGAGCCCGAGCCTCGGCTCAACGCGTGCATGATCGGTTAGCTACGCCCGCTCCCCAATGAAAATGGGTAGTGACCTAAAGGTCACAACCTTTAAGCATTTTCCCTCCTTATATACCATAATGGTTCTACCCCTTTTATTCGATATGGGATATCCACATCTTGTCCCTTTCCCAAGTTTTGTATTGCGTACACATAAATTCGGGCATCATTATCTCATTCACCAGAATCCAATTATTGTAAATATATATACCATGAATTAGCGCTCGCGGAGTCGAAACCAAAGCTTATGTTTTTTTGGTGTTGACGATGGCTGGATCCCACCGAAAATTTGCCCGGAAAACCCAATACATTACTTATTAAAATATTGGTTCCAACAATCCCCCGCATGAATAAAATGATTCTAGACACATTTTTTTGAAACAAAAAGTTTTGTTGAGAGTATAGTAAAAAAATCACTACATTTGGGAAGGTAGCGTGTTTCAGCCTTAAACCACCCGCAGGGAGTAGCTATCGGATTTACTCGTCCAGGAGATAACCATGATGTCTTGAAACACCCGAACTTTGATGTAAATGTTACGCTAGAATCGTACCACGCAAAAGTCTTACAATTTATAACTCGATATATTCTCTTAACTCCTAGCGAACCCACAGTGTATGATTCGTTTTGTAGCAAGGATAGTATTCCGAGGTCGAACACGAAGACTAAAGTGAAATCAAATCAAACAAGTGATCATGGATAGTGCGAATCTAGTATAAGAAAAGAGAAAGAAATATAGTGTTCGCTCCAAACGGTGTGTGCAAGCTTTAAATTTATAACCCTAGACTTAAGCTTAAAACAAGGATGCGAACCCGCAGTGTACGGGTCAATCGTAGTAAAAGCAAGAAAATTCCAGGGGTCGATCACAGGGACTCGGTGAAACAAAGTCAATACGGTGTGCTTATGTCAATACTAACCACAAGAGTGATTAACACAATCAAAGATGAATAAGAAGTCAATAAAGCAAACATGCAATTCTAGGGATTAAAGCATCTAGTTGTGGTTCCAACTCAAGATCTATAGATAAGCGGACAAAGCTGAGATTTTTGCGTGGGGAAGGTGTTTCTAAAGTGGAGTAGATCACCGGGTAAGTCTCACTACGCACTAATCCTAAACCGTAACTCCTATTACCGGGTAAGTCTCAAGGAATCAAGATAAAGAACTATAACCTCAAACTAACACACCATCTAAGGGAATAGAATCAACCTTTACCGGGTAAGTCTCAGGCTAACTCACAAAGATGGGATGGAAGCACACTCAAACCCCAATAAAGGATGAACCTTTATTACCTACACTTATGATCGTCAATACACAAACTAAGGAATTACCGGGTAAGTCTCATCCTAAGCTTGCTTTGAACCAGGAAAGGTGTAATAAGAATAGGATTTGGCAAACTCTAACACTTAACTCTCAGTTATGGATCAGATAAGTCACCTCGGTCAGCCAGTTTCCACCCCGGCCGAGGTATTCATCGACTGAACGAGATGCTTAGGGTTAAGGTTAAAGACTCGAACTTTCAGGATCCTACTGGAATCTAAGATTATTCTATCATTGTTTTTCCCACAACCTTCAGCCAATCACCTTGAATCACACAAGGAAATTAGCCACTCATCATCATTATGAAAGTATTAAATATAAGGGAAGAAGGTGAATATTTGAACAAAGAAGAATTTAATGAAAAGACTTCGATAACTGAATCAAATATCACAACAAAGCGTTCCTTGGATAACAATCCAAAAAGACAAGACAATAATTGAGGGAATTGAAGACAATCTTACAAAACCCTTCAATAAAGCTATAAAAGCTATGGACTTCAATCTTCCTTCAACCTTCAAAAAGGTTCTTCAAATCTTCCAACTTGGGGAAGGCTGCTGTTGCTGCGTGATTTCCGACTGTATGCGGGATCTAAGCATGATCGGATTTGTGGAAAATCCAACCCTTTTTATAGGAAAATAACCCTCCAAAGATAATAAATCTTAAAAAGATATTCTCCCATAAATATAGGTAAAATATATGATTCTGCATATCTCCTTCCTTCCAAGAGCCAAGCCCAAAAATATAAGATCACCTTTCAAGTTTAAAAGATCTCTTCCAAGAATAAAATATTCTCGCCGCGTCCTAGGTGTTCGCCTCGGTCGAGTCGGCGTCTCTGGATCACCTCGGTCGAGATGAATCTCTGGTCAACCGAGGTGACTCATAACTGAATGTGAAATCTCTCAAAACTGGTCCAAAGTAAATCTTTAATCCACGGCTATGCTCCCTGGATGTAGCTCCAAATGACTAATGACTCCTTTTGCTCCTTTTTGATGCGAAACGTACCAAATTACCTGCAATTACAACGAAACTAGGTGTAGACCTCGATTCTCGCAAAGGTAGATGAAATGGTAGTAAAATCATATAATGTACATACAAACATGCAGATTATGAAAGATAAAACGTCCAAACAAGCCCCAAAATATAGACTATAATTCATGCTATCAAAATACCCCATACTTAGCCCTTGCTTGTCCCCAAGCAAGTTCCACATATAGAAGACAAGATAGAGTGGATTATAAGTCAAGAAAATCAATGAAAAAGTCTTTCAAAAACATTTTATGGTGTGCAACTATCATAGATCACTCTAAGAGAATACTTCCTGGAATTAAAAACTCAACATGATCAAAACATTTTATAAATATAGGAAAGTCGTTCATCTTTGCATAAAATCATAGAATGCATAATAAATCATAATTATCAAAATTAATCATGTATAATCCAGTTTAAACCGCTAAGTCAATCAACAAGCTCAAGGTCTCAAGGGCTTCCCAAAAGAAAAGGTCAAGAAACGTGTAGGGTAGGGATGTATGTAAGGTAATGTGGTGATAGAATCCGGGAAAAGGATGAACTTCACTTCCACTTTGACTTGCAACATCTTCCACCAATAAGCTTTGCTTATTCCACTTTTTTTTTTCTTTTTACTTTACTTTTTGGGATGCATGGACAGAGGTGCACAATAACCGAAGCCTAGGAAATCTGCAATCATCAATTTCTCGAGATGCATCAAACCCTTGATGCACATACCATGACCCGTTAGGAATATCGCTCAATCCGACTTTGGCAAGACACAAACACCCGGCTATGTGAATGGTGCCGAGTTACTCATCTTCATGATTGACTTCCCCAAACCTATTATTACTTTCTAGCACTTTCACTTCCAGCCAACTTCTCAACTTGCTTCACTTGCTTTCACCACTTCGCTTGCTTCCAAATTCCCGGATAGGTAAAGGGAGGCAAAATGTATATGAGGGGCTAAGCATGATCAAGAAGAAGAAGAGAGAAGAATGAATTGCCTTGGTCTTTCCAGGAAGAAAGTGAGAGAACTTATCTTGTGGTGTCAACCTTCAAATTCAACATAATTTGGATAAAAACAAAGTATTAAACATGCCAATAATTTCAAACAAAGCATTTAGCAACTTAAACATATTATAAAACCTTTCAAACACATAAAGAATTTAAAACCAGTCAGTAAACAAGGTCTTCACTGAGGTCATATCCAGATAAGTAACAAAAATTCGTTTTCGAAAACTCTCAGTTAACACACCTCGGTCGAGGTGTTCTTGGTTCAACCGAGGTGGAACGCCTCGTTTGGCCAAGACTGACTCGATCGAGGTCGAAAATTTTTTTTTTTTTAAAACCAAATTTTTTTCAGTTTCGACGTTTTTCTCAATCAAACAACCTGTAGGTATGCATGTAATATCAGATAATCATATAAAGGCAATGAAGCATAAATACGAAAATATCCGATAAATAAAATACATCAAAGGTGTCAAATACATCACGTAGTCACGTAGTCAAATAACAAACACCCCATACTTGAGACACACTGTCCCAGTGGGTATAATAAAAGGTCTAATCATGAGAGTACTCACTGGATAAAAGCCGAACTGCATAAAAGAAAATAAAGAAAATCCAGCAGCTCCTCAATAGTCTCGATCCGGTGGTGGTGGTGGTATGTAGGGATACAGAGTCGGATCGTAAGGATGGCCCATGATGCGCTCGAACTGCAGCTGAGCCATGATGTGCTGATGATGCTGCCGCTCCTGCATCTCGCGGATATCCAGCGATAATGCAGCATATGAGTCGATAACCTGATCCGTCAGGTCATCGATCCGTCGGTGAGCGGCTCTATCCCTCACTCCATGCCTCCTGCGTCTAGCAGGTCTGACTGGAGAAGTCTCAGCTGGCGCCGGCTCAGTGTCCTCCTCGTCGTCCAGATCTATAATAGGTGGCGCGCTCGTCCCAGCTGTATCTGTCCCTGTGTCCATCGGGACGCCACCTCCTCTCTCATCTATTGTGTCCTCATCGTCGTCCTCATCCTCAGCCTCCTCCTCTGCAGCAGGGGCAGCTGCTGCCTCTCTGTAATCCTCCATCAGTGGAGCCCATGCTGTCTGCCAGTAGTGTGGATCAAAAACTGAGAACTGTGCAGACCACCTGATGCCCTGAGGTGCAGTCAGCTCCCATGGCATAGCGACGTAAGGTGTAGTCAAACCACGGGGAACTAGAATCCTCCGTGTGATCATCTCCTGAAGTCCGAGCGGCTTGGCAGCCGCCACCATAGTACACCTACTCAGATCCATATCCTGATAAGTAGCGATATGGGTCACTATCCCTCCACAACATATATCTCCCTTCCCTTTGGCCTTGATCCTGTGCAGATCCTCTGCCAGCATCAATCCAAAGTCAGGTTATCCACCTGTGACCATGCAGTACAAAGCAAAGAGCTCCCCCTGTCGGACCTTCTGGGGCGTCTCAGTACGCGCCAGAAGCGTCTCGCTGAAGATCCTGTGAGCTAAACGAAAAGCAAGGTGGAAGATAAGCTTCTCCCTGGAATCACCAGGGCGCCACCTATCTTCATGCTCTGTAATGTGGGCGATCTGACCCCAGAACTCTCTAGCTACAGCTCGGGTCGGGAAGTCTACGGCAGTGGGGGCAGGGAAGCCAAAGATGTCTCTCCAATGGTCTAGAGGTACTAAGTAGTTCCGGTTCATCAACCGGTACTTCACCGCCCTCTCTGTGGGGAGGTAAGTGAAGGAGCTGACAAACTCAAGGGTCGGCTCTAAGTAGGCTGGGGCTCGGATCTCAGTAAACTGATCCAGCCCTACGGTGGTGATCATCCTCCTAAGCTCTCCATCTACGTGGAGACAGTCAAAAGCAGAAATGTCCAGAAATCTAGGTGCGATCACTGGACGGCTAGCAATGCGCTCATAATCTACCCGGTGTCTCTCATGGATCACCGGTATAGAAGGTCTGGATGAGGAAGAAGAAGGGGAAGGAGATGATCTATCTCTAAGGGCTAACAATCTGTCAGAACTCATCTTCAAACAGCACTGTCAGACTACCTCGGTCGACTGACAAACTCCAAGAACCACCTCGACCGAGGTGCAGGTCGACTGGACCGAGGCAAAGACAGTCGCGATTTCACTCTCAGAAATTCAGTTCTTTTCCCCCTAAAATCACTACAATTGCTTCCTAAGGGGTACTTAAATCTTTCCTCAACAGATTCAAGGGCAACCAAAACCCAAATCGCAGTAAACGAACGAGTTTAGGGTTTCGATCGTTTTTACCTCGTTCCGGCCGAGTTGCTCGAATTTCTTGCAGATCTGTAGTTGCAATCGATTCCTCTATCCTTCAATCTCGGTTTGGAAGCAGAAAATGTCGAAAACGAGCAAGAATCGAGAGTGAGCGAAATGGATCTGTCGCCGCGGTCGAGGTAGGTAAAAAAATGTGAAAAAGTAATTTTTCCCCCTTTTATACTGTTACTGGATCTGCTGTCACCTCGGTCGAGATGGTCTCGACTGGACCGAGGTGGTACGGACCGAGGCGGTTCTGCAGAAACCCTAGTCGCCTCGGTTGCTCAAGAATCAACTCGGACGAGGTGCTCTGACAGTAACCGAGGTATTTCTGTCTTCTCAGATGCTCGAACTTCTGTCCTTCTAGTTGTGCTCCTCCTTAGATATTCCCTGATGTCTGTCCAGAACGCCAAAAACAAAGCAAAGCAAAGCAAAAACAAGAACTATCTAATCTAGACTAGAAAACGGGAAAAGAAAGCAATACCTTGGGTTGCCTCCCAAGAAGCGCTTGATTTAAGGTCGCTAGCTGGACCATGATGCGTCTCAAACGAGGTATATCGGTGCAACCTCCTCAACCGGCGTTTCCGGTTGGTACTTCTTAAGTCTATGACCGTTGACCTTGAAACTTCCGCTAGTTTCTCCCCATATCTCAACTGCACCATGAGGGAAAACATGTTTCACAACGTAAGGTCCGGTCCATCTAGATTTCAACTTACCTGGAAAAAGACGGAGGCGGGAGTTGAAGAGTAGAACTAAGTCTCCTTCGTTAAGCTCCTTTGGAATGATACGCTTGTCATGCCATCTCTTCGTCCTTTCCTTGTAGATTTTGGCATTCTCATAGGCGTTCAACCGCAGCTCTTCCAGCTCGTTAAGTTCCAATAGTCGCTTCTCACCAGCCTCCTTGATGTCAAAGTTCAACCATTTGATAGCCCAATACGCCTTGTGCTCCAATTCAACGGGCAAATGGCAAGACTTCCCATATACCAAATTATAAGGAGTGGTACCTATGGGAGTCTTGAATACGGTCCTGTACGCCCAAAGAGCATCGTCCAACTTCATGGACCAATCCTTCCTCGTTCTAGAGACGGTCTTCTCCAAAATTGCCTTGATTTCTCTATTCGAGATCTCGACTTGTCCACTAGTTTGAGGGTGATAGGCAGTTGATACCTTGTGGGTTACCCCATACTTCGATAGAAGTGCTTTAAACTTCCGGTTGATGAAATGCGTTCCTCCATCGCTAATGATGATGCGTGGAGTTCCAAATCGTGGAAAGATAGTTCTATTCAAGAACTTTACAACCACCTTGGCGTCGTTAGTGGGAGAAGCGATGGCTTCAACCCATCTAGAGACGTAATCAACTGCAAGGAGAATGTAGAGGTTTCCTCCGGATGATGGGAAAGGTCCCATGAAGTCAATCCCCCATACATCAAAGATTTCCACTTCTTGGATGTTATTAAGCGGCATCTCGTTCCTCCTTGATAAGTTCCCTGTTCTTTGGCATGCATCACAAGAGACAACAAAAGATTGCACATCCTTAAATAATGTAGGCCAAAAGAAACCGGAACGCAATACCTTAGCGCATGTTTTATCGGTGCTAGCATGCCCCCCACAAGGAAGTGAATGACAATGCCTTATGACGCTATTAACTTCATCCTCCGGAATGCACCTTCGAAGCATCCCATCCGGTCCGCGCTTGAATAGCAGCGGCTCGTCCCAGTAGTAATGTCGTACTTCCTTGAAGAATCTTTTCTTTTGAGAGTACGTCAATCCGGGCGGTATCTCCTGGCAAACAAGATAATTCACAATATCAGCGTACCAAGGACCTTTATTATCAGAAAGTTGGTGGATGGAATGTTCCACCAACAGTGGGTGAATGTCAGAGAAGGGAGTAAGAAAATTGTTGTTCTCAGCAATCTCAGTTGACATCGTCTCGCCGTCGACCTCGGTCGAGGCGCATAGGCGTTGACCGATGTGTTCTTCAGTCGCCTCGCTCTGTCCAGAAAGTGCCTCGGTCGAGGTACTGCTACTGGGTCCGAGGCTGGAGATCTTCGCCTCCTGGATCAGCTTCTCAGTTTTAGCTCCTGGATCTTCTTCCAGTGCTTTTAAGCTCCGTATATCTGCATCACAAGAAGCATCTATACCTTCCTCCATTAAACTGAAACTTATAACTCTTTCGAGTGGATCGTCAATAAGGATAGAGCTCACCAATTCTCTTGATTCTTCTTCATCGTAGATGTTGAAGATATCATCAGTTAGTTGCTCCCCCTTCATGGCTGCAAGTAGTGCAAACTCCACCTCATCGCCACCAACGTTGAATTTCAACTTGGCGTTCTTGCAATCCACGTTGCAACCCGAAGTTGCTAGAAATGGCCTCCCGAGAATAATAGGAACAGGATAATCTGCGGGAATGTCAAGTACGACAAAATCTATGGGTAGATAGAAGTTACCTAACTTGACCGGAACGTCCTCCAAGATGCCCACGGGATGGGTAATGGAGCGATCTGCCATGTAGAGTCGAATCTTGACCAGCTTGGGCTCTCCAAGACCGATCTTCGTGCATAGCTCCAGCGGGATGATGCTCACGCTGGCTCCTAGATCACAAAGGGCTTCACAAGTTACATCCCCAACTTGAATGGGAATGCAAAATGAGCCGGGATCTCTCAACTTAGGCGGCATCTTTTCCTTCATGATCTTGATAAGCTCCGAAGATTTAGATGTCATCCTAACTCCACCAACATCCTCCAGCTTCCTCTTCCTTGATAAGATCTCTTTTAAGAACTTCCCATAGGCGGGCATACCTAAAATAGCATCAAGGAAAGGAATATTAATACGTAGCTTATTCATCAAGTCAAGAAACTTACCAAAGTGCTTGTCAAGATGTGCTCTGGCTCTGGACTGAGGGAATGGAAGTGGTGGCTTATATGCAGGGGGTGGAACATAAGTTTCTGTCGTTCCTCCTGCTTTCTGTTGCTCCGCCTCGGTTGGCATCTCGGTCGAGGTGTTCTTCGACTGGATCTGGACCGAGGTGGTCTGCGTCGAGCGAGGTACTGGATCTGCAGTTTTGAGTCCACTCCTCGTTGTTATGGCCATGCACTGGCCCTTAGGGTTAGCTTCCGTCTTTGCTGGAAGTTTCCCTGGATCTCTTGGCGCTTCATTCGCCCTATTAGCAAGTTGTTGTTCGAAGGACTTTTGGGCCCTCGAAAATGAAGTCATAGAATTCTCCATAGCGTTAAGCTTGATCAAGATTGCCTCCAGAACTGCGTCTTTCTTTTCTGGCTGAGACGAACTTGATCCTTGCCCTTGGCTTTTCAATGGAGTAGAAGAAGAAGAAGAAGGGGGAGAGAGGAAAGGGTTAGAGGAATCATTAGAATTGGAGTTTGAATGATTGTTACCGTGATTTTGGTTATTCGCCCTCCAGTTGTTGCTATTGGATCCTCTATTGTTGTTGTTGTAGTTGTTGTTTCGGGAACCGTTGTTGTTGTTGTTACGGTACCCGTTATTGTTGTTGTTCCTTTGCCCTTGCTCTTCCTTCTTAGTTTGAGCCATCAAGAGCTCCTTTAATTGCTTCACGTCGTTTTTCAATGACGTGAGTTGATTGTTGTCGGATTGAGTCTCTTGAAAGTTGACTCTTTTAACTCCACCTTCAGCTCCTTGGTGGGTATATTTCTCCATGTGCAAGGCTTGCTTCTCAATGAAGTCCCAAGCCTCATCAATCGCCATGTCCATGAAGGTTCCGGCGGAGAGTAGTTGAAGATTGAACTGGGTGCTTCCGTCCAGCCCTTTGAAGTAGATCTCCAACAACTCGATCTTTGGAATCCCATGATGTGGGCAATCCAAAAGGATATCCTTGAACCGCTCCCAAGATTTGGACAAGCTCTCCTTATCCTTCATGATGAAAGCATTGATCTTCCCTCTCATTTCAGCGGTCTTTGAGGGGGGAAAGAATTTGGTCAAGAATTCCGTGGTCATCTCCTCCCATGTGCTGATTTTTCCTGGAGGAAGAGATTGATACCAAGTAAGAGCTCTATCTTTTAAAGAAAAGTAAAAAGGTCTTAGCTTGTAGTTGTTGTTCTCAATTCTGGGAGGTCGCAAGGTCTCCATCAAGATCTCGTAGTTTTGAAGATGTTGATGCGGCGACTCCTTCTCTAGCCCTCCGAATTGGCATTGGCGAATCATGGCTAGAACTTGCGGTCGAAGTTCGTAGTCATGATCTGCTGGATCTCCTAGGTTCACTCCTGGACGCCTCAGTTGTTGATTAGGGTCCATCCTTTGACCTAGGGTTTGCGGAATTCCTGCAAGAAGAACGTCTCGGACTGGTATCCGAGGTGGAAGTACCTCGGCCGGGGCGTTGGGTACTGGAATCTGCCTCGGTCGAGGATCAACTACTGGATCCTGCATCGGTCGAGGATCAACAGGAGGATCCTCCCTCGGTCGAAGTAGAATCTGGTTCCGAATGACAGCAATCTCAGCTTCGATTGCTGCAGTCCTGGTGCGATTCTCCTCTTTCTCTTGCATGAGTTCTTCCTTGCTGAGGCGCAGCAGCTCCTGCGTCTCTCTCAATTAGGCCGCAAGATCGCGATCGTCTTGTTGGGCCATCTTCGCTTCTCTTAAGCGTCTCTTGTATGTCTTTTTTGGTTCGGGATCGTAAGGAACGATTTCCTTCCCAGCGCGGGTTCTTCGCATATACCTAAGAAAGAACCTGCGAAAGTCACTCAAGTAGAGTGGTTAGACAAAACGGGGCAAATGCCCCAAGAGCAAACCGTACCGGCTCGGTCTAGACCAAGTCCCCGGCAACGGCGCCAAAAACTTGTTCGCTCCAAACGGTGTGTGCAAGCTTTAAATTTATAACCCTAGACTTAAGCTTAAAACAAGGATGCGAACCCGCAGTGTACGGGTCAATCGTAGTAAAAGCAAGAAAATTCCAGGGGTCGATCACAGGGACTCGGTGAAACAAAGTCAATACGGTGTGCTTATGTCAATACTAACCACAAGAGTGATTAACACAATCAAAGATGAATAAGAAGTCAATAAAGCAAACATGCAATTCTAGGGATTAAAGCATCTAGTTGTGGTTCCAACTCAAGATCTATAGATAAGCGGACAAAGCTGAGATTTTTGCGTGGGGAAGGTGTTTCTAAAGTGGAGTAGATCACCGGGTAAGTCTCACTACGCACTAATCCTAAACCGTAACTCCTATTACCGGGTAAGTCTCAAGGAATCAAGATAAAGAACTATAACCTCAAACTAACACACCATCTAAGGGAATAGAATCAACCTTTACCGGGTAAGTCTCAGGCTAACTCACAAAGATGGGATGGAAGCACACTCAAACCCCAATAAAGGATGAACCTTTATTACCTACACTTATGATCGTCAATACACAAACTAAGGAATTACCGGGTAAGTCTCATCCTAAGCTTGCTTTGAACCAGGAAAGGTGTAATAAGAATAGGATTTGGCAAACTCTAACACTTAACTCTCAGTTATGGATCAGATAAGTCACCTCGGTCAGCCAGTTTCCACCCCGGCCGAGGTGTTCATCGACTGAACGAGATGCTTAGGGTTAAGGTTAAAGACTCGAACTTTCAGGATCCTACTGGAATCTAAGATTATTCTATCATTGTTTTTCCCACAACCTTCAGCCAATCACCCTGGAATCACACAAGGAAATTAGCCACTCATCATCATTATGAAAGTATTAAATATAAGGGAAGAAGGTGAATATTTGAACAAAGAAGAATTTAATGAAAAGACTTCGATAACTGAATCAAATATCACAACAAAGCGTTCCTTGGATAACAATCCAAAAAGACAAGACAATAATTGAGGGAATTGAAGACAATCTTACAAAACCCTTCAATAAAGCTATAAAAGCTATGGACTTCAATCTTCCTTCAACCTTCAAAAAGGTTCTTCAAATCTTCCAACTTGGGGAAGGCTGCTGCTGCTGCGTGATTTCCGACTGTATGCGGGATCTAAGCATGATCGGATTTGTGGAAAATCCAACTCTTTTTATAGGAAAATAACCCTCCAAAGATAATAAATCTTAGAAAGATATTCTCCCATAAATATAGGTAAAATATATGATTCTGCATATCTCCTTCCTTCCAGGAGCCAAGCCCAAAAATATAAGATCACCTTCCAAGTTTAAAAGATCTCTTCCAAGAATAAAATATTCTCGCCGCGTCCTAGGTGTTCGCCTCGGTCGAGTCGGCGTCTCTGGATCACCTCGGTCGAGATGAATCTCTGGTCAACCGAGGTGACTCATAACTGAATGTGAAATCTCTCAAAACTGGTCCAAAGTAAATCTTTAATCCACGGCTATGCTCCCTGGATGTAGCTCCAAATGACTAATGACTCCTTTTGCTCCTTTTTGATGCGAAACGTACCAAATTACCTGCAATTACAACGAAACTAGGTGTAGACCTCGATTCTCGCAAAGGTAGATGAAATGGTAGTAAAATCACATAATGTACATACAAACATGCAGATTATGAAAGATAAAACGTCCAAACAAGCCCCAAAATATAGACTATAATTCATGTTATCATATAGAAATGAAAATCATGATATTTTTGGTTGGGTTTTTGTGGTGATCAAGCAAAGATCACAAATCATGTAAGATTATAAATCAAACGAGCAACACAAACACAAGATATGTGATCAAAGAGAGAAAAGCGGATTCTAGAGATCAAGATTTCCGGTTATGACATTGGACTCATGCTTCTAAAGATCTAAGGACAAGGCTGCGGTGTTGGGAAAGGGTGTTTCTCTAATGGAAGCAATTACCGGGTAAGTCTCATGCTCCACTAATCCCGCACCTAACTCCTATTATCAGGTAAGCCTCAAGGAGCTAAAGTTGGGAATTCTACACAAACCGGACACTACTTAAGGGGCAAACCTCTCCTTACCGGGTAAGTCTCGGAAAAGGCAAGTCTCAAGCAACAATCCTAGCACACTCAGTCCAATAGCGGCTTATGAGACTCACTACTACCTAGAGTTCATCATCTTCGGTATCTAAGATCGGAAATCACCGGGCAGGTCTCTTTCCTCACTTAGTTTGCTAGCATTAGGACACCCTAAGCTATATTATGCTTAACAAACACTAGAATTTCAAAAACCTAACATCCTAACATACAGATTCATCAATTAAAGAACAGCAGAGAGAAAAATCGGGTGGATCATCAGATAAATCGGTCGATCTGGCCTATGAACAGGTCGATTTTTCTGTCTGGGTTAGGTTTTGTGCATACGAATCATCCTAAACTAACATACAACTCCATTCTATCATTGACCAAGCCATAACCATCAATCCATCACTCCAAAATCACAATAACTTAGCCCATAACATGCATTTCAAGATCTAAAATTATCACAAAAGCATACATGGTTTTCATAGCTAGATGGTGAAAGAGAAGCAAGTAAAAGCAAGAAATCTTAGCTGCATATGAGTTTAAGCAAGACTTACAACCCTTCAAAAGAAAGTCCAAAACGTTCCTAACAATGCTTCCAAGAGTTCTTCAACCAAAATCCCTAAAAGTCACTAAAAAATTCCCTCTCACTCTAAGTTTGATGTTCTTCTTCCTCCTCCAAAAATGAGAGAGTTTTTTTTCTTTTTCAAGTCTATTCCCAATGAAATGATGTGTGTGTGAGAGAATGTGGGAGTCTCCTCTAGCAACAGCCTACAGGACCACTTATATTCTCCATCAAGAGCAAGGGCCGGGCAAAGAGATCGTGGGACACGTGTCACAAGCTGTTAGGGGCCAAAAAATCGACCCAGATGTGAAGGAAATTGTCCAATTTTCCTGAGTGTTAGGTCGATTTTCTTCAACAGAAGCTTGTTATGATCATCTAGTCATGAGTTGTTCAAAGTCTTGCACCAATAAGTGTCCTTGTGCCCTTCTTTGATCCAAGTATGTTCCTTCAAAGCTGTGGATATGTACCACCATGAGGCTTGACCCTCGAATGTATCAATTAATGTCCAAAAGATCCCCGAAATACCTACAAAACCGACAAAAGCTCGTGTAGACGTCTTTTCTAACAATATGACTCAATTACGCAATAACGTCACGAACTAACGTACAATCATGCATGAACGAAGGGAAAAACTATCTACATGAATACCTAAACTAACGTCATAAATCATGTCATCAGTAAACCAAGACAATAACTGTCACACAATTTCATATTCTCACATAGCCAAGTTCTTTGTTTGTGTTCATTTTTGCCTTAAACATGCATGGTTAATCATGAGTGAACTTGGAGAATTTAGTCTCCTCATTCTCCTAGACACGACCCCATGCCCACTCATAAGGTGATTGACCATATCGAGTATCTTGAACACCCTGATGTAATCATTAAAAGCAAACGCTTAACCTCAAGTTATACAACTTGCATTGTGTATCATCCTAGATATTGGACAGAGACGTGAGTCTCAAAATGCTCAACTCGATTCAACTTGTTTGGGATGTCCCTTTGAACCTACATCGTTGGATCTCCAATCATGTAAGTGGGGTTGTCCTTCAAGCTTCATCTTTCGTCATAGGCTTTTAACTCATTTATCTTGATGATTTAACCACTTGACCTCTAGACAAGCCTTTAGTTAATAGACGCAAGGTTGTATACTGATTTGATGTAGTCTATTAAGACTACTCCAGTTAAGATCAGATTTCTAATGAATTTATGTCTTCGTTTTATGTTACGTGATTTCCATTATACAAGATGCTTAGCGCCTAGGCTATAGCTGATTGGCTATCACATTGTACACTAATTTCCGGCACTAGGTTCTCCCACATTAGAATATCTTCTAAAAATTTCAAAGAAACTAGGCTTTCTCGGATGTTTCATCCAAAGCAATGAACTCAAACTTCATCGTGGATTTGACCAATAGCGTTTGTTTGGACGGTTTCCATGACACTACACCACCTAGTGTAAGTACATATCTACTCGTGGATTTTGAATTGCTAGAATTAGTTTTCCAATTAGCGTCGATGTATGATTCTAGAACTGTTGGGTATTTTCCATATTGCAACCCATGTAAGTAGTTCAATACTTTAGTTATGCATTTTCAATGTTTAAAGCTTGGATTACTTGTGTAGCGACTTAGTACATTGACTAAGTGCGTCCGGAGGTGTACAATTGATCAATACATAAGACTACCAATAACACGTGCATATTCTAGTTATGACACTGTCTCCCCCACATTTTTGGTCAAGTGGAGATTAAGATCCACGAGAGTGGTTCTAGTCCCCGTTGAGTAGGTTTTAAATCTCTCAAGGACTTTTGTAGCATAATGAGATTGGGATAGGATAAGTCCTTCAGAGTGTCTAGTGATCTTGATCCCTAGAATGATATCCGCTAATCCCATGTCATCGTGTCGAATTTTCCATTAAGCATGTTCTTAGTGCAATTCATCATGTCTTTGTTTTTGTCAATGATGTGCATGCCATCGAAGTACAAACACAACAAGATGTATTCATCAGGAGTAGTCTTGAAGTATGTGCATTTGTCGCTTTTATTAATGTTGAAACCACTTTGTACTCTTGTCCGGAACAACATACCTATTGGGTTGTTTCATATAAATCTCCTCTTTTAACTATCCGTTTAGAAAGACAGTTTTGACATCCATTTGGTGGATTTCTATGTTTCTTAATGTCACTATTACTACTAGCATTCTTATAGAAGTTGTTCACGTTGCCGGAGAATAGGTGTCAAAGACATTCAAGCATTCTTTTTGGCGGAATCCTTGCACCACAAGCCTAGCCTTGCACTTCTCTATGGAGCCATCGATTTTCCACTTTCTTTTAAAAATTCATTTGCTCCCAAGTGCTTTGGTACCTTGAGGAAAGTCTCCTAACTCCCATGTGTGATTCCGCATAATGGAGTCTATCTCACTCTTTACCGCTTCTTTCTAGAAATAATGTGCGTCATGTGTAGACATACATTCATTATATGTTCAAGGTTCTTTTTCTAAAAGAAAGGGAGTTGTGAACTCATCACCAAATAATTTCTCTTTCCGAGTCCTTTTGCTCCTTCGAGGTTCTTCATCTCCAACTTTGTTTAGCATGGAAGTAGATGTGCACTCATCTCGTTGTTCATGAGTTTGTTTAGGATTCTATTTATCTCTACAAGTAATGACGTTTTCAAAGAAAGACGCATTCCTTCATTCCGTATTAACATGGATCTCCGGTATATCTGATTTATGTACTAGAAATCGATAAGCACTACTATAGTGTGCATATCTTATGAAAATATAAACAATGCATGCTTTTAGGTCCAATGGTAACCTTTTTAGGAAGTGACACTGCTACTTAAGCGAGACACCTCAAAAAGTGTTCATCTTAAATGCTTGACATTGTTAATATATTATGCAAACCCTAATATATATATATATATATATATATATATATATATATATATATATATATATATATATATATATATATATATATATATATATATATATATATATATATATATATATATATGTTGGGGGTTATAAAATACGAACAAACATGTAATTTCCTGGGTGACGGTTTCTTGGATTACCACGTAATATTCAAATAAATTTGCAATTAAAAGGGACAAACTTCATTGACATGAGCTTTTAGTGACATTCGTACACCTGGGGTATTCAACAATTGGAATTAGAATGAAGAATTCCATCTGCGTGTTATATGAGAAAAACTACTCATTTCAGCTTGTAAAAAATCGGTTTGAACTCGTTTATTTTCAAAATGAACCAATTATATTTGAAAGGTTGTATAAAACTTAGGTTCGTCTCAGGTTCAACTCGTTTATAAATTAGTCGATCTTGAGCATATAAGTGACCGACTTGTTCGGCTAAAATAACGCTATATGACGTTATATTAGACAAACTATTCGGGCTTGTCTCGAACTCATTCACTTTCTAAATGAGCCGAATATGAACATATTTTTACGCTTGGTGTAGGCAAGAACGGATCCAAGATTAAAAACTTAGGTATGCTAAATTTTGTCTTAAACAAAAATGATTAATTCTCGAGTGCAAAAAATTTCTAGGGTTGATTACTCATAAAAGAAAGAGCTAATTGGTAATAGGAGGAGTAACCCGAGTGCAAAAAATTTTTTGTGGGAAGGAGAGTCAGTGGTATCCGGCGCATCTAGACGCGCTTTTATTCATAAAAGAAAGAGCTAATTAGTCATCACAAGGGGATAGCTCGACCCCTTATATCATCAAGTAAAAGATCAACTACACCCTCCGGCAGGTCACACAATACACTCAATCCAATCGAAAAGTTCAAAGCTAAATTAGCAATAAAAGCAGAATCTCTATTCGCCTCACGAAAGGCATGACGGAACTGGATATTCGAGTCCCTTTTCAGAAAGTCTTGGCACGTGCGTACCAGACTAACAAGTGGGTGTTGAGGGGCGATGTATTTCTTAAAAAGTTGGGCACTCAATTAGCACACGATTACCGATCGAAAGCCCATAAAAGCCCAATTGCATTCAACACATTCCCATAAAACCGTAGAGAAATTCCCTGTTGCAGCTTAGTAATAATCAACGCTGAGTCGGATTCACAACTCACCTTCTTCCAGCCATGCTCGACTGCAATAGAGATCGCCCATAAAAGAGCTTTACCTTCTACAAACTCTACATATCTGACTCTTGACAAAGTTCTTGCAACTACTATCATTATCATTCCCAAGCAATTACACACTATCTCTCATTCTCTCCCAATCTATTAGGTCGATTACTCTCGTCTCAAAAAATAGGACATGCGGTTTGAAAACAGGACGAAACATTCTTAGTCGGGGGATCCATTGATCCGTCCACACCGAAAACGACGCTCAATTACCAACACTCCAACAAAGCCCCTTTGAAAGAACATATTTACCCTTCATCAAGCTCCTCTAGATATAACTCGGACGGTGGCCGAACTGAGCTTCCAAGAACGTCCCGTTAGGGTAATATCTAGCTTTGAGGATTTGTGCAATCAACGAGTTCTGATTAACCATCAATCTTCATCCCTTCTGTGCCATAAGAGCAAGGTTGAACACCCTCATATCTCTAAAGTTGAGGCATGATACTTTTTCTTATAACCGTCCCGGGACCAAATGATGCGGAGGGTACACGTCCGGTGAACCACACATATAAGCACACGGGTTCCATCCTAAAACCAATTGGTAATAGGAGGAGTAGCCCGGATGCTTATATGGTAGGTTCACTTGATTGCATGTTATAGATGTAGGACTTTTTCCATACATCTCAACACATAAACCCGGTGAGGTTCCATCCTAAAACCAATTGGCAATAGGAGGAGTATCCCACCGACCTTATATACTTGGCTCGGAGTGCCCCTATCTTTCGATGTGGAACCTTATTATCTCCAATAAGGCCACTACCTTCCTTAACCTTACGCATACGTTTCCATCCTACCTAGTGGATCTTCCGCTTTCCATCACTACTTCACCACCAAAATCGACTCATCATATTTTCCACGTCATGACAACCCCAAGTTGCATCTCAAAACAAGACATTGTATACGAGGGTATAACTTGAACAACTGCTTTAAAAAGCACCTCTTTGCTTATAATTATATTAAATACTTCATACAATAAAAACATTTGATTTATATAATTATTATAAAGTATATGTTATTCATTTATTTCAAAGTATAAAAATATATGAGGAGAAATCTACCAATAAGGAATTAAAAACATAACCATTAGACTCACTAAGTGTAACATTATCACCGATGGCGATATATGAAAACACTTGTAGCAAACTCTAGTTCATCCCTAGATCATTGTCATGGTTCAGATTTTATTCGTTTATATTGAAAGATAAATTATTTTTTCTATTTTTTTAAAAATGAATACAATTAAATGGAAAAATCCTAAAATTAAATTTAAAAATACACGAGGAAACAAATAGCAGGCCCGGGGAGGGAGCTTAGAAAGTGAAACACGAGGCTCTGGAGATTTGGGCCGGATAGACATCATGGACCTACAAATAGTGGGATGGGCTTGGGCCGACATTTGACTGGGATCTTACTGGACCTATTGAACTTTGACTGGACCCGGAAGGACCGGAGCAAAACACACTTTACGTGTCTAATCATCATCTTAATAACTCTCTCCCCGTTACCTTTAAAACTAATCACCATCATTATATCTTCCTTTTCGATTCCCCAAAGTTTAGTCTCAGTCTCACCTTTTGGATCCAGAATTAGGATACCCACGTGACCCAAAGTAGAACTTCACCACGCTACTACGCCACTAACATGACCATGACGTCACTTGAAAGAAAAAGCATATATATATATATATATATATATATATTTTTTTTTTTTCTTTATGACTTTATCAATGAAAATTTTATAGAGAATTGTTTTTTTTTTAATTTGGAAATCGATTCGATTCATACACAACCATCGATTATCGGATCGAAAGATCGAAAAAGTTCGTCAGACAAATAAGTCGAGATTATGTACAAAATGTTTTTAAGAATGAAGATTCTCCCCACTCCTCTGTCCACTCGCTTCCACTGATTACTTGGTTGCACGTTTTGAGCCCCACCAACTAAAATAATACACAGTAACAACCACCTCCCCCCTCACCCTCCAATAAACATCCTCCACGTGTCTCTCTATCTCTTCGTCACTGCCCCGTCTCTTTAGCCTTCCCATCAAACAAAACAAAATCCCCAATCTCTTTTTTATTTGAGCTTCTTCTACAGCTTCTTACCCTCTCTTCATCTCCGCATCCTTCCTAAATCCAAGTTTTTTCCACTTCCCCAGGCGAATTCCATTTACCAACAATTCAGGTCCTCTCTAGGTTTTGCTGCTTCTTTTTGGCGTTTTTCTCTTCCCGATTTGTTGTCTCTTTCCCAATATGGGAGTTGATTATTACAGCATATTGAAGGTATCGAGGTCCGCAAGCGATGACGAGCTGCGAAAATCCTACAAGAAATTGGCCATGAGGTGGCATCCGGACAAACATCCTTCTGATAACAAAGAGATCGCTGAATCCAAGTTCAAGCAGATCTGTGAAGCCTACGATGTGCTTAGCGATTCACAGAAGCGTCAGATCTACGATCTTCATGGAGAAGAAGGCCTCAAAGCAGGCGATTTCTCCAATGCGTCATCGCCTTCCGCCATGCGAGGCGGCGGTGCTGGTGGATACAATGGCAAGGGGAAGTCATTCCGATATAATCCCCGTGACGCGGATGATATATTTGCAGAGTTTTTCGGACCTGGATTTGAGAGTTGGGATGGGAAGAAGAGTGCTACCTCTGGCGGTGGAGAAAGTAACCGTCGGACGGCCAAGAAGGCAGCGGCTGTGGAGACGCAGCTGGCTTGTAGTTTGGAAGAGTTGTACACGGGATCCAAGAGAAAGATGAAGCTTTCCAGGGTTGTTTCTGATGATTCCGGGTATGGATTCTTAACTTTAAAAATCAAATACTCTAAATAATTAGATCGCTGGATTACTCTAATGTTTCAATCCAAACTTTCATGGTACAAATCTAGGATCTAGCAGATGATATAACGAGTTTCCTTCAAATATTCATCGAAATTAATTCTCCTTGATTGTTACGTTATTTGGTTGTCCTTGTATATTATTATTGGAGGTTTCACAAGATCCTTTCATAGTTGGCCCTCCTTTGTAGACTTGCAAGCACGATGAATAAACTTTGTGAAGAACCTTCTAATGCTTTGATTGAGCATTGGAAGTCTATCTTCTGTTTCGTGGACTTGGCCTCATTCATATTTAAGAAGGTTTCTAGCAAGTATTGCCAAATTGACAATAGTTTATCTGAATTCTAGCTTGTATCTATTTTATATATACTGGTTTACAGTTTCAGCAAAATATTATTGCCATTATGACGTTCAAATAGTGGAAGATTTTGATGAAAATAATTGACGGGCTTATCATCTATTCAAACACAACAGCTTTAGTGTAAATATAACCTACATTATCAAGTGAAACTGTACTATTACAAGTTCTGTTTACAGTTGCCCTGCTTCTCTTTGAGATATTCAAGTAACATATTGAGCTTGCCTGATTATTTTTGAAGTAAACATCATTGCTAGTCATCCTCTTCTGTTTTAATGAAACAAGGACCTTTAAAGAACGAATTTTTTTTATCTTGACAAAGTTCACAAACATAGGACATACACAATCCATGAGGAATGTAATAAAACCGGCCAAAAAATAAGAGTGCAGAGGAAATATCCATGATTTACTCAGATTGTGCATTTTGTGTTTTATGACAATGCTATATTCTTTTTAAAGTCAACATATTTTATCTTGCTTCTCTTAACCAGCCTTGAACATATTTCACTCTACATAATTTTGCAGTAAGCCAATGACTGTCGAGGAGGTCTTTGCAATCGATATTAAACCTGGTTGGAAGAAAGGCACAAAGATCACTTTCCCAGAGAAAGGGGACCATGATCCGGAGTCTTTGCCGGGAGATCTGATATTTGTGATAGACGAAAAGCCTCATTCAATTTTCAAAAGAGACGGGAACGATCTTGTAATCAACCAGAGAATATCACTACTGGACGCACTTGCAGGGAAGACTCTGAACCTCCCAACCCTTGATGGAAGGAATCTCACAATTGAGGTCTCGGACATTGTAAAACCAGGGCATGAAATCGTGATCGAAAATGAAGGGATGCCCATCTCTAAGGAGCCCAATAAGAGAGGAAACCTGAAAATAAAATTCAACATCAAGTTTCCAAGAAAGCTTTCTGCGGACCAGAAAACAGAACTGAGGAAGGTATTGGGTCGAAGCTCACGTGGTTCATAGTTTGAAGTTGAACCTTTGAGCTGTTGGTGCTAACACTCATGTCTGATGTAAATACGCTTCCTCAGAAATTTTGGTTCATTTGGGAACTCTCTGCACACTAGGAAGCTTGAGAATCCTCTCATGCTAATAGTTTTGATCCCACAGAATAGTGAAGATCAAAGGGTAGTTCTTCCTCAACTACCAATATGATGTCTTTTTTCGCCTTGAATCTGAAGTCTGTATTGCTTTGCTGCGTTTTCTTTAATACTAATGTTAGGCTGCAAATGATTTGATTGTCTGTAGATTAATGCTAAGAATATGTGCTTTCTTGTTTCCTATATTGATGCTGATCTCTTTTTGACATCGTCCCTGCATACAGTAGCTTTTTGTATGAATGGATACACACTTCTTTTAAGAGCATCTGGTTTGGATTTGGAGCTAGTTCTCTTTCATGTAGGTCCATAGAAATCGGCATTGATACGAGTGAGGTTGACAGTCGGCAAGGTATATTATTGTAGGATTTGATCCAGAATAGCAGATATTAATAAAATGAGGATTTTTATTTTATTGTGTGGCCAATAGACCGGTTCAAAACCGGTCAGCCCGTTTTTCAAATCCGGGTAGCCTGCCCGGAAAAACGGGCGTGCATGAACATGAGAACAAGTCTAACTGAGCCAAAAAGCCTAGCCTGCTGGGCCGGATCCGGACAATGCCTTAGGTCCGACCGGGCTGAAAAGCCCGGCCCGCCAGCCTGGTAAAAATAAAAATATAGTATAATTATTATAAATATTAAGTATTAAAAGCATATTATGATAAATTTAATATATTTTATCTAAAATATCTTAAATATAATTTATTTTTAAAAAATCAAATTAAAAATAATTTTTAATAATATTTTATTAAAAAAATTGAAAAACGGGTACCGCGAGTCCGACCCGCCTATCTGGCCGGGCCGGGTACGACACCCATCCCAAGCCCGGTAGTCGGGCATAGCCCGGCCCGGCTAAACGGGCTCAATATTTTATAAAGTCCGGCCGGGTCCGGATATGAACAAGTCTAGTGGCCAACAACCCTAGCATCTATGCTTGTAGAGCCGAACTAGTGAAGTGGTGATTCGGTTGCGATGAAGCCGACAGAGGAAGCATGTAGCTGAGCCCGAGTCTGAGTGTGAACCCCCACTGAGTAGGCCTGTGCATTTTTGTACATGACCGGTACGATTTTGGACCGTAAGAATTGAGTCTAGTCTTGGATTCTAATATTATGGTCCAGTCCTGGATCATTTTTTTTTAAAAAAAACCTTTGTGGTATTTTTAAAAGTAAAATTAGTTTCGATTTGGTTCAGACCATAATTTAACCAAATATAGTACTGTTTTTCAAAAAAAAAAAATTTAAAGAGTGGAATTGCGTCAATACGGTCTGGACCATATTGATCCGGACAATGATGGGAAACTTATAAGAAGATATTGTCTTGTATATAGAAGTATATAAAACAAAGTGAACCGGTATTGTAATGTAACAATCAATACACCATTAAAGAGAACATGATATTCTTCTTCATTTTCCTCAATCAATTTGATTGTTCCTCTACGTCTTGCCTCCTCTTCCTCTCGTTGCAAATGCTGAATCTAGAAATGCAACAATGTAAATGATCAACTTTACTTATCCAATTCGGGTAATCTTATAATGCAACTAGTGTTAATATTTATAAAGATTGGTGAAATAAGACACTTTTTGTATATAATAAGTAAAAGTAGGATTTGAACTTTGGACGAGTTGTCCCTTCCTCCCACCCTTATACCAGTTTTACTAATTAAACTTTGCGTATTCTTTTGATGATACACAATATTAATACACAATTACAATTACACAATATTAATACATAATTTTAAATACACAATGTTAATAAATAAAAGACTTGCGTAGCCAAACCTTGTGTAAATGACTCGAGCATACATAATTGTACATACTGACGTGTGATATGGACAAAGAATACACTTTATTTCTTAAATTTAACTGTTATGTACACATTTTCAATTAATATGTATTTATCACGCATTCACAAACAAAATTCGACACATTAATATGTACATATGTATACATATTTTATACTCAACAAATATTGATCAGTGCACATACATGTTATTCAGGAAAGAAATCAGTACACAAGCTTTTTGGTTACACAAGTCTTTTATTTATTAACATTGTGTATTTGAAATTATGTATTAATATTGTGTGATTAACATTGTGTATTAATATTGTGTATCATCAAAAAAATACACAAATTTTAATTAATCCAAATTTTATAAGGGTGGGGGAGGGCAACTCATCCAGAGTATGTTTAAATCATTAATTAAGAAAATAATCTTTTTCATCATAATTTAAGGTGCCTAGTTTGTCAACACAAAACAAAACATATCCACTTTGTACACAATAATACATAAGTTACCTACATCATCGCTTCACCCTTAATATTTTAATGGATCTAACTTTCCTTAATGGACGTGTATCATTCGTATGGCTTTGGTAGCCGACTTGAAATTCAACTAGTATTAATTCCCGTGCCTTGCACGGAAATTTTTTAAATAAAAATTTAACGTGAAATATATTTTTATAATTATATTTTTGGTTTATTGAAAATATATTTTTTTGGTTTATTAAAATGTGATATATTGTAATTTTTGGTATTTCAAAATTAATTTTGAAAAAAATCTACTCAATCTAATATATTTGGAAATGAATACATGAGAAATAATTTATTCATCAATATTAAAATTTATTTAGAAGGTAAAAATATCAATTAGGTAGATATTGTCTTTTTAGATCAGTAATATTTTATTCCATCTTGATTTATATGGTAAAAATAGATAGACTTTAGTTAATAAAAAATATAATAAAAATAAATAAATAGCATATAATAAAAGGTAAATTATGATAAAACGATACGTGTCATCTAATGTTTAAATGAATGACATGTGGCTTTAACTGCGCCTGCTTTTATATAGTATATAGATAGATTTTGTAGATGGATCTTGCAAGAAGCTTGTAGTTAGAATTTACAAACTTTTTATTTTTGTAGTCCTATAAGTACTTCATAGGTTTTGATGATTAACAAATCTCATATGAACATTCTCGTGTTTGTTTGAGTTTAAGTTTTCGGAGCATGAGACATTGTAGAGGGATGTTACATTTAAGAAGTCTATGACAGGGACGTCATAACTCAAACAAGTTGAAACACACGTAAATAAGTATTATAAGGGTTTCCAAGTTAATTATGAAAAGGCCGATTGTACTAGATACACGAAAAAAACAATGCTGACCTTATTTATTGAAGATCTTGAAAATTTAAGATAGAACAATTTAGCAAAGTCTATCTTAGGAATATTGTTAGACGAGGAACCGATGACTCGAGATATGATGCTAGTGGTGCCGATCTAGCGTTAAACGAGGAACCGATGAGGCTATCGGGAAGACGTGGATAGTATCAGTGGATGATTTTTTCGAGGATCTAGTTACATCGAGATGACCGATGAGTTAGGTTATGTGCATGTATGAGTTTATGTGTTTTGTTCCCCGAGAGGGAATGTGTTGTGTGCGTGGTTATATCTTGTCTTGGTATGCGATATGCGGTTAGTATGAGTATGTGTGTAGGCCTTGCGAGGTTTTGACGCGGTTATATGAAGTTGTGATGGTCGTCGAGTAGAGATTTGGCACACATACGGTTATGAGTGGTTACCGTGGTAGTTAGGCTGAGAGTTCTGCGGTAGCAAGTTTTGGGACAAAACTTGTTTTTAGTGGGGTTATTTGTAACATCCGGAATTTTCATTCCGGTTTGAGAGCGAGTTATCGATCTTCCCAAGTCGCGGCTCAGTTTCCTATAGGCACGAGGTGCTGAGTGACGGATTTTATTCCAAATCTCGTTCTGACCCCTCGTTATCGCATCCTTACAGTTCGGACCCCTTGTTCCTAGTGCGAGGTGACAAGGAGCTCAACTGACCCCTTGTTCCCCTCCCGCCTTTTCAGTCTAGGCTTCTCTCTTTCTCCTCTCGCTCTTCTTTCACGTCGGTTCTTCCCCCTTCTTCCTTAACTTGACCTCTCTTCCATTTTCTTCTTTTGGATCTCCTTGAGTGTGCCAACAGTGGAGAGCTCCATGATTCGGTTTGGTAAGCCTCTTCTTCTTGCCCCTTCTTCTTCCTTGCTGCATAGCTTCCTCTTCCTTTCTCCTTCTTCATTGTCATGAATGAAGCTTTGAAAGTGGATTCTTCTTGATCTTTGCATGCATGTGTTCTAAGCTCGATTAAGTCGTGTGGGAGAGCCTTGATACAATGGATGATGTTTGGAGAAGACCTAGTAAGAGAAGGAGGCCATTGGAGCCCAAAATCCACAATCAAAGACAAAGAAGACGACCCTCTGCTTTTCGACCGCGGGGGCGGATCTTCAGTGCCGCGGGGGCGGCCCATGCCCTGAGCCGTAGGGGCGGCCCTCTGGGACGCAGGGGCGGCCACTGGCTCAGCCAGCACGCCCTTGTGGTCTTCTTCTCCCTTTCGAGGATGCTCTTCCTTCTTCTGAGCCCGTGCCTTTGCTTGGTGAGTGCCCTCCCTTGAACTTGTGTTCTTTGATGATCCTAGAGAGTGTTATGATAGTATCATGCTAGGTTTGGACCTATGATAGATGAGAATGCCATATAGTGGCTTTTGAGACCTTAGGCGAGTGTGATGAGCATGTTGGACTTCATAAGCTTTTAAATTGTTCTTGGCTGTTGAGTATGATCATATGAGAGTTAGTAGGTTGTTGAGAGATCTCCTCATGTGTTGAGCGAGATATGAGTGAGATAGATTCTAGGATGCGGTCCTAGAATGAGAGTCAAATGATCTTGCGTAGATCATTTGTGTGAGATGCCTTTGACTTTTGAGTTGAACGAGTTGTTGAGTTGTATTCTCTTTTGAGCAGGTTGTGGGCTTCTTCTCGAGGGAAGCGAGAGTGTTGTGAGTTGAGTGTTGTTCGCTCTAAAAGGTGTGTGCAAGCTTTAAAATTTATAACCCAAGAAGTATGCTTGAACAATATACGAACCCGCAGTGTACGGATCAATTGTAATAAAAGCAAGAATTCCAAGGGTCGAACACAGGGACTATGGTGAAACAAAGCACGGAATCAGGTAGTCAATTATTGCAAACAACTACGAGTTAAAGCAATCAAAGATGATGTAAAAGTCAAGTAAGGGGAAAATGCGGATTCTAGGGATTAAAGCATCTAGTTGTCGCTCCGACTCAAGATCTCAAGAGATAATGCGGACAAAGCTGAGGTTTGCAAAGGAAGGTGTTTCTAAGGTGGGAATAGATTACCGGGTAAGTCTCACTACTCACTATCCGAACCAAAGCTCCTATTACCGGGTAAGTCTCAAGGTACTAAGGAAAGGAACTAAAATCTAAAACCAACACACCACCCAAGGAAATAGAATCAACCTTTACCGGGTAAGTCTTAGGCTAACTCACAAAGATGGGATGAAGGCACACTCAAATCCCAATAAAGGATAAACCTTTATTACCTACACTCATGATCTTGGGTAGACAAACAAAGGAATCACCGGGTAAGTCTCATCCTAGGCTTGCGTTGAACCAGGAAAGGTATAATAAGGATAGGATTTGGTAAACTTTAAACTCTTAACTCAGCTAGTATGTTCAGGAAAGGTCACCTCGTTCAGTCAGATTCTACCCCACCCGAGATGTTCAATGACTGAGCGAGGTGTTCTAGGGTTAAGGTAAAGGCTCTAGCTTTCAAGGTCCTGCTGGGATTAAGATCATCTTATCATCGTCTTTCCCACAACTTTCAGCTAATCACCCTAGAATCTCATAAGAAACTTAGCCAACAATCATCATGATAACAATAATCAAATTAATAGGAAATGAATCAATATTCGAACAAGAAAACCTTAAGAAAAAGGTGTCAATAACTGAATCAAACAATCAACAAACAAGCGTTCCTCAGTCACAAATCAACAAAGACAACAAACCGAAAGAGATCTAAGAAGATCTTACAAACTCCTTCAAAAGCTAACTCCAAATATGATGCCTTCCTTCCTTGAACTTGAACCCTTCAATACTTCCTTCAACTCTTCCTTCAAACCTCAAAAAAATCCCTCAATTGTTGGATGCTCCAAGCATGGTTTAACTTGTGGAAAATCCAACTCTTTATATAGGAGAATTATCTTCCAAAGATAATAATTTCTTAAAAAGAAAATTTCCTATAAAATATATCTCTACCTCTTAAAATAAATCAGCCAAAAATAATATCTTCCTTCTAGAAATCCAGCCAAAAATATAAGATATCCTCTTTCCAAAAATAAAAGATCTCAACCAAAAATAAAGATCTCGCTAGCAGAAGGGTGTTCGCCTCGGTCGGGACGCTCCTCAAGATCACCTCGGTCGAGGTGGTACTGTAGCTGATCGAGGTGAATCTCAACTGAATGTAAAATCTCTCGAATGTAGCTCCAATTACTCCTCTTTTTAATCATTTCCATACTCCCTGAGATCTTCTTTAAGATCCAGAATGTAGCTCCAATTACTCCTTAGCTCCATTTCGGTCCAAAACGTGTCATTTTACCTACAATTACAACGAAACTAGGTGTAGACCTTGATTTCCGCAAAGGTAGACAAAACAATAATATAATCATAGAATATACATCCATACATGCAGATTTATGATGATAAAACGTCTAAACTAGCCCCAAAATATAGACTGTAATACAGGCTATCAAGTGTGAAGACGAGGTAAGTCTCCGAACTTACTTAGCTCGTATTCTTTATATTAGCTTCTATGCGTGTTTGGTTGTGTGTGTTTTATTATTGTTATGTTATAACAACAAAACCGGAACTAGGATGACCTTTACATTATTATTGGCTCAAGTGTATGATATCGGGCGGTGACAACACTAACTAGCTCTTGCGGAGAGCTAGGGGGTTCTCGGTGACTAACCCGGGCAGGTAGACGGCCAGATACATCAGTGTCATTCCTTGACGGTGAGTAGGAACCGAGGCGAGATCATGGGGTGATTCTCGTGTCACAAATAAAAGTTGAATTAGATCGGGATATGACTTAATAAATAAAAAGATAATAAACCGAACTTGTGTGTTTTTGGAGCATGTTGTATGTTTATGGTTATTTCTGTGTGCGTGTGCCTTCAACATGGTTCTAATGCTTCGAATATTAGTTAACAGTTTTATACTGATGTTGTAGTTGTCTTGCAGGATAGGAATGCAGTCGAGAGATCCGAAAGAGTTGGCAACCGGGGTTCCGTACATTTTAGGAGGGGTTTTTGGGTTGGAGTCTTGGTTGGAGTTTTGTATATTGGATCTTTGTATGCCACGTGTATGGCGTTGGTCTTTGTAGTTGTTTTCGGCTGAAATCCGTTGTTTGTTTTCTTTCGGGTTCCTTTCATTGCATAAAAATGTATTTCGTTTTGGCCTTTATTTGTGTCTTGTTGCAAGATCCGGTGAAATTGTTGTCAGGCTAAGGGTCGGGATCCATTGTGAGGTCTCCGCCCGTAGCATCCCGAGTTCCGCGGATTTGGGGTGTTACAAAATGGTATTAGAGCCCTAGGTTGACAACAATGACACTCGCAATCTTCTAAAAGGCTGAATAGACCAATAAACAAAACCCGCAAGGGTTTTGAGTTGCAAAATGAATTTCGTTTTCAAAATCACGAGCATACTCAGTTAGGGTAGAATGTACAGACCACCATCCTTCCGCGGATCTCGGCAGCTTAGTTTATTGGATTTTGATATATATATATATATATATGTAGATATGTATAGTATATATATGGATTGTAGTTGCATGATTGAGGTGATTTATATGTATAGTTATATATGTGGACTATAGTGTATGTTTTGGACCTTGTTTTGTTGTTATGGATTTCGGGGTGTGATATATTGATACTGATGTGGACATAGGACATATATAGTCTTCTATACGGATTCTTACATATATAGAGTAGCATATGGAGATACATACCTAATAGAAAGGGGATAATACGATATCATCAACTTTAAGATGACGTTGTTGGCTTGGGGTAGCGTTCATACGTGGAGTAGTACGCTCAAGTATCGAGTTGAGCATTTTGTGCGGACGAACACCATGTCGTTTCTCAGATTCCTTTAAAAAAATGTCAAAGAGGAAGGGTAGAGATGACATGAACAAAGGACGAACAATTGGAAGGAATACTTGAGATAACTTAAGAGGAATCAAAACGGAAACCATACAAGAAAAAGGAGTAACACGAGGGTGTGGAAGTGGTTACAAAGGAGTCACGTTTGGGAAGATAACGAGATCAATAGAGATAACAACTTTAAGTTCTTTAAGAAGACGCGTGGACAACTAATGATACGAATCGAGGAGGAGTGGGGTGCATGCTAACAAGGTTAAAGGCGGTGTTCCATTACAAGAAGTGAAGCTTTCCTTAGACGCTTCTAAGCTTTGCAGTCAAGACGAGAAGAGCTATCGAACCTGGTGGGAAATATGTAAGATACCGTAAGTTAAGCTTACGGGGTACCATTAAGTGAGGGGTCAACCTTACGAGAGTTATGAGAAGAAGGGCAGTGTAGGGATTCACGTGGAGTTGGCCGATTTCCCGTTATGATGATAAGGCTAAGAAACGTCAAGAAGACAGAAGTGTGAGTAGACATGATCCCGAGAAGAGGAGTGACGCAACAAGGAGCTTTAGTTATGGAAATATTTAAGACTAAAATCTAGAGAAACGCGAGTGGCTACGGAGTAACGTTAGAGATTCTGAGGAGACACACTTATGAGATAGCTTGAGGCACGGTTAAGCCTATGAAGGCGATTTATACGGCGCGTGAGGCCGAGAGGAGTATGGTTACCTTATGGAAGAGGAAAAAACATGGGACGAGGAAAGAGCTAACGAAGTTGAGGTTGAGTACCCCAAGGAGGGTAACCTTCATGAGAATAGTAACACGAGGTGTATAAGAATGATAAGTTGGTGATCTGGGAGAAGGTCGACTATAAGCGGACTAGGGACAACCAAGAACACATAAGGTGCGGGTTGCCTATTGAGGGATGATAGATGGGAGGTGTAATTACAAGCGGAGAATATAAAGAAACGGTAACAAGAGCTTGGAGATTTCCGGATGGTTCAATGACGATAATATAGAAGTACATCATAGAGGCGTGATTGTCGTGAGTACTATAACGTTGAATGATTAAAGCAAGTGACGGTAATAGACCTCCTAGAGAGGGATGGTATTGGCCCTTTTTACGACCTTCTTAGGTCTCGAAATTTAGCATTCGGAGGAATGACACGGATGGGAACCTTACAGGTTTAAGCGAGATATAATAATCTAGTGGATCAAGGAGAAGGTAAGGTTTCATGTTGGTGGTACGTAAACGGGAGTATATAGAGGATGCATGGTACGAAACGGAGGAGATGTTGCCGCGAGAAGAAGATGAGTCAAGTTTCTAGACTCACCCGAAGAGCTACCATGGATATAGTAACGTTATAAGCTTTAAGCGTAAGAGAACGACACTTGGGAATTTACGAGTTGGAGGTTTCAGTGGTTTTGAATGGGGAGTTCCTTCTGGGTTTCCCCACAAGGTATTCGGGTACGAGTTTTGAAGAAGGACACGAGTCGAGAAGTTTAACTTTGGATATCGAGAATTTCGTGAGATTACCGAGGAAGATAAGATGTCCCCCCGAATGGGGAGTTCCTTCTGGGTTTTGAATTGGGAGTTCGTTGAACCAATTACATGTGATGACGACGTTTGTTTATAACCGATTTGCAGTCAAGATGTCCCCCCAGTTGGGTTAAGAGAAGAAAGGACGTAAGTAAGATGGCGTTTCAGGCCGGTATGATCATTACAAGTTGTAGTGAAGCGTGGTGGACTCGTAGGCACGATTGTGGACTTGGCGTATATAGAAGTGCTTTCATCGGGTTTCGGAACTGAGTTGCGGTAATAACATTCGGTTGGTGGTTTTGGGTGGTTTCAAGGTGGACCTTGAGCTTACGCTAAATGTTGCAGGTTAGTAGGCAATTTTGCATGAGGTGGACCGTAATCTAAGGTTAAGTAATGATAGTTATTGGTGTATGAGTCGCACGAATGATTCTTAGATTCAGATTTGACGATGCTTTGTTGTACTCTCAGAAATGGGAGTAAAAAGCTTAACATGGGACGACGATAATACAGGTTACGTGGGATGAGCAGAGTTATCTAACGGGATGGGACGTTCGAGGAGACCTCCGAAGAGACGTAGCGGGGTTGAGAATATCTAGTCAATTAGACGAGAACGAGGTGGTAGTTTTGGTAATGCCTCCAAGGAATGTGGAAAAAGTATGCAATATAAGTTGGTAGGATATGACCACCGAGTTGCGGGACGGTTTGACTCTTTCCTCTTTCCTGGGAAAGACGACTAGATCGTGGGATCCAAGACGTGTACGGAGAGCTTGAATATAAGCAAAAGAGGTGAGTGACCCCTAGTCCGTTTTCTTTGGCTCAGATATTGAAGTCAAGGAGCTATATGACTTATGAATACTTCCAAGCGGGGCTTGGGATACGTTTAAGGTAAAGAAAGAAGTTTCTCCTGCGTGTTTAGACGATTGTGGACACATAAGGAAATGGACCATTGAAGGGTTGAGAGTAAGGTGCTTTTACACACGCATTTATGATGAAGTCGGTATCTTGTTATGAAGAGACATGCTAGTCTGATACGGACCTCTTGGGCTCGGATAGGAGACGAGTCGAGTTAAGAGTATCACGGACGCGAGGCATCATACGTATTGGTCTTTTGAAGGGAGTTGGAGTCCCAATATATCGGACCTTTTTGGAGAGTTGGCACGAGTTAGGATGTTGTTTACTAGTTGGCATGGCCACCAGAAGTGAGGGACGTTCACCAGGTTTCATGTGTAATGGTCGAGGGAGTACATGTATGACTCGAGATATGATACTTGTGTTGTCGATCTAGCGTTAGACGAGGAACCAATGAGGCTACCGGGAAGACGTGGATAGTATATGTGGATGAGTTTTCCGAGGATCTAGTTACATCGAGATGACCGATGAGTTAGGTTATGTGCATGTATGAGTTTATGTTTTTTGTGCCCCGAGAAGGAATGTGTTATGTGTGTGGTTAGATCTTGTCTTTGTATGCGATATGTAGTTAGTATGAGTATGTGTGTAGGCCTTGCGAGGTTTTGACGCGGTT
The DNA here is from genome assembly GCA_033239125.1 of Fagopyrum homotropicum. Taxonomy (NCBI): domain Eukaryota; kingdom Viridiplantae; phylum Streptophyta; class Magnoliopsida; order Caryophyllales; family Polygonaceae; genus Fagopyrum; species Fagopyrum homotropicum. The sequence goes on along the minus strand of BSWB01000001.1, from coordinate 30,911,793 downwards.
ATATGAGGTTGTGATGGTCGTCGAGTAGAGAGTTTGCACATATACGGTTATGAGTGGTTACCGAGGTAGTTAGGATGAGAGTTCTGCGGTAGCAAGTTTCGGGATGAAACTTGTTTTTAGGGGGATAGTTGTAACGTCCGGAATTTTCATTTCGGTTTGAGAGCAAGTTATCGATCTTCCCGCAGTCGCGGCTCCGTTTTCCCACAGGCACGAGCTGTTGAGTGACGGGTTTTATTCCAAATCGCGTTCCGACCCCTCGTTATCGCATCCTTACAGTTCGGACCCCTCGTTCCTAGTGCGAGGTGACAAGGAGGTCAGCTGACCCCTTGTTCCCCTCCTACCTTTTCAGCTTAGTCCTCTCTCTCCTCTCACTCATCTTTCACGTTGGTTCTTCCCCCTTCTTCCCTTCACTTGACCTCTCTTCCATTTTCTTCCTTTGGATCTCCTTGAGTGTGGCCAGTAGTGGAGAGCTCCATGACTCGGTTTGGTAAGCCTCTTCTTCCCCCTTCTTCTTCCTTGCTGCATAGCTTCCTCTTCTTTTCTCCTTCTCCATTGCCATGGATGAAGCTTTGGAAGTGGATTCTTCTTGATCTTTGCATGCATGTTTTCTAAGCTCTATTAGGTCGTGTGGGAGAGCCTTGATACAATGGATGATGTTTGGAGAAGACCCAATAAGAGAAGAAGGTCATTGGAGCCCAAGATCCACAATCAAGGACGAAGAAGACGACCCTCTACTTTTCGACCACGGGGGCGGCCAATTCCCTGAGATGCAGGGGCGGCCAGCATGAGCCGCATGGACAACCCTTTGGGACGTAGGGGCGGACACTGGCTCAGCCAGCACGCCCTTGCGGTCTTCTTCTCCCTTTCGCGGCTGCTATTCCTTCTTCCGAGCCCGTGCCTTTGCTTGGTGAGTGCCCTCCCTTGAGCTTGTGTTCTTTGATGATCCTCGAGAGTGTTATGATAGTATCATGCTAGGTTTGGACCTAGGATAGATGAGAATACCATGTAGGAGCTTTTGAGATCTTTGGCAAGTGTGATGAGTATGTTGGACTTCATAGGCTTTTACATTGTTCTTCGCTGTTGAGCATGATCATATGAGAGTTAGTAGGCTGTTGAGAGATCTCCTCATGCGTTGAGTGAGATATGAGTGTGATAGATTCTAGTATACGGTCCTAGAATGAGAGTCAAATGATCTTGCGTAGATCGTTTGTGTTAGATGCCTTTGACTTTTGACTTGAGTGAGTTGTTGATTTGTATCCTCTTATGAGCATGTTGTGGGCTTCTTCCCGAGGGAAGTGAGAGTGTTTTGAGTTGAGTGTGAAGACGAGGTAAGTCTCCGGACTTACTTAGCTCGTATTCTTTGTATTAGATTGGATGCTTGTTTGGTGGTGTGTGTTTTATTATTGTTATGTTATAACAACAAAACCGGAACTAGGGCGACCTTTACATTATTATTGGCCCAAGTGTATGATAACGGGCGGTGATAACATTGCCTTGCTCTTGCGGAGAGATAGGGGGTTCTCAGTGACTAGCCCGGGCAGGTAGACGGTCAAATGCATCAGTGCCGTTCCTTGACGGTGAGTAGGAACCGAGGCGAGATCATGCGGCAATTCTTGTGTCACAAATGAAAGTTGAATTAGATCGGGATATGACTTAATAAATAAAAAGATAATAAACCGGAATTGTGTGTTTTTGGAGCATGCTGTATGTTTATGGTTATTTCTGTGTGCATGTGCCTTCACCATGTTTCTAATTCTTCGAATATTAGCTAACGGTTTTATACCGATGTTGTAGTTGTCTTGCAGTTTAGGAATGCAGCGGAGAGATCCGGAAGAGTGGGCAGCCGGAGTTCCGTACATTTTAGGAGGGGTTTTTGGGTCGGAGTCTTGGTTGACGTTTTGTATATTGGATCTTTGTATGCCGCCTGTATGGCGTTGGTTGATAACATGCATTATAGTCTATATTTTTGGATTGGTTTAGACGTTTTATTATCATAAAATCTGCATGCATGGCTATATATTCTCGATGATTATGTCATTTTGTTTACCTTTGCAAGAATCGAGGTCTACAACTAGTTTTGTTGTAATTGTAGGGAAAATGACACGTTATAGATCGATATGGAGCCAAATGATCTAAGGAGACATGGAAGCTGCATTATGGAGCATCAAGGAGCTACAAGAACGCATGGGAACCTTGGAAGTTGGATAGAAAGGAGATATAGGACCAGTTATGGAGATTTGCACGTAAGATCTCGATCATCTCGGTTCACTACGTTAGCATCTCGGTCGAGATGGCTAACTGGGCCTAGATCGAGACGGCCAACCCACAACCCAACGAGATATTTATTTTTGGCCTATAATTTTCCTATAAGATGGAAGATATTTTCTGGATGGAAGGATGGCTAATTATCTTTGGAACGGAGTATATTCCACAGAGAAGAAGGAAATCGAAGGAAGATTGCTTGGAGCGAAAGTTTGAAAGTTTGAAGAAAAGTTGTAAGGTTTTCTTAGGGATCGTTGATTGTTGTCTTTTGATACGATTTTTGAGGAACACAGTTTGATGCTTATTTGGATTGCTTGTTTGATTATTGTGACCTTTTTGTTAAGGTTTTATTATTCTCTTATTGCTTATTCAATTATATATTTGATTGTTATAACTATGATGATTGTTGGCTAAATACCTTGCGATTCTAGGGTGATTGGCTGAAGGTTGTGGTGTAGACGATGAAAGATTATACTTTGAACCCTAGTGGACCTTGAAAGCTCGAGCTTTAACCAAAACTGAACCTCATCTCGGTCAGTTCGTGGAGTTTCTCGGCCGAGATCAATAAGAACTGGGTTAGACGTAACCTGATTCTACCAATCCTGAGTTGAAGTTTTAGTTTGCCAAATCCTATCCTTGTTGCACCTGTCCTGGTTTAGACGCAAGCCTAGGATGAGACTTACTCCGTTATTCCTTTGCTTGTATACCTATGATGATGAGTATTAGGTAATAAAGGTTTATCCTCTATTAGGGTTTGATCTTCATCCTACCTTTGAGAGTTAGCCTGAGACTTACCCGGTGAAGGTTAGTTCTATCCCCTTAGGTTGTGTGTTGGTTTGAGATTATGGTTCCTTTCCTTAGTTCCTTGAGACTTACCCGGTGATAGGATCTTTGGTTTAGGATAGTGAGTAGTGAGACTTACCTGGTGATCTATTCCCACCTTATAAATACCTTCCCTTGCAAACCTCAGCTTTGTCCACGTTATCCTTAGAAATCTTGAGTCGAAACAATAACTGGATGCTTTGATATCTAGAATCTACTTTCCTTTATCTGATTTTTATATCATCTTTGTTTTGCCGCTTTTCTCTTGTTTGACAACCTGATATTTATCGTGCTTGATTTCACCATAGTCCTTGTGTTCGACCCTGGAGTATTTGTCATATTGCGATTGATCCGTACACTGCGGGTTCGTATATCATTCAGGCTTTTATTTTAGGTTATAAATTCAAAGCTTATTTCATTCATTATTCACACACGTTTGAGAGCGAACATTGGTCTTTGTAGTTGTTTTCGGATGAAGTCCGTTGTTTGTTTTATTTCGGGTTCCTTTCATTGCATAAAAATGTATTTTGTTTTGTCCTTTATTTGTGTCTTGTTGCAAGATCCAGTGAAATTGTTATCAGGCTAAGGGTCGGGACCCATTGTGAGGTCTCTGCCCGTAGCATCCCGAGTCCCGCGAATTTGGGGTGTTACAATTGTTTCCATTATCTTAGGGACCTCTCACTAGGACATCAAGTGCTCATCGTTATAACTAGGGTTGAGCAGTGGTCCAAAACCGTAGGAACCACACTCGTAAACCCAAAAAATGTGAACCGCAAACCGAACCGTAACTGTGCGGTTCGAATGAACCGTATTTTGCGGTTTGGTTGTGTTTTTGCGGTTTGGTTGCGGTTTTTTGTGTTTTTTTGCGGTTCGGTTGCGGTTTTTGCGATTCGGTTGCGGTTCGATTCATCACCTAAACCGCAACGCCAAATCTTATGAACTGCAAACCGAACCGATTAACTGCGGTTTGGACTGCAATTTGCAGTTTTGGTTCGGTTCAGTGAAACGAACCGCAATCTGCTCAGCCCTAGTTATAACTAACATATACGATCCACCAATTGGTATCAGATCATGGTTACTCTTGATTGTGTTGATTGTATAAGATTTACTAGATGTTTGACATAAGGTAGATTGAGCTTGGAAAAGGAAATTCCAAAGCTTCATTGCTTAAGCCAAGACAATATGAGTGGTGGAAGAAGCAAATTGAGTGCCACGTCAAGTCAACAGACTACCAAGGTTGGAAAATCATCGAACTTGGCGATGAATTGGTTCACATGAAGAAGGAAAGGAAGAGTTAAGAAGAAAAGGACTACAAGGACGCTGAGAAGAACTTTGCATCCATTTAATATCTTCTTGGTTCCATTTTTGGAAGAAGACATCCCAAAAGTAACTGGAATCACCACTACTAAGGATATGGTGTTGTGCGTCAGTTTAGACACTCAAAATCACATAGTACCATAAGTATACGACCGTGTCAATGTAAGTACATGATATTGCATCAAGGTGAAAATTCCAAGAGACTATGTATATCTTAACTATTATCTCAAGTTCAACTAGTAAAGCAAGAGTGTGTAAAATGAAAGGAAAATGGGTGATCAAGTGATAAAATGCTTTGGGTTTAGGAAGAAACCAGTAAACAAGGATCAAATATCAATACGAGAAAACACTAGGAATTGAGGATAGTCCTCCAAACCATAACTAGAAGTAAGTTCAACTATGCTGTGTTCAATTACTGAGGAGAGTTTAAGTCACAAGTACTAATGTAGCATGGTATGGGTATGCTTTGTCAAGGCATTTGGCTTGTTTCAACTAGTGATTATCACACGGTGTTTGTTATTTACACACTAGTTGATAAGCTTTTCTTCAACTTATGATTATATTAGAATATGCAAGCATCACATGGTGTTTGCTATTTGCTTGAACAATCTAGCATAACCATAGTTTGGACATTCACAAGAAAAGTAATATAGGCATCCTGTTGGCCCTAGCTAGGAATACTCAAGCAATATATGCATCAAACATTGCACATTCACCTTCAACTATTTATCGGTCTCATATAAGGTGATTGATTCATAAATCACTCATTCATGCTTGAAAATATACAATGTGCTATGTGAACAATTAATCTAGACTATTTCTAATTTAGCATCCAACATTCAAAATAAGTTCAAGCATGGATGAATTTCAAGATGAATTTGAGAACTCTTTTATGCTACTAAACATGCATTTGATTCTCCATCAAATCATAAACATAACATAGGACATACTTAACCTAGTATGATTAGGAGTTTTCACCCCAAACCCTAACAAGAAGACTACTCACTCATGACCGGAAGTCCAAGAAAACAAACAACAAAAATGAAAAGCACAATGACAAACTAGACTAAAAAGTAAGGAATGTTGTAACACCCCAAGTTCTGGGAACTTGAAGCGTTACGGACTAGGACCTCACAATGGGTCCCGACCCTCAAAGTAGCAACGACACAACGAATCTTACAACAAGGCACAAATAAATGAAAACCAAAACTTATAATAAAACCAAAGGTTTAACAAAGGAAAGTGTAAAAGACTCACAGCCGAGTTCAAAACAAACTGAAGGAACAACAACTGAAATATAAACCCGATCTTGTCCTATAATATACGGGAATTCCGACTGACCACACCGTTCGGATCACTCAACAATACCTATGACCTGCAAGACATCTACAATAACGGTATAAACCGTTAGCTAACATTCTAGATATCAAAAAGACGGTAAAGGCACAAACACACATAAGGTAATATAAACATATAGCATGCTCACACTCAACCGGTTATTATCTTTCATTAAGGTTAAACCCTTTACTAATTCCACTTATGTTGTCACACGAGAATCGTTACGATCTCGTCTCTGTCCCCTTTCACCAACAGGAATAGAGCGTATGCATCCATCCGTCACCTGTTGGACTGGTCGCAAGAGCACCTCCCAGTTTCCCCATTCTTAACTAGACAAGCGGTCACTGCCCGTTTATAATACACTTGAGACAATTACGGTTATAAAGGTCAATCCTAGTCCGATTATCATTTATAACAACAAACAACAACATAACTAAGCCAATACAATCAAGCTAATATATGGAATGAAGCTAAGTAAGTCCAAGGGACTTACCTCACTCGAAGGTAACTCAAAGGGTCAACAAACAACTCAGTTTCTCTCAAAAAAGAAGAACGGAAGCCTGCTCAACAAGGCATAACGAATCAGGATCGAAACGGTTGCTAGAAGTCTGTTAATTCTAGTCTCAATGATCTCTAAAAGATCTCCACATGGTAGGGTTACAAACCCTAGTCTTACAAATTACTAAGGGTCAACAACAACATCATAATCCAAGGGAAGAAACGAAGAAGGAAAGGAAGGAATCAGCTCACTAAAGACAAGAGCTACTGCAAGAAAACCGCAGGGGCGGCTGGACAGACTGCGAGGGCGGTACTGGGAAGATCCCGCGGGGGCGGCACTGCCAGGCGCGGGGGCGGGTGGCGGTGCAGAAGGCTGATGTCGACTCCTTCGACATCAAGGAACGCAGTATGAGCCAAAGCTTTCTTCTCTCAGCACGCACACACACACGTCACAACTCAACTATGGGAGCCTGTGAATTTCAACATATCAATAACGGAACAACCAACAAGAATCAAGGCTCGATCTTGATCCTTGGAGAAGAAGAAAAGAAGAAAAGAGAAAGCAAGAGAAACGGGGGGGGGGGGGGGAAGGGCATGTAACAAGCTCAAGAACGGGAGAGAGAATCACAAAGAAGGAAACTTACACGTTCAACAAGATCACATGGGAAGAAGGTTGCAGCTTTCGAGGTTGAAGGAAAACATATGCAAGAAACGGAAAAAAGAAGAGAAAGAGGGAATTTTTAGGAATGATGGAAAAAGATAGAAGGAAAGACGTTCTACGGTTAAGAACATGATAGGAAAGCCGGCCCATAAGATAGAAGATCGGATTTTGTATCTATGGAAAGAAATAAAAATTGGATAAAAAAGATCGCGCGATTTGGGGCAAAACCATCGGGGCGGTTTGCCCTGCCGCCGGGGCGACCAGCCGCAGGGGCGGCTCCCTTCACCGCGGGGTCGGTGAAGGCAAAAACAGGATCTTACATTAGATCCCCCTAAAATAAATTTCTTCCCGAAACTTTCAACAACCCAAAAGATCACACAACAATAACAATAACTCAACACATATATTCCCACTCGGGGCACAAAACTTAAACGTCACAAAAGCGTGCACAACTCAATAACAAAAACTAAAAGTCCGACATCTACGCTATTGGTACATCCAACTCAATATAAAACTCTGGATAGTTCCTCTGGATACTATCCTCTGTCTTCCAAGTCTCCTCATCAACTCCTTTCATCGACCACTGAATCTTCATCATCGGTATATCCTTCGATCGCAAGTGTCTCGTACTACGCTCTAAGACAACTACCGGGTGCTCTACGAACGGATGGTTTGGCTCGACCACTAAATCCTCATGACCGATGATGTGTCTTGGATCCGGTACATACTCTCGTAACTGAGACACATGGAAGACTAGGTGAACACCCTCAAGTCTCGGTTGCAATGCAAGTCTGTATGTAGTCTCTCCAACTCGCTCTAGAATCTCGAAAGGTCCAACATATCTAGGACTCAGCTTTCCTTTGACACCGAAATATCTGACGCCTCGTGTCAGGGATACTCTTAGCCATACTTGCGCTCCAACTCTGAATTCCAGAGGTCTTCCACTTCCACAGAGGGACGTGAAGTGGGTGTAGCTCGCCTCCTGGTCCATGATGCTTGATCTTGACCTGCTGATAGGTCGCACACGGAGCTACATATCTCGTCACATCTGGCTTCAGACCTCTCCACCAGAAGGAGCGTTTGATATCCTGATACATCTTACTCGCATCGGGATGCACTAAGTAAGGTGTAGAGTGAGCCTCCTGTAGGATCTGTTGTCTCAGCTCTCGATCTGAGGGTATACATACACGCTCCTGGCGCCTCAAAACTCCATCGGCACCGACTGCAAACTGTGGCACCTCTCCTCGAGACATCCAGTCTCGGATCCGTGTCAAAGCTTGGTAACTCTCCTGATTCTGTCGGATCGCTACCAACAAATCAGGTAACACCTCTGACATGGGACCATCTTCGACACTTTCCATACAAGGTCCCATAATTATGTCAAGAGTTAGAAGGATCCAAGAGAAGACATCATCAAGGAAGATCAAGGGGAGTTGGAAATGAAGAAATCGATCCACAACATGAAAAAAATCGGTCGATTTATATGAAGCAGGAAAATCGAGTCACATGTAAGAAAGATTGGTCGATCTCTTCTTCTGCAAGTCGATTTTTCTCCTTTCCAACGTATCTAGAAGAACCGGCCATGAACTTTATCTTTTGGCAATTATATCTCGTAATAATTCCTTAAATCTCTCAGACTATCTTAAAGGATTATTTAGATTCTATCTTTTTATATTTTATATCTTTTAAAAGATATATTTCCTAGATTATCTTTTCAAAGGATATATTTCATAGATCATATCTTTTTAGTTTTTTTTTTCTAGTTTTAGTAGGTTTAACCTCTCTTATAAATAGCCTTAGAGGGGGAGATTGTTAGATAGCCGAGTTGTGATTATATTGTCCACATTATTGTGAGATACTTGTGATTTCGCTCACGGGGTTTGCATTTTATCATTTCTATTCAATCAAAAGGAGAGTTTTTGGTTGAAAGGTTGTGAATCTTTGCTAGGTTGTGAATCTTTGTTAGGTTGTTCTTGTCTGTGTTAATCTTTTTTGAAGGTTGGTGCTTGGTAAGAATTATTCCTTTGGTCGTTTTTATCTTATCAAAATAAATTCCCAACTTAACACTAAAACAAGTATAGTGATTAAGCAAAGGTCGAACCCAAGAGAGTTTGGTGATGTTTATATTAGATTCAATTATCGATTATATAGCAAAGTAAAAAGAGGGGGGGTTGGACTGATTTATGCAAAACAAAGTAAGAAAGCAAGTAAGAAGATGAATAAGATGATGATGAATGGTCTACACTAGGTTGATTCTTAGCATGCAATACTACTTTGTTTGGTTCCTTTTATAAGTTTTCAAGCAATGTTCCCGTCTTGATCATATGTACGTGTTGAGCCAACTGACATCAACATAACTTAACAAGTTTAGTGTTCCGTTAACCTACAAGAACAAATCACAAGTTAGCTTTCAAACAAATACAAAGGGATATAAAGAGAAGAATAAAACCATTAAACTTTTCTTTATATTTGTATTCCTATTCCCTTAAGTAATTACAACCAGTTTTTACCTAAGGGTTTCTACTAGATTAAAGACCCGAACCCGGAATCTATTAATCCTAGTTCTTTACATGCATTTAGAAACTAAGGTGATCAATCTTAAGTGAGAAGAAAACATGCAATTAGATACGTGAAGCTCAAGGAATACAAAACATAAATTGAATAAAACTTATATTAAAAAGTACTTACAACCAACGCAGCAATGCAACAATGCAGCTTCAAAACAACCCAATGTAGCAAGGCAATCAGAAACTCATTACACAAAGGGAGCAAGAGAAAAGGGAGAATAAAATGGGAAAATGATGGATCATCCTAGCAATCAGCCATGGATCTATTTATACTACAAATGGCACTAAATGGGAGTAAATGACCGGCCTAAACAGCCACCTTTAATATCATAAAGGTGGTGCAAACAACCGGAGTAAAGTCTCAGTTGCTCAACCGCAGGGGCGACCTTCAAGACCGCAGGGGCAGTTTAGGCAAAAACGCTTGAAGTTCTTCATGGCCGCAGGGGTGGCCTGACAATTTCCCAGGGGCGGATCTTTAATGTTCTTCAAACGTCTGACTCTTCATCTTTCTGTCGCTTCTGATGTTGAGCCGCAGGGGCGGCCCAATGTCACCGCAGGGGCGGTGACACTAGCTCTTTGGCTTCACAACTCCGTAGGTTGGTCCGCAGGTAGAGGCGCAGGGGCGCCGGTCTTCGCTTCTTCAAGATAAGTCACCGCAGGGGCGCCAAGGAGGGGCGCAGGGCGGTAACAGTTTTCGTTCCGGGCGCTGGCGAAGGCGCAGGCTGCGTTCCGGAGTGTAGTGTCACCCGCAGGGGTGGTGACATTGTTCCGTAGGGGCGGTGAGGCACCAGAAGCTTCGTCTTCGTGGATGATCTTCATTCCCAAGATCTTCTAACTTCTTGTTTAACTTCTTTTAGGCTTCTTCTTCCGGATTAAGAAGTTAGTAGTACAAACCGACTCTAATGTAATAAAAAGACTCTAAAAACTAACCTAAATGATAGTGATTCCATCACCTATCAAACTCCCCCATACTTAGACCTTTTACTCGTCACGAGTAAAACAAATGACAACAGTTCAGACTCAAAGGCTTCAGGAAGCATGGGTAAGAGGCATAGATAATAAAAACAAAAGAAAAAACCAAGAAAGAAAGAAGGAAAAAGAGAGAAAGTATGAGAAGAAAGCGAGAAAACTACCATCCTTATTGCTCCAAGAGTGACCTACCCGGTCAACCTCCTTATGACTCCCCTTCTTATGCCGCCAAACGTCGGAAGGGAAACCTACACTCGGTGTCACTCATGTTGCCAAGGTGCCCTTTCGGGTTTTCACCTTGCCACTCTTCTCTTTTGTTGATGATCTCACTTAATCCTCACATCCCTCAAGTCCATTTTTGCACCAACCTAATGTTGGTCGGACTACCTTATTTTTTCCTAAACCGCCCTTTCGGGTTTTCGGTTTATCCAAGGATTTTCATACTAGATGTCTTGTCAAGGGAAAGGTGTGTAATATGATCATTGATGGAGGTAGTTGTTGTAATATTGCTAGCATTGAAATGATTAATAAGTTACAACTTCTTACGTTTCATCACCCTAAACCTTATAAACTTACATGGATGAATGATTGTGGAACTTTGAAAGTCAATAAGCAAGTCAATGTTACTATCACAATAGGACATTAAATTGATGAAATCTTATGTGATGTGATACCGATGCAGGTTTGTCACATTTTATTAGGTCGTCCATGGCAATATGATCGGAAAGTAGAACATGATGGTCATACCAACAAATACATGTTCATTTTCAATAGAAAAAGGGTTAAACTGAAGCCTATGACCCCTTTACAGATCATTGAGACCTATGAGAAGCAGAATAAAGGAGGCAAGGAACGAGCATTGGACAAAGAAGTGGTCGAAGAGCAATCTAGTGAAGAAAATCAACCTGTTTTTGACACTAGAACGGGCGATTTTTCTGGGAATAATCCGATTTTTCCTCTAAATCGATCCACTGCAGCCACCAGTACAACACCTTCAAGGGCTCCTCTGGTTAAGCTAGAAACATTGCAGATTGAGCATAATCACATGGATTTACAGGTTATATCATTTATGTCTTTGGATGAATTCATTGAACAATGTGTGCTTAAGAACGTTAGGAATTGTCATTCTTTTCTATCTTTCCGTTGTCATGACTATTCGATTCAGTTATTTTCCTTAACCTCTTTTGATCTTATACCGTTGTCTTTCGGGAAGAGAGTAAGTGTCTTTGCAGAACGTTTAGGAAAGGACAAATGAGATCAAATGGAAATGACAATGTTGCTAGAACTCGGAGATCTTAGGAAATTACCACCGGAAGAGGATGAAACTGCAGTTCATTCTAAATTAGCATCATCAACATCGATATGTGAATACCTAGTAAATGTTTCGGCCATTCCTGAAGCAAACTCTCATTTGAGATGTATGTTTGATCACCGAGATTCATTAATGTTGAGTGTTGTACGGCTCGTCTTCAAACTACGAGTTCTACAAACCTCCAAAGATCCTCCAGGAGAAGGGATACCGCAGTCCTTATCAGTACAAAACTTGGATTCCGAGGTGACTAGTGATGATCAAGACGAAGATTCGAGGACGAAATCTTTTCAAGAAGGGGAGTCTGATGTGAGATCATTTTCGACACTTTCCATACAAGGACCTATCACTAGGTCAAGAGCTAGAAGGATCCAAGAGAAGACATCATCAAGCAAGATCAAGGGGAGTTGGAAATGAACAAATCGATCCACAACATGAAGAAATCGGTCGATTTATATGAAGAAGGAAAATCGAGTCACATGTAAGAAAGATCGGTCGATCTCTTCTTCTGCAAGTCGATTTTCTCCTTTCCAACGTATCTAGAAGATCCGTCCATGATCTTTATCTTTTGACAACTATATCTTGAAATAATTCCTTAAATCTCTCACACTATCTTAAGAGATTATTTAGATTCTATTTTTTTTATATTTCATATTTTATATTTTATATATTTTAAAAGATATCTTTCCTAGATTATCTTTTCAAAGGATATATTTATCGATCATATCTTTTTAGTCTTTTTCCTAGTTTTAGTAGGTTTAATCTCCCTTATAAATAACCTTAGAGAGGGAGATTGTTAGATAGCTGAGTTGTGATTATATTTTCCACATTATTGTGAGATACTTGTGACTTCGCTCACGGGGTTTGCATTTTATCATATCTATTCAATCAAAAGGAGAGTTTTTGGTTGAAAGATTGTGAATCTTTGCTAGGTTGTTCTTGTGTGTGTTAATCTTTTTTAAAGGTTGGTGCTACAAGTCAAACTAGTCCCTCCTTGTGTTTGTCTTATCTAGAAGGCTTGTGTAAGGTTAAAGAAGGAAGGGTGAAAGGTAATAGGTAATTCTTTGTTAAGGGTTTTGATCCATTGAGTTCAAGTTTCTTTGCAAGTCTTATAATAGTCCTATCTTCCTATATTGTCCATTTATCATTCCATATTCATCTTATTTTCTTTCAATATCATTCACTAATCCGTGTTCTGAGTTTCAAAGAAATTCGACTTGTTCTTCATTAAATTAGCCGATTTATTCCTAGAACAACCCGATTTTATCCTAGTTGAGGACTTTCAATCTAGGTCGGGAACTGCGGCTTATCCCCGCATCAACCTCTAAGGTGGATAAATGGATGTCGGAATCCGAAAATTGGATATCCATCTCTAGCCATGCCAAATGTCGTTGTAATTGAGGCTGAGCTATCAGCCGAGCGATCGCCATCTCCCGGGGAGTCTTCCTACTGAGGGCATCTACTACCACGTTAGCCTTCCCCGGGTGGTATAAGATCTACAGATCAAAGTCCTTGATCAACTCTAACCATCTGCGCTGGCGGTTATTCAACTCCTGTTGAGTGAATAGTTACTTCAAACTCTTATGGTCGGTGAATATCTGACACGTAGCTCTGTACAGATAATGCCTCCGAATCTTCAAAGCGTAAATAACAGCAGTCAACTCAAGATCATGAGTAGGGTAATTCTCTTTGTATATCTTCAACTGCCTCGACGCGTAAGCGATCACCTTACCCCTCTACATCAAAACACATCCCAAACCGAGCTTGGATGCGTCGCTGTAAACCACATAGTCCTCGATGTCCTATGGCTGAGCTAAGATAGGAGCAAAGTTCAACCTCTTCTTCAACTCCTCAAAGCTCTGCAGGCACGGCTCGGACCATACAAATTTTGTAGACTTCCTCAGCAAGGAAGTGTGAGGTCGGGCGATGACTGAAAAGCTCTCCACAAAATGCCGGTAGTAGCCCGCCAATCCTAAGAAGTTGCGTACCTCCTTAATGTTCTTAGGAGTTGGCCACGATGCTACTGACTCGATCTTCACCGGATCTACCGTGATCCCTTCAACTGAAACGATGTGACCATGGAATGCTACCTCGGACATCCAAAACTCACTCTTAGAGAGCTTGGCGTAAAGCTCTCTATCCTGAAAGACTTGGAGTACGATCCTTAAGTCGTTGAAGATGATGTTCATCAAATCCATGAAGACCGCGGGCGCATTCGTGACCCCGAATGGCATCACTACAACCTCGTAGTGAGCATACCTGTCCGAAATGCCGTCTTGGCTATGTCCTACTCTCTCACCCTCAGCTGGTGGTATCCGGATCCTAAATTAATGCGTGAAAACACTGAAGCTCCATGAAGCTGGTCCAAAAGATCGTCGATACGGGGAAATGGGTATTTAATCTTGATTGTCACCTTGTTAAGCTCTCGGGAGTCAATACATAACCTCATTAATCCGTCTTTCGTCCTGACGAAGAGTACCGATGCGCCCCAAGGAGATACACTAGGGCGGATGAAGCCCTTCTCTACTAACTCCTCGAGCTGCTTATTAAGCTCAAGCATCTCGATAGGTGCCATACGGTAAGGAGCCTTCGAGATCGGTCTCGTCCCGGGCTCTAGGTCAATGCCAAAATCTAAACTCCTATGTGGAGGTAAACCTAATGGCTCACCAAAAACGTCGGTAAACTCGAATGCTACCGGAATCTCCTCCAAAGCTGGGTCGTACTATCCTTTATGGCATAGCACCAGAAATTCTCGCAATCTTGTCCGATAAGTCTCGCAGCTCGGACTACGCTGATGACTGTACCCGTCTTCCCGATATCCCATCCTTTGAAGATCTCTACATGACCTGACTCTGTAGTGACCGTCACTATCCTCTAGCCAATGTCCAGAACTGCTCGATTTCGATCCATCCAATCCATGCCTAGAATAACTTCTTCATGTACCAAGTACATGACGAAGAAGTCAGCCGGCCAATCGCAACCTCTCAATCTAATAGGGCAATCACGAACCTCTCGTGTACCTCTAATCTTACCCTTATTGGGTAATTGTATAAAGAAGGGTCTACCTTCTACGGTAACTAAGACCAATTTTACACCCGCATCAAATATAAAAGAATGCGTAGCACCGGTATCGAAAAAAACTTTGACAGTAAAACCATTAAAATGAATTTTACCTGTGGTCGTTGGTGTTATCGGTGCTATAACACTCCTCGGCTCGTAGACTCTAACGGATGCATTTATAGTGTCTGTAGCACTACCAACTCGTCCTCTACCTCTCCCTTGTCCTTGAGCAAAACCCTGAGGAACGGTAAAACCAGGAGCTCTCTGTTGCTGTTGTTGCGGGTACTGAGGGCTCTGTCCACCTCCAACAACGCTAGCAAGTGAAGATCCCTGTTGAGATAATGACTTGACCTGACGGCAGAATGCAACTCTGTGTCCCGACTTGCCAAAAGAAAAGCAAGTCACTACAGTCTTCTTACAATCAGCTCTCATATGGCCGACACCTTCGCAGTTAAAGCACTGACGTCCTCTGTCGGAACTCTGCACAGACTGCTAGAAACCAAAACGTCCCAGAGTCTAGATACACCCAAATCCTGATGTTCCAGCTCCAAAACTAGCTGGTCCATCCCTTTGTCTCTTCTCAAGGCCTCTTGTCTGAGAAGCTCTCCTCTGACCCGATTGGTCTCTTTCATAAGCAGATGCTCTATCCTAGTAGTCCGTCAAAGAATTACAACGAAAACCAGTAAGATAAGAGCGTATGGACTCTCTCAACCTCCGAGAGAAAAGATATACATACTGATCCTCGGGTGATACAGACGGACCCGACAAAGATAGCTCCTCTTGAAACTTGTTGATAATCTCAGCAATAGGAAGATCCTCGAAACCAGCCTCAAGGAAATCTTGTAGTCGATCTCTCCTCATAGCTGCCGGGCAATAGCAATCCCTGATCACCGTCTTCATCTCCTCATAGCAGGCGACCTTACGAACGGTCCTCCACTAGGAATGAGCCTGATCCTTCAACAACGTCTATGTTATGTCGACTCGACGTATCTGTGGGCAACCAATCGCCTCCATAGCAGAATCCAACTGTCATAACCATAACTCCATCTCCAATCAGGTCTTTCCCACGAAAGAAGGAACCTTCAGTTGGTTATAATCCCTCAACCAACAGTCGGGTTTCAGCTCACTTGCCTCATCTGGAACTCTAACCACCTCAGCAACTGTAGCAGGCGGGGCAACAACTTACGTAACTCTTTGCGAAACCTTAGCTGATCTCAAGGGTACTGGTGGTGCTGGTGCAGGTCCTCCAGTCTTGATAGCCTCCTCGACTCTCTACACGTAGTCGCGGTATGTAGAAGCTTCGTGGATACTCGACCGGACTTGGCCGATTGTGCTCGCTGTGCTCCGGACCTAGCAGCGGTCCCATTCCAAGCCTCAAGATCAACGATCTCAACAACTTATTAGACAAACACCTCAGTGATAGGCGGATCAACAATTGGGGCTTGGCCCCGACCTCTAGCTAGTGGAGGTCTTCTTGGACGTCCTCATCAACGGACGGTAGGTGGAAGAGGTGGTCGACCCCTTCCTCGCCCCATAGCAGATGTAGCTCTAGAATGCGTCATCTACTATAAGGATAGATAAAGATATATATATCAGGCCACGCTACAACTAAAGCAAAAATCCAAAAAAATCATATAAAGGCCAACATATAAGAAAACTAACTGTTGAGATCCGCGGAGGTAGTGGTAGTCGTCCGTACATATATCCCAGACCGACAAGTTAAAAAAACCCACTTTTTAAAACGTAGACCTCTTACGGGTTTTGTTTATTTATCTATTCGACCTGTAAAAGATTTCTAGTGTCATTGTTGCCAACCTAGACCTCTGATACCATATTGTAACACCCCAACTTTTGGGAACTCGAAGCATTACGAGCTAGGACCTCACAATGGGTCCCAACCCTCAAAGTGGCAATGACACAACGAATCTTACAATAAGGGACAAATAAATGAAAATCAAAACTTATAATAAAACCAAAGGTTTAATAAAGGGAAGTGTAAAAGACTTGCAACCGAGTTCAAAACAAATTGAAGGAACAACAACGGAAATATAAACCTGATCCCATCCTATAATGTACGGGAACCCCGGATGACCACACCGTCCGGATCACTCAGCAATACATATATCCTCCAAGACATCTACAACAACGGTATAAACCATTAGCTAACATTCTAGATATCAGAAAGATGGTAAAGACACAAACACACATAAGGTAATATAAACATATAACATGCTCAAACTCAATCGTTTTTTATCTTTCATTAAGGTTAATCTCTTTACTAATTCCACTTATGTTGTCACACGAGAATCGCTACGATCTCGCCTCTGTCCCCTTTCACCAACAGGAATACAACGTATGCATCCTTCCGTCACCTGCTGGACTGGTCGAAAGAGCACTTTCTAGTTTCCCCATTCTGAACTGGACAAACGGTCACTGTCCGGTTATAATACACTTGGGACAATTACGGTTATAAAGGTCAATCCTAGTCCGATTATCATTTATAACAACAAACAACAACACAACCAAGCCAATACAATCAAAGTAAATATATGAAATGAAGCTAAGTAAGTTCAAGGGACTTACCTCACTCGAAGGTAACTTAAAGGGTTAGCAAACAACTCAGTTTCAGTCAAGAAAGAAGAACGGAAGCCTGCTCAACAAGGCATAACGAATCAGGAACGAAACGGTTGCTAGAAGTCTATAAATTCTAGTCTCAATTATCTCTAAGAGATCTCCACAAGCTTACATATCACTAAGGGTGAACAACAACATCATAAGCCAAGGGAAGGAACAAAGAAAGCAAGGAAGGAATCAGCTCACCAAAGACAGGAGCTACTGCAAGAAAACTACAAGGGCGGCTGGACAAACTGCAGGGGCGGTACTGGGCAGATCCCGCGGGGGCGGTTCTGATAAGCGCGGGGCAGGGGCGGTGCAAAAGGTTGATGTCGACTCCTTCGATAGCAAGGAACGCAGTACGGGCCAAAGCTTGCTTCTCTCAACACACACACATCACAACTGAACTACGGGAGCCTGTGAACATCAACATATCAACAACGGAACGACCAACAAGAATCAAGACTCGATCTTGATCCTTGCAGAAGAAGAAAAGAAGAAAAGAGAAATCAATAGAAATAGAAGGGAAAGGGCATGAAACAAGCTCAAGAACGTGAGAGAAAACACAGAGAAGGAGACTTACATGTTCAGCAAGATCACAGGGGAAAAAAGCTGCAACTTTCGAGGTTGAAGGAAAACGTATGCTAGAAATGGGAAAAAGAAGAGAAAGAGGGAATTTATAGGAACGATGGGAAAGATAGAAGGAAAGACGTTTTAGCATTAAGAACATGATAGGAAAGCTGGCCCATAAGATAAAAGGTCGGATCTTCTATCTATGGAAAGAAATAAAAATGGGATAAAAACAGATTGGCACGATCTAGGGCAAAACCGCAGGGTAGGTTTGCCCTGCCGCGGGGGCAGTGAAGGGAAAACCAGGATCTTACAAATGTAGAAAAAAAAGAATGGAAATACTAGGAGTTACCAATACAAAGTTATGATCGAAACAAGATTGAAATAATATCTAAAGATAGAAATATCAAGAACACCAAGAACTTCCTTCAATATCTTCAAATCGGCCAATTGAGAGAATATCTTCTACAAACTAGATAACTGTTTTGATAATTATTTGGTAAGTGAGTTCATACATTTGGAAGAGTCAAGGGCTATATATATAGTGTTAGAATTATGGTCCCCCGTTCTAGAATCATCTAAAAAGCATCTATGCAACTAGCATGAGTTAGAAAAGTGGTCCATACCAGCCTTGGCAACCCTAGTTGATCTTGGCCTTAGGTCGGGTGAAGGTTTAACCTTGGTTGAGTTCTTCCACCGCCTTACAACTTTACACTTCAGTTAGGTTTTTTCGTCCTCTTCAGTCGGGTTTTTCGTCTTCTGTAGTCGGGTTGCATGTTTCACCCGAGGTATGTTGACACCCTTGATAAAAAGGCTTCTTTTGATTGAGTTTTCTTGTCTTCTTCAGTCGAGCTCAGGGCACACCTCTTCTATGTGGACACTTTGTCTATATCACTTGGGTTTCTTCTCTCCTTTGGTCGGTTTTTGTATGCTTCACTTGGGTATGGATTCACCAGACGTTAGTTTATATATTCACTTTAAACTCTTCTCTTTATTGTGGTTTTTATGTCTTCTTCACTCGGATTTTAGTTCACGTGAGGTTCCTCCTTGAGGTTCCTTTGCTCCTTTAGCTTCTTGCATATGTTGATATCTTGATTTCTCTCCTCCTTTGCTTGATAATGAAAGTGATGCCTTGATGAGTGTTCCTTGAATTGCTTGAATTTGATCATTTATGCTTCATTTTAGACCTAAATCACCTATAAACACAAAATACAAAATACAAGGGGGTAGACATTCTTTGACAATTTAAGCATAAGCAAAGATGTAGATGCATAATCCTATACAAAACTAAGAAAAATACATAAAAAAATACATTTATAAAGATTAAATAAAAAAATATGTTATCACATCTGAGATGCTATGCATGAGCGAAGTCCAGACTATAAAAACATGAGACTCTATACCATTTTATCAAAATTTCAAAATCTATAGATGAAGGAAAACGATAACACCTAAAAGTACCACCACTATAATTTCCTTATTATTTGTAATAAATTGGAATTTAATGGAGAAAATTGAGGATTCATACTTGAAAAAAGATTATCATTTTATTAAATGGGATAACAAATAAGTTTTCTTCTATAAAGGGCCTCCTTTGTGAAAGTAAGAAAATCAAAGAGAGTATTGCAAAGTATGTGGTTGATGGATTGTGGAGGAAAAACAAGTCGGGAAGTCCTTCAAGGGAATATTTCTAAAGATTGATCTTGATGCGAGAATCTTTAAAGAGTACGATGAGGACGTGGACAACAATATAGAAACTAATGATGTTGACTTATCCCTTCTTATAAAGACTTTCAAGCCAATCCACAACAAGTGACATGCTAATAGTAAATTTAGATAAAAAAAGGATCTTAAGGACATCATAAGATTTGAATATCAAGAGAAAGATCACTTTGCAAGATTTTGCCCAAGAAACAAACCCACAAGAAAGGAAAAGAGAAGAATTTATCATTCATGGAATCTTGGGGGAGATGACTTAGAGAGTGTTATAGAAGTGAACGTCCCTTCTGAAGAGGTTTGCTTATAAGGCAAGTGATGAGACTTTTCTAGCTTCTTGACGACCAATTAGATACTTGTTTTTTTTTTTAAATTTACTTGCTTTTTAACATTTTCGTAGGATTTATATTATACGGATATACTAATTAGTGATAAATGTCACTTAAGCTCATTTACTTGTTTTTTAACGTTTTCGTAGGATTTTTATTATTTATGTTTTTAAAACTCATTTGGAAATTAACTTAAAAGTTTTCATTCAAGTGATGTATATTGTGCAATTTTTAGTGTTGTATGCTTGCACATGGACCTTGCTTTTGCGATTAACAAGATAGTGATAATGCTCACAAGTTCGACATTATGACTAACAATTCTCGTAGGCATTTCAGGTAGGAGTTAAGATATAATCATGTATTGTTTAAAGTTTTCTTTATAATGCCACATAAGATCTAAATTGACTAGTGACGGGAATTGTTTTTTTGGCCCTATTGTTGTTCGCTCCAAACGGTGTGTGCAAGCTTTAAATTTATATCCCAACAAATATGCTTAAAACAAGGATGTGAACCCGCAGTGTAAGGATCAATTATAGTAAAAAGCAAGAATTACGGGGTGTCGATCTCAGGGACTTAGGTGAAACTAAGCAAGTATAGGTTGTCAATGCAACTAATAACCACAAAAGCAATTAAAGTAATCAAAGATGATAATAAGGTCAAATAAGGGGAAATGCGGAATTCTAGGGATTAAAGCATCTAGTTATGGTTCCGACTCAATATCTCAAAAGATAATGCGGACAAAGCTGAGATTTTTGCAAAGGAAAGGTGTTTCTAAGGTGGGAATAGATTACCGGGTAAGTCTCACTACTCACTATCCCAAACCAAAGTACCTATTACCGGGTAAGTCTCAAGGTACTAAGGAAAGGAACTATAATCTCAAATCAACACACCACCCAAGAGAATAGAATCAACATTTACCGGGTAAGTCTCAGGCTAACTCACAAAGATGGGATGAAGGTACACTCAAACCCCAATAAAGGATAAACCTTTATTACCTACACTTATGATCTTGGGTAAACAAACTAAGGAATCACCGGGTAAGTCTCATCGTAGGTTTGCATTGAACCAGGAAAGGTGTAATAAGAATAGGATTTGGCAAACTAGAACACTTAACTCTCAGTTTCGGATAAGATAGGTCACCTCGTTCAGTCAAGTTCCACCCCGGCCGAGATGTTCATCGACTGAGCGAGGTGTTCGAGGGTTAAGGTAAAGACTCGAGCTTTCAGGGTCTTGATGGGATTAAGATCATTCTATCATCGTCTTTCCCACAACTTTCAGCCAATCACCCTAGAATCGCACAAAGAATTTAGCCACTCATCATCGTGAAAACAATAATCGAATATATGAGATGGGAATGAATATTTGAACACAAAAACCTTGAGAACGAGGCTTCAATAACTGAATCAAATAGTTCACAAATCAGCGTTCCTCAAATCACAAATCACATAAGACAATAGACCAAAAGGAATCTAAGAAAATCTTACAAACTCCTTCAAAAGCTATCTCAAAACTATCAATCTTCCTTCCTTCAAACTTCAAATCTTTGTTCAAACTTCCAAAAAATCTCCCAACTGCTGCGTGTAGAATATGGTGTCGTGGATGTGCTGAATTGTGGAAAATTCAGCCCTTTTTGTAGGAGAATTATCTTCCAAAGATAATAATATCTTAAAAAGATAATATCTTAAAAAGATAATATCGTATAAAATATATCATATCTCTAAAATAGATCTCCCAAATATATGATCTTCCTTCCAGAAATCCAGCCCAAAAATATAAGATATTGATAGCATGAATTATAGTCTATATTTTGGGGTTTGTTTGGACGTTTTATCTTCAATAATCTGCATGTTTGTATGTATATTATGTGATTATACTACCATTTCATCTACCTTTGCGGGAATCGAGGTCTACACCTAGTTTTGTTGTAATCGTAGGTAAAATGGCACGTTTTGCATCAAAAAGGAGCAAAAGGAGCTAAGGAGTCATTGGAGCTACATTCAGGAACATAAGGAACCATCCAGGAAGCATAGCCATGGATTAGAGATTCACTTTGGACCAGATTTGAGAGATTTCACATTCAATTGTGACTCACCTCGGTTGACCACAGATTCACCTCGACCGAGGTGATCCAGGGGAGCCGACTCGACCGAGGCGAACACCTGGGACGCGGCGAGAATATTTTATTCTTGGCTGAGATCTTTTATCTTTGGAAAGAGATCTTATATTTTTGGGCTTGGCTCCTGGAAGGAAGAAGATATACTAGATCATATATTTTACCTATTTTTATGGGAAGAGATCTTTCTAAGATATCTTATCTTAGGAGAGTAATTTTCCTATAAAAAGGGTTGGATTTTCCACAAATCCATATCATGCTATACCACCGATCAGGGTTTATACGCAGCAGCAGCCATACTCCAGTTGGGAGATTTGAAGAACCTTTTTGAAGGTTGAAGGAAGATTGAAGATTGTAGCTTTTATAGCTTTTGAAGGGTTTTGTAAGATTATCTTAGATTCCCTTCCTTGTTGTCTTGCCTTGTTGGATTTCTATCCAAGGAACGCTTTGTTGTGATATTTGATTCAGTTATTGAAGTCTTTTCATTAAATTCTTCTTGTTCAAATATTCATCTTCTTCCCATATATTTAATTATTGCTTTCATGATGATGAGTGACTAATTTCCTTGTGTGATTCTAGGGTGATTGGCTGAAGGTTGTGGCAAAAACAATGATAGAATGATCTTAATCACAGTAGGACCCTGAAAGTTCGAGTCTTTAACCTTAACCATAAGCATCTCGCTTAGTCGATGAACATCTCGGCCGGGGTGGAATTCTTCTGACCGAGGTGACTTATCTGATCCTAAACTGAGAGTTAAGTGTTAGAGTTTGCCAAATCCTATTCTTATTACACCTTTCCTGGTTCAATGCAAGCTTAGGATGAGACTTACCCGGTAATTCCTTTGTTTGTTTACCTAAGATCATAAGTGTAGGTAATAAAGGTTTATAAGATATCTTCCTTCCAAAAATAAAAGATCTCAGGCCAAAAATATGATCTCGCCGCCGCCAGGGTGTTTGCCTCGTTCGGGGCGCTCCTCAAGATCACCTCAGTCAAGGTGACATTGTAGTTGATCGAGGTGAATCTCAGCTTAAAGTGAAAATCTCTTAAATCTGGTCCAAAGTAAATCTTCTTCATTAATTCCTTACTTTCTGAGTTCTCTTTTGTGCTCTAAAATGTAGCTCCTATGACTCCTTCGCTCTTTAGCTCCATTTTAGTCCAAAATGCGCCATTTTACCTACGATTACAACGAAACTTGGTGTAGACCTCGATTCCCGTAAAGGTAGATGAAACAACAATATAATCACACAATATACATCCATACATGCAGTTTATTGAAGATAAAATGTAACACCCCAAATCCGCGGGACTCGGGGCGCTACGGGTTGGGACCTCACAATGGGTCCCGACCCTTAGCCTGACAACAATTTCACCGGATCTTTCAACATGGCACAAATAAAGGCAAAAAAACCGAAATTCCTTTTAATGCAAATGATAAGAAACCCGAAAGGAAACAACAAAAGACTTCAGCCGATATGAAACACCAAGGGCCAAATGCCACCATACGATATACAATATACATGAATAATAGACAAACTCGACTCTAACCAAAACCCACTCCTAAAATGTACGGAACCCCGGCTGCCCACTCTTCCGGATCTCTCGGCCGCATTCCTAACCTGCAAGGCAATCTACAACAATCGGTATAAAACCGTTAGCTAATATTCAAAGCATTAGAATCAAGGTGAAAGGCACAAACACAAGTAAATCAACATAACACACAATGTACACAAAATCACACAAGTCCGGTTTATTATCTTTTTATTATTATGTCGTATCCCGTTCTAATTCAACTTCTTTTGTGACACGAGAATCTCCTGAAACTCGCCTCGGTCCCCACTTACCGCATGGAACGGTACGGATGCCTCCGACCGTCTAACCACACGGGCTAGTCGCCAAGAACCTCCTAGCTCTACGCAAGAGCTAGGCAGTGATGTCACCGCCCGTTATCATACACTTGGGCCAAATAATATAAAGGTCGGTGATCCTATTTCCGGTTTAGTTGTTATAAACAATAAAGAATAAACACACACCACCAAACACACATCAATGCTAATACAAGGAATACGAGCTAAGTAAGTTCGGAGACTTACCTCGTCACCACACTCAACTCACAACACTCGCTTCCTTAGGGAGGAAGCCCATAACCTGCTCACAAGAAGATAACTATATCAACAACTCGCTCAACTCAAGAAGTCTAAGACTTCTACACAAATGATCTACACGAGATCATTTGACTCACATTCTAGGGACGCATCCTAGAATCTCTCATGCTCACATCACACTCAACACACGCTAGAAGTCCTTAGACTTCTAGACCCTATGATCTCGCAAGATCCTAAACCATAACACATACTAGGATAAAGAAACTCCTAGTCCTCACGATCTCACAAGGTCATAACCATCACAACACATGCTAGGATACTCTCGTCCTAGTCACCACAATCTCAACAAACATATAACCATAATCTCAATCCTCATAAACTCACAAGATCAACCAAACACTCAACACCTTACAATCCTTACAAGATAATAACACCTCAAGCTTTATAACAATCATAAATCCTCAAAACTCACCTAAGGTTCATGGCCACTACCTGGCATTCACTCTAAGTTAGGCTAAATCTAACCTAGCATGATACTACCGCTAAATATAACTAGATCGAGGGAAAGGATACTCACGCGACGTCAAAAGACGGAAATCGATCAACGGATGTCGACTTGGACTCGTTCGGCCTTTACGGGGTCGTTCCCGAACCTAGCACCAAAACTAAACAAATTTAGCTCGTATGCTAAATTTGATCGGAATATATATATAATACATATAACTCTAAGGGACTTGTTTTAAAAACCGAGGTTAAAATCACGCTAAAATATTTTCCGAGGCAAAATACCCAATGTCACAACATGCGTCATAAATCCGTAATTAAATCCTTGGGCCATAATCCGAAATTAATTCAACAAGGGCATAATAGTTAAATCACCAAATTTGGGTCATAAACCATAAATAATATGGGTCCATTTATGTAAATAATTTCTGCATGAGGGTATATTGTTAACATTCCAAAGTATGGGTTTAAAACTGCAATATCAAAATATTGGGCACATTTTGTAATTAAATATGTGCAGGGGTATTTTTGCAAAAATCCAAAAATTGGAGTACAATCTGCAATTACAAAGAAACTGGGTCAAATCTGTAAATAAGACCAAAGAAGAAGGGGAGCCAGATTTGAATTACGGAAATAGGGTTGTCTTCAACCTTGGAACACCACGCAGCCAGAGGAAGGATTGACGGCCGGCGGCTGTTGCGGGCGGAGGAAGGGAGGAGGTCGGCGTGCAGGCGGCGACTACGGCGGCGGTCTAGACTCCGGCGGTTTCTACACACAATTAGGTCACCGAGCTGTCACATAGAGAGGAGGAAAGAAAGAAAGGAGGGAGAGAGGACGCTACTCACTGCCGGCGGCGCAGGTGGCTCGGGCGGAGGAACGGCGGATGCGGATCTTCCCGGCGAGTCCCTTGGCGGTGTTGAGCGGCCCTTGCACAGACCCGATGGACAGAAGTGCGATAGGAGGTCCAACAGAGATAGGGGAATGAGAGAAGGGTAAGGGAGAGATTGAGAGAAGGAGTGAGGGTGAGTGAACTGTTGGGGTGGTCATCACAGGGAGGCGGGCTCGAGGGGTCGGACGCAGGCTAGGGTAGGCTGCAGGCTAGGGCCGGAGGTCGAGGGGTCGGCTGTGGCGTGAAGCGAAAGCTCGCTTATGGCCTTCCTCTGCTGAAGCGTCACACGCAGGGAAGCAGCACAAGGAAAAAATAAAAGAAAAATAGAAGGGAATAAATAAAAGGAAAAAAGAAATTAAAGAGTAAAGAGGAGGGCTTTAAAAATAATCAACTCGATTAACATTCGGAACGGGATTTATCTTTTCGGATCGGTAAATTCCGATTTCCGACAAAATTAAATTAATAAAATACGGGAATACATACATGTATCCCAAAATAATATAATACCCGGAAAAATTATTTTTAAAATCAATAAAATATACTTTAAATAAGAACTCGAGCGATAACCAATCGTTGGAAGGGAGAAAAGCAAAGTCGAAACGCACCCGAATAAGCGGGGCGTTACATAAAACGTCTAAACAAGTCCCAAAATATAGACTATAATACATGTTATCAATTGTATCAAGTACAATTAATGGAGGAATATGGATTCGGAGGTTTGTTTGACGCTCTTTAATAATACATGAGTATGGCTTTGGAGGTTTGTTTCAAAAAGTTTTGTAGCATTCTACAACATTCAAGATTTGGAAGGTAGAAAAACCTTTTTAATTAAAACTGAACATCAATTCTACTATCAAATTTTGCACATCAGAAAAAAAATAAATGAAAGTTGCGTTTTTTTTTTGCATTGATAGAAAATATTTCAACTTAGACAAACATCAATTGCTTAATCACCCACACACATTCATCATGATCAATCTTTTTGACAACCATAAGCACCCAATACAAATTTTCAATCTAGTATATTTAACATGTTTTCACAATCCTGATTAATGTTGAGAAAAAAAATCTCACTTTGTCACTTGAATTTGTATCAATAGGTTAGATAGAGCCAACAAAATAATTGTACATTTTAATGATTTTTGTAGGTATCCATGAAATATATTGATTCATCACAATTTATATGTGTTTGAATGATTTTCCAGGACACAAAAGATGTTTTTTCAAGGACATGAAAAACGTTGTTTGAAACATGTAGAAAGAATTTACTCAAACTACCATGACTTGTAATTTATCGAGTGAGACTCCAACCCTCAACTTGATAATCAATAATAATTTTATTTGACTTTCCTTATAAATAATACTACAATTGAACCAAAAAATCCCATGTCAATGTAATTAAAGAGATATTCGGTGATTATTGCTCTCATTATGTCATTCATAATTATTTCTATGAATTTATTCCCAACAATTATTTTTGTTCAGTCTCAATTCTTTGTTGAGGTTCTTTGGGATTTTTATGTATGCAAGAAGTTCAATCTTTGATCATTTATTAACTTCATCTTTCTTTATAGATGCCTCTTTTTTTTCTAAGTATGAAACCTAGTATAAATCTAATCAATTTCCCTAGTGACCCAACGATAGTTGTTCCTTTTTTCAATATGAAACCTAGCATAATATTAATCAATTATCCCGACGACCAATGAGATACTTTAATCGCATCCACCTGTTTATATGAATAAACATGTCAAATAAATCATACAAAACGAAATTGTTGAACTATATTCAAAATTATTCAACTAAAAAACGAAATTGCTCAACTATACGATCGATTGTTCAACTATACAATTTAGAAACTTGGAAGAAGAGCATAGATTGAAAATAAGTAGTCGGTCATGATAAAATAAAAAATACAGACTCATCTCAACTTTAAACTCCTCTCAAAATAAAATTAAAATCAAACCAGAATTGAAACGATTAGTCAAAGCGCAGTCATAAAAGAATTAAAAACATAAGAATAACGAATTATACTATTATGGAATCGGTCGCATCATATTATTGTAGACTTGCAATTAATTTTCATTAGATGATCGAACATAAATTTGCAAGAGTTCGAATCCCTACAAAGTAGAAACTCAAGTGTCCGCGGGAATCTGGCCAAACATGATTGTAAAGTAGCTTTTTATGAAAGGGAAGCGTTTTTGGTAAAAACAAACGGAAAGCTTTGAGTATGTGTTCATAAACACCTTAAGTCTTTACGAGAAAAAGAAAAAGAGTCGAGTAGGCATCTAATAGGTCACAAAAAGATATTGATGCCTTGCACACTATCTACAAATTTGTTTAGCTTTAAAATACACTATGGTCAACTTACTTGATGCCCTAATCCATCATTTGTGTTTTTTATGTAGCAAAATCATAATATTTGACTTTTTTAGATTGCATCTTGAGAAAGTCAAACATATCAAAGTGCAATAAAAATATTCCTACCTAGATTTGGACACCTTTGAATAAAATAGATCTAACAATACAATTAGATAAATCCTTTTCATTTACTTGGTGACTCAATTCAAATTTCAGGCATTATTCTTCTCCTCTCAACTAAAATTCACCTAACTCAAACATATCCCCTTAAGAAGATCAAAACTAATACAAACGAATAACTTATAAATAAAGTTAATCCAAATTTTATAAGCAAATCATAACAAATAATGCAAAATATTTACTTATTTTTATGTAATAATAATCTAAACTTTACTAATGAATAAAAGTGTACAATAACAAATTTATTCATTCTCTTTAAATTATACAAAATCACCTGAATTAAGTGAATTACACAAAACCAACCCCGTGTGAGGAACACATATGTGAAGATGAATAGATCCGCATGGATTTTCATTACATTACGATCTATAATAAAACTAGTTTATATCCCGTGCCTTGCACGGGTATTTGTTAAGAACTGATTTGAAAGTTGCGTATGTTGGTGATATAAAACAAAAACTACCTTACGTATATAATTGATTCGATATAATGGCATAAAAGTATTTTGCGACCCATATAACGGATAGTTCACAAACTATCAGCATTACTTGATGTATAACGGATATTAATCTATTATGAATAAAAATTATAGTTCAACTTAATCAAAAGGCCAAAAAATGTATGATTTGTTTAATCTTCAAACCCTCTAATTATACAAGTTCTCAAACTATCAGTCTTACCTGATAATCAAGGTGAGATAGCAAAGTCGCTGAAAATATTCAACAGCCTAGAAAAAAGTAGGTCAACGACTCATATAACGAATAATCGATATGGGATAGAAAAATCGCTAAAAATATTTAGTGACCCGCAAAATAGTAGGTCAACAACCCATAAAACAGTAGGTCAACGACCCATACAACTTATATTAATCCATTATGAATAAAAAGTATAATTCAACTTACCCAAAAAGCCAAGAAATGTATGATTTGTTTTATCTTCAAACTCTTTATTTATACAAGTTCTCAAACAATCGGTCTTGATAATCGATATGGCATAGCAAAATCATTGAAAATAGTATCTATTAGTTATGAATAAATATTATATTTCAACTTAGCAAAAAGGTTAAGAAATGTATGTTTGTTTAATCTTAAAATCCTCTATTTATACAAGTTGTCAAACAATCAACATTTGATGTGGAATATCAAAATCGTTGAAAACATTTAGTAATCCACAAAATAGTAGGTCAAAGACTCATGAAATAGTATATCAACATCCTAGATAGTAGATATTAATTCGTTATGAATAAAAACTATTTACTTCAACTTAGCTAAAATGCCAAGAAATGTATAATTTGTATATTTTTCAAACCCTCTATTTATACAAGTTCTCAAACTATCAAGCTTACTTGGTAATATATGGCCTTACTTGATAGTCGATGTGGGATAGTAAAATCATTGAAATTATATAACAACCAACAAAACAGTAGGTCGACGATCCATATAACGGATATTAATCCGTTATGAATAAAAGTTATTGTTCAGCTTAGCCAAAAGGTCAAGAAATGTATGATTTTTTTAATCTTCAAGTCCTCTATTTATATAAGTTAGCGATCCACAAAACAGTAGGTGACTCACAAAACAATTAGTAATCCACAGAACAATAAGTTAACAACCTAGATAATGGATATTAATCCGTTATAAAAATAAAGGTTATACTTCAACTTAACCAAAAGGTTAAGAAATGCATGATTTTTGAAATCTTCAAACTATCAGACTTACTTGATAATCGATGTGGGATATTAAATTCGTTGAGAATATTTATCAAAACACAAACCAACCCAAAAACAGCATGTCAACGACCCACAAAGCCGCATGTCAACAACTCATAAAACAGCAGGTCAATCCATTATGGATAAAACTTTACTTCAACTTAGAAAAAATGTCAAGAAATGTATGATTTGTTTAATCTTCAAACCTTCTATGTAAACTATCACCTTACTTGATAATCGATGTGTGATAACAAAATCCTTGAAAATATTTAATGTATATAGATTGAGCTTATTATCCTTCAAAAATAAATTAAGAAAAAAATAAAAAAATATCTTTCTAAGAAATTAATTTCTTAAATTTCGACGGCTTAAAAATAAAAAAAATATGTAAACCAAATTATTTTTAAAAAATTTAGGATATGTTGTTAGTTAAAGTTTTACTTGAGATACAAGTTGATACGTGATCTTGTTAGTTAATTTTACAAAAATTTTGTTTATTTTTGGCTTAGTAAAAAAGATTTTATGGTTTAATTAGTTATATAGAAAAATAATTAAAAGAATTTGGTCAAATAGACTCTTTTCTATTTCCTTTTGTTTTGTGTACCCCTCTATTTTTTACCATTCTAATTGACTTACACTATTACTCTATTAGGGTATATTTACTAAATGAGATTATGCTATGAGCCTACTTAATAGAATAAAATTGTTAAAAGGCCTATTTAGTGATATTAGCCTTAACCCTACAAAATTTACAAGTGCGTCACGTCAGCTTTAGTATTTTTTGTTTTAGTATATGTATATAGTAGATCCGCATGAATTTTCATTACAATACGCTTTATAAACAAAATGAAAATGAACAAACTCATATGACAAAAGAATAAAGATCAAATTTTTTTATAAAATGCCCATAATCAACCTTCTTAATAATATACATACAAATAAAGAAATAAATCTATATATACAAACAAACAAAACAAATATGTTCACTTTTTAATTCAACCGTCTCTTATACAGTTTTTTTTTCAACTAGCCACTCTAATTTCATTTTTGTTAACAAATCAAAACCTATTAATTCTTCCGTTATAATTCCATCTAGCTAGAGTTAGGGCCCACAAAAAAGAAAGAAAACAAATTTGAAGAAATATAACTCATATAAAAGATGTTAATTGAAAATCAAAACTACATAATTACATTATCCCTTTATTTATTAGTTTACTGTTTTGCCCTTTATATTTGTCTATATAAACAATATTTGATCAATGAAATAAACAAGCCTTTAGTTCACAAATCTCTACATTGTATTAGAACCTAAGATCTCATGGGCTATGGGCCGTGCTTCTTGATCCAGGCCCAACAAGTCATCTCGGTCGAGGTGATCATATAGTCAACCGAGATGAACTTCAGCTACGTGCAAATCTTCCAAAACTGGTCCAATATCGAATTTCTATCCAACTTCCATGGTTCCTATGCCTTCCTTGTATCTCCTCAATGCTCCAAAATGTAGCTCCAATGACTCCTTAAATCCTTTGGCTCCATATCGCTCCAAAGCGTGCCATTTTCCCTACAATTACAACAAAACTAGGTGTAGACCTCGATTCTTACAAAGGTAAACAAAACGACATAATCATCGAGAATATATAGCCATGCATGCAGATTTATGAAGATAAAACGTCCAAACCAATTCCAAAATATAACTATAATGCATGATATCATTTACCAACACCCTTGGATGCCAATCTACCGGCGACCTAGGTCCGAACCTACCAACGTGCTATTATCGTAAACCTACTGACATCATATTGACGTCAACAAAATAAAGACCAAAGCAGGGAGAAAGATTCATCAAGTTATCATTTCATCATTTCACATCAACTCCCTATAATGCTAATTTACCTACGGCCTAGGGCTCAACCTACCATATACTACTGATCTACCTGCGTCCTAGGGCCCAACCTAGCATATGACACTAATATACCTGCGTCCTAAGGCCTGACAAAACCTAGGACGCTAATTTACCAACATCCTAGGGCCCAACTTACCCTATGACGCTAATCTACCGGCGTCCTAGGGCCCGACTTATCCTAGGACGCTAATCTACTTGAATCCTAAGGCTCGACCTAACCTAGAACGCAAATCTACGTGCGTCTTAGAGCCCAACCTACCCTATGACGCTAATCAACCTGCATCTTAGGGCCAAACCATCCGGCATCTTATCGAGTCTAACAAAACAAAGAACAATGAGAGAAGGAGGTTCATCAAGTCTTTCTTTCATCTCTTCGCTCCAATAACAATTTTCAGGCTCAAGACTCAAGTTCAAGTAACGAGGTGCTACAAAAACTTAAAACCTTCAAGTTTCTATTATTCAAGCTTGGAATTATTGAATCACACTTCCATCTTGAGGGGGAGTGTTGGAGTATATTTATATTGGGCCGTATATTGGGCTTATCCCTTTATTTCTTAGTTTACCGTTTTGTCCATTTATATTTGTCTCTATAAACAATACTTAGTGAATGAAATTTTTTTTAGGTAAAGGAGAGGCAGTGGTGTTTAGCTCATCTAGTCGCACTTTATATAAATAAGAAAAGGACTAAGTATTCCACAAATGGGGGATAGTCCGGCCCCTAACACCATCTGCAATAATATCTTTAACACCCTCAAGAGGGTCACACAATACATTAAGACCAATCGGGAAAGCAAAATCAGCACTAGCAATAGCGTTTGCGACTTCATTGGCTTCCCTAAAGACCTATCGAAACTAGATATTCCAATCTCTACTAAGATAGTCTTGGCCACAAGATACCGGACTCGAAAGAGGGTTGTGTCGTTGGAGTTCCTTATTGAGAAGATTAGTAACCAACTTATAATATGTTTCAATGATAACGGATCTAAATCCCCTTTCCCAAGCAACTCTCATACCATATACAACTCTCCAAAGTTTGGCCATCGGGACTGTACATAGGCCAAGATTTGTTGCAAAACCAACGAGCCAATCACCCTCCTTATTTCTTACCACACCTCCAGCCATAGTGTGACCGCCATCTCTACGAGCTCCATCCGTATTGATGTTGATAAACTCTTCAGGCGGTGGTTCCTACTTTACTTGCAGGGTGACATGTCCAAGAGGGAAGTTCACAAACTTGAGTCTACTTTTATCACATGCAGTGACGTACTCCAAAGCCTTGTCTTGCATGAAGCGTGATCTATTGTTGGTTGTAGCAGTGTTCCAGAAGACTTTATTATTACCCCATTTCCATTTCCACTTCCACCATAACTCAACTGCAAAAACTTTTCTCCACAAATGATTTCTATTAAAAGTACATTTAGATACATGTCGCTAGGGGGTCGAGAAAAAGTCTTCGATGAACAGGTCAACATGTAGTGCATGCCACATAGTAATTGGGTATGTGAAGTCCCTAAAAAGATGTAAAGCAGACTCAGTGTGAGAGTAACAGCAGTTGCAAGTGCTTGTATCGCATACCTGTCTTCGGTTCCTTTCTTCATTTGATATCACCCCATGCATAATCTTGCACAATAAAAGTCTTCACTCTTTCTTGTACACGCAACTTCCAAATCATCTTGAAACATCCTTCATCGATATGGGTAAGTTGGTTCGTTGCGAGAAGGGAGGAGTAAGCTGAGGTAATTGAGAAGTCCCCGTCAACATTGAATTTACATCCTATCTCGTCCCTTCTGTTGAGATTTATGGCATTAACATCTTCATCATCTTGACCACTCAGTTTAGGTTAAATTGCAGCCAACTTCAGTAACCAGGTCGATGGAAGGGTGTTGCTCAGAACCTCTAGGTCTTTACCATCCCCGAGTATCCATTTTGCACCATGACTGACAACCGACCTCGGCCCATCCTGGATGTCACGCCAAATGTGAGAAGGGTTGGAGTGAACAACTCCATTCTGACGCACATACTTGCTTTTAAGAACCATAGACCAAAGACTTTGCTCATCCTTCACAAATCGCCAACTGAGTTTGCCTATAATAGCTCTATTCAGACTAGCCATCTTCTTAACTCCAAGACCTCCTTTGCTTTTTGGAAGGCAAATGGTATCCCAACTTACTGTATGTAGCTTCCGGTTTCCCGTTTCATGACCCGAATGAAGCTTCTGCAGATCTTATCGATGTTGTTACAAATACTTGGAGGTATTTTCATAGTAATCATGGTATAAACTGGAAGGGAAGCAAGGATCAATTTAGTGAGCGTTACTCTACCGGTGAAACTAAGTGTTCTTCCCCTCCAGCTACTAAGCTTGCCATTAATCGTATCAAGCAAAGGTCCAAACATGTCTCTAGGTATTCTCCCTTGGATGATAGGCATGCCCAAATAATTACCTAGATTGCTTGTAACTTCCACTCTGCTTAATCAACATAACTCAAAGATTGTATTGGGAGACACGTTTGGCAAGACAAAAATTTTTGACTTCAAACGGCTCACTCTTTGGCCCGAAGCCCAAAACATATCTCCATACACCTCATAACAATTCTCATTTGTGCCAGAGAGGCTTCTTCGATAAGGGTGATGTCATCCTCAAAGAACATATGCAAGAGTTTTAGGCCATTCCTTGAAAGTTGAATCGGCTTCCATTCCTCGTTCTCCACCGATTCCATCATGATGTAACTAAGTCGTTACACTACAAGCACAAAGAGGTAGGAGATATTAGATCTCCTTGCCTAATGCCACGTTATGGAATGAAATGCTCCGTAACCTCTCCATTCCAAAGCAGATGCATCTTAGTTAAGCTAATGCATTGATTTATCATACTTTCCCATTCAGTGGGGAAACCCGCTTTCCTGATCATATCTATAACAAAATCCTAACGAACCTTGTCATAAGCTTTATCTAGGTCTAGCTTGAGAATCATCCATCTTTTCCCAGTCTTTTTTCTTTTCATCGAATGAATAAACTCCTGCATGAGAACAATATTGTCTTAGATAGGTCTACCCGGAATGAAACTTCCTTGTGTCGGGTCAACTAGCTTGCCTATCACTTGCTGCATTCTCTGGACAAGAACTTTGGAGATGATTTTATAGTTGGCGTTGCACAAAGCTACGGGTTGGAACTAACTGATTAACTCTAGGTTACCAACTTTGGATAGAAGAGAAATGAGAGTATCGTTGCTTCTTGAAGGCAGGGTATACTTATTCAAGAAATCTGTCACTGTTTTGAAGATGGTTGGACCTATCGGTTGCCAAAAATTTTGGTAAAAAAGAGGTTGGAACCCATCAATCCCTGGTGCTTTGAAAGCGCCATACTCTTGGTAGCCTTCCAGACCTCGCCCAGAACCATTGGTTTTTTGAACTCATCCCAGGTGGCCTCCTCAATGGTAGGAAAAAGCAAAGTATCAAATTCGTATGAGGGGAGCGGTTGAGCATCTTCCAAACTGTATAGCCGAGAAAAGAAGCTGATGACATGTTTTCAAGGACTTTTGTGTTTTCCGACCATTCCCCGTCATCCAGCTTAAGTCCCAAGATACGGTTACGACGTCTTCTGATAACCATAGGGGTGTGGTAATAGGAAGTGTTACGATCTCCCCCTGTGAGCCATTGTTCTTTGGATTTTTGGAACCATAAAAGTTCTTGCTCAAGAACGCATTCCTGATCTTGTTTCAGCTTAGATTCTCTCTTTTAAAGGTTGTTGGACGAATTCAAATAGGGCTGCACTTGGACATCAATAAGATTGTTATTGATGTTGGATTTCATGCGATGAACATTACCAAAAACACAAAAAGAGAAAGTTAAATATGTTGGAGAGCTTCACTAACCTCGTGATAATTAGCCCAGACCGATTAGACCAAAGGTTGGAAGTCCTCGTGAGTCAGCCATTCAGCTTCCATATGAAAAGGTCTCCTTTTCCTTCTTCTGAATAAGATTCGGGCTAAGGTTCAGAAGGAGAGGACAATGGTCTGAGGAGAACCATGTGAGATGCCTAACATGCGCGTCAGCCCAATTCTTCTACAGTTCCTAATCATAAGCACCCTATCAAGTCGTTTTTGAATCCTAGCATGATGAGCTCTACCATTATCCCAGGTAAAGTTGAGCCTATAAACCCAAGATCAACGAAACCATACTTCTGGACCAGATTATGAAAAACAACAATATTTGTATGAAGAGCTCCATTGCCGCCAATACGTTCATGGGAGAACATAATACAATTGAAGTCCCCTCCGATAATGACAGCTTTCGTGAGATTTTTCAGCTCCTTATCTAAATCAATCTAGAAAATTTCTCTTCTACTTGTTGTATGAGGTGCGTAAACTGTGACGAGGTGGTATGGTTGAGTCCGGCCTTCAATCTTACAATGTATGAAGTAATTGTTTGCTTGGACAATGTTAAGTTTCACCTTCTAAGAGTTCAAGAGGAGCCACAAGCCCCCTCAAAACCATTAGCCTCAACTCTAAAGTAGTCTTTGAAGTCCATAGGATCATAAATTTTCTGGGCCTGAAGTCCTCACGTACGGGGTCCAAAAATGGCGAGGACATCAATACTATTCTGCTTGCAAATATGTTTGATAGCTCTTCGTAACCCATTATTACAGGCTCCAAAAACGTTCCAAAATAGACAATTCATGGATATAACTGATAATGAGAGGCAAGAAACTATCCATATCAACCGGAGGCACTAGGTTGCACCCCCAGGATCTTCTCTTGAACGACACTGGACTCCTCCATACTGCCCTCAACTAACGTCACGTTTTCCTAATCAACCCCATAGTCTTCCATGGTTAAGTATTGTGAAGTCGAACTCACTACGATGTTAGTAGTAGGAGCATGGATTGATGGATCAACATTCATATCATTTCCTTCTGTTGTGGTTCCCGTGGGGTTCTTGAATTTCACCATATCAAGATTAGTCCTAACAATAGGAACCAAAGGTGCGTGCGTAGAAGCAACATCCTCATAACCTATCATATCAACAAGCAGGTTGACTTCTGACCTTTGGCGCTTCAAAGTACCTTCT
The DNA here is from genome assembly GCA_033239125.1 of Fagopyrum homotropicum. Taxonomy (NCBI): domain Eukaryota; kingdom Viridiplantae; phylum Streptophyta; class Magnoliopsida; order Caryophyllales; family Polygonaceae; genus Fagopyrum; species Fagopyrum homotropicum. Next base: position 30,874,936 of record BSWB01000001.1, on the reverse strand, counting down.
TCTTCCCTTTCTGAACTCGAGCTCTCGATTCTCCACTGAGACTTTCCACTCTCTTTGTGCAGTTTATTTCTTCTCTATTTCTTATCTAATAAAACTGCTCCAGCCTCTTCATTTCTCTTCTTGGCTTGCTGCAAAAGAAACCACTTTCCTCTCTATATTCTTTCCTAACCCTAGTTCATGATGGACTTTTTGCAATTGGGTTATGGGTTACGGTGGACTCCATATTCTAGACTATAGTTTTACCTTTCTCTAATGGACTCAACACTTTTATTAGGGTTTTGAGGGGCCAAGTGATAGTGTAGCTAGACTTATGGAAAGACTTCCATAATAGCCTCAGCATATTCTCGGCCTTTGTAGTTAGTATTCTTTCTCTGAATATCGCCTACAAAATATCTTCCTTGTTTGACTTGCCTTCCACTATGATTAGGTATCCTTTCTTTCCCTTTGGGAAATCTAGGCCTTTTCGCCACCAACATCCACGGGCCAAAGCCCGGGCTTTCTTCCGCCACCGCTTCCTTGGTGTTGCGACTTTTTTAATACCCCCGTTGCACTACTAGTGTTGATGATGACTTGATCAGTTTCGGTATTCTTTGCTACTTCAACCCTCTTCTCTACTTGATCATGCTGGCATGAAGAGACAAGGTGGTCAAATCTTCCACACTTATAGCAAATATATTTCAAGCCTTCATACTCGATAGGACATTTTTTCCCGTTAATGAAGATGGCTTCTTCAAAGGCTTGCTCAGATTGATCTCAATGCACACTCTAGCGAATCTGCCCCGATTCGAGTGCAAAGTTTTTGGATCGATGGAGATTGGAGTACCAATACCCCTGATATAGTCCAAAGGATGACTTCATTATACCATTGCATATGGACATCTGTTATGCAGACCCAAGTTGGTGCTGAAACAGTCGGATCAAATGTAACAAAATCTAGTGTCCAACGTTTCATGATTAGGCACCTCCCAAAGACTGACCAAGGTTTCCTCCTGTAAGGACCATGAATAGCTCACTCTCATTCTCAAAGCGTGCAACAAAGAAGCTATTTTCCAAATCTATAAGCTGGACTTTGTCGCCAAAGCTCTTTGATCTTCCTTTTCATGACTGGAAACGCCACACCCTAGAACTTTGAAAACCACGGAGTTCTTCCATCTTTCTTCAAGTTGGCTTGAGATTTCCTGCGCGATCTCGTTTACAAGGTCGCCGTCTGGGCCAAAAGGGAACATCACACATATCTTCCCTTCAAGAGCCACCATATTTATGTGATCCGAAGAGTGATTGACTTTACCATTTCCTCTAGCAATGTCGCTCCATGATACATTCCCAGTAGTGCATTCAAGTGTTGTTGGGCTTACATTTTCTCCACTTGGAGTTTCTTAGGCGGTAATCTCATTAGCAGCAAAGGAGGAGCCAATCACAAAGCTCCCACTTTCACCAATGGGGGGGGGGCTAAAACTCTCGCTCGGTTGATCAGTTACAAAAGTACTCTTTGGAACTTGGGAGTTACACTCCTTGTGAGGTTGATCTGGCACACCCACACCAGTAGGAGGCATTGAAGGTGTGTCCACATCTATGGGATATCACTGTGGTTGAGAATGGGAAAACACACGTCGTCGGAAACTATTAACACTATTCTTTTCGCCGATGATCAAGTAACCTTCTATGCTTCAAACAATGAAGCGAATTCTTCCGTTTGATAGAAGATACTGATAGCATGTATTATAGTCTATATTTTGGGACTAGTTTGAACGTTTTATCTTCAATAATCTACATGTATGGATGTATATTATGTGATTATATTGTTGTTTCATCTACCTTTACGGGAACCGAGGTCTACACCAAGTTTTGTTGTAATCGTAGGTTAAATGGCACGTTTTGGACTGAAATGGAGCTAAGGAGATAAGGAGTCATTGGAGCTACATTATGGAGCTTAAGGAAGAACTCATGAAGCATTGAAATGATTAAGAAGATTTACTTTGGACCAGATTTGAGAGATTTCACATTCAGTTGAGATTCACCTCGGTCAGCTACAATACCACCTCGACCGAGGTGATCTTGAGGAGCATACCGACCGAGGCGAACACCCTATCGCTGGAGAGATCATATTTTTGGCTGAGATCTTTTATTTTTGGAAAGAAGATATCTTATATTTTTGGGCTGGATTTCTAGAAGGAAGATCTTATTTTTGGGAGATCTATTTTAGAGATATGGATATATTTTCTAGGAAATTATCTTTTTAAGATATTATTATCTTTGGAAGATAATTCTCCTATATAAAGGGGTGGATTTTCCACAAGTTAAACCACGCTTGAAGGCTGAGAACATCCAACAATTAAGAGATTTTCTGGAAGCTTTGAAGGAAGGATTGAAGGATTGAAGATCAAGGAAGGAAGGATTCATAGTTTGAAGTTAGCTTTTGAGGGAGTTTGTAAGACTTTCTTAGATTCCCTTTGGTTTGTTGTCTTGTTTGATTTGTGATTTAAGGAAAGCTGATTTGTTGTTATTTGATTCAGTTATTGAGACCTTTTTCTTAAGGTTTTATTGTTCGAATATTCATTCCTTTCCCATATATTTGATTATTGTTATCATGATGATGATTGGCTAAGCTTTTTATGCGATTCTAGGGTGATTGGCTGAAAGTTGTGGGAAAGACGATGATAGAATGATCTTAATCCCAGTAGGACCCTGAAAGCTCGAGTCTTTAATCTTAACCCTAGAGTACCTCGCTTAGTCGATGAACATCTCGGCCGCGGTGGAACTTGACTGAACAAGGTGACCTTTTCTGATTCGAAACTGAGAGTTAAGAGTTCTAGTTTGCCAAATCCTATTCTTATTACACCTTTCCTGGTTCAATGCAAGCCTAGGATGAGACTTACCCGGTGATTCCTTTGCTTGTTTACCCAAGATCATAAGTGTAGGTAATAAAGGTTTATCCTTTATTGGGGTTTGAGTGTGTCTTCATCCCATCTTTGTGAGTTAGCCTGAGACTTACCCGGTAAAGGTTGATTCTATTCCCTTAGGTGGTGTGTTGGTTTGAGATTATAGTTTCTTTCCTTAGTACCTTGAGACTTACCCGGTAATAGGAGTTTTGGTTTGGGATAGTGAGTAGTGAGACTTACCCGATAATCTATTCCCACCTTAGAAACACTTTCCCTAGCAAAATCTCATATTTGTCCGCTTATCTTTAGAAATCTTGAGTTGGAACCACAACTAGATGCTTTAATCCCTAGAATCCGCATTTCCCCTTACTTGACTTTTACATCATCTTTGATTACTTTAATTGCTTTGGTTAGTTGCAACATTTGACAACCGATTCTGTGCTTTGTTTCACCTAAGTCCGTGTGATCGATCCCTGGAATTCTTGCTTTTTATTACAATTGACCCGTACACTGCGGGTTCGTATCTTTGTTCAGGCATACTTCTTGAGTTATAAATTTTAAAGCTTGCACACACCTTTTGGAGCGAACAGATACTCCATAAGCAGAAGCTAAGATAAAACGTGTTTTCTTGGTGAATGAGATAGACAAGCCTTCAATTCACAAATTTTTACAAATATCAATTGAAAATATCCGCTTTGTAAATACAACGCAAACAATTAAAAATCTCCGCTTGGTAAACACAACTCAAACAAAATCAAACAAACAAATCTTAAAGATTGATAAGAGAAACAAAGACTGATGGAGTATTTTTCATTATCCACGGGATGAGAGCAATCAATTTCCACCTTCCACCTCTCATTGCTAACCTAGGCGGTGGATCTGACTATGATCTCTCAATTGTAATCCCACAAAGTCCAAAAATCATAGCTTTTATCGCTATCATCTCCCTCATTGAAGTTGTTGGAGCTCTTTATATGACCTCCCTTTGTACATTCGAGCTTATGAAGACCACTACCTTTTCAAGATTACTCTTGTTGGCTCAAGGACCGGGTCTCATATATGACCTATTGGGACAACATTAGTGCTTGTATACGAGATTACACCCTACCGGAAACTCTCCCTTACCCCGGTGTCCAAATTTCCATTTTTAATTGATTAATTAAACTTAAAATTCATTTGTGTGGGTCCCACCAACATTCTGACGAAAATGTAACATAATAAGTCATGAGTAGTGATTTTTTAACTGCAGTGAAACAGGTGATTAATTGAAAAAAAATATATAAGATGCGGTTATGTGAAAAAGGCGTATAAAATGGGTAATTTTGTGTGGGTCCCACCAACATTTAACTTTTATCGATTTGGGCCACCCATCATTCATCAATACCGCCACGGTCTAGTATGGTACCTAAATCCACCACGCCAATGTTGACCGAAAACTCCACAATGCGATTTACTGTCCAATTTGGTGAGGGTATATTCCGAAAAATGGAAATAATAATTTTTTTTGGTAGAATGAAACAAATAAAATTTAGGAGATGAAAATATAAGGCCTTTTCAACCTTTTTGCATGGACTACGAGATTGTGGATGAAATAAAATTTGATCTTAGAGACTGTTTACTTGTAAATTGGTTTATTTTCGGGTTTATAAACTAAATGAGTTTATATGAATTTATAGTTTATTTTTAGGTTTATTTCTTGATAAGTTTATATAAATAAACTAAATAAGGTTGTTTACTTGGAGATTATATTTTGGGTTTATTTTACTTCAAAAGACTTTCATGCCCCTACAAAAACCGAACAATAACGTTGAATATGCATGGATGAACAAATAATATCAGGATGGAAAAGCACAAGACCACAATCAGGTTTTAAACAAAAATAAACTCATGCAAGTAAAAATAACCTTGGTTTGAAAAGTTTATTTTTGAATAGTTTATAAACCCAAATAAACCCCTAGAGAAATAAATAAATCCCTAAGTAAACACCTACAAAAATTAAACTCAGGATTTATAAACTAAATAAAACATAAATAAACTAGACCCTTAATCCCAAAAAATCAGGTAGACCCTTAATATAATCTCATTTTACACATTCTTAAGAAAACCCTATTCCTTAAAAATGTATGTCAACTTCAAATTGATTCACCTTTAAATTTATATTTGTATGTATATTATATACTTAAAAGAAAATTTGAACCGACACTCGGCGTAGAGTCATACAGTCACGTCATTTAAATGTCACTTGTTATTTATTCGTGAAAGACAATTTATCGTATCGTCATCTATCAGGATTTTACGAAAAGACCTCTCGATCTGCTGTCGTAATTTAATTTGTCAGCTCAATGAAAATTTACCCATTATTTTTAGATTTGGCCAACTGAAAATATAATAATATCCATTTATCATATTAAAACGTAATTTATTATTTAAAATTAAAATATATTTAACTAATTTGATGACAACAACTCAAATCATAACAATACAAGCCGAAACCTTAAAAACATAGGAAAGTGTTGCTCTACTACAATCAGAGCAAACAGCAGGCGGTAATTATAGAAAATGAAAAACCAGGATAACATAAAAGGGGTAATTAAGCAAGAATTGTGGTATTACTTAATAGTAATAACCATGATTAGTGTTATCATGAAGCCTATGGTTGTCAACTTTCTTCTGCAGTTCTTCCTTCTTGGCACCCACAACCCTCTCAACTTCCTGCCCTTTCTTCATAAACAAGAACGTCGGCATTGCCTCTATCCCAAATTGTCTTCCCACATCCTACACACCACACATACATAAAAATTAAGATGAATTAACAAGAGCTAGCACTTAATTAAGAGAGAAGAAGGGTAGGAATTGACTAGTGATTAATTACCATAAGCTCATCAACGTCAATCTTAACAAAGTCGACGTCTGCGTACTTGGCAGCTAGCTCCTTGTAAAATGGGTCTATGAGCCTGCATGGTCCGCACCATGCAGCCGTGAAGCATATCACAACCTTCTCTCGTCAACAGTACACAAATGAGTTCATCATCAATTAATATAAAATGGAATACATGATGGATGAGTGATTAGTTTTTTCGAAAGTGTTACCAGTTTGGTGGAGCATTTGGTGGACTCGAAGTAAGCTCTCCATCTTGCAGGAGATTGGAAGACGATGACCCGAGAAGCATTTAATGCTGACGTGGTGCTCATTGGATTTGGCTGCGGCAGCGGCGCCGAGTACCTGGTGGTCTGTGGTTTCACCGGGTAAGCAGGTAACCTACCCGCTGGGATAGTTGTCGAAATGCCTTGCCCCATTGTGCTTTGATTCCTTCTAGGTTTCTTTACTTTTTTTTATACTTGATCAGATTAATTGATCGGTCTCTAGGTTTGTTGTGCAGAACTGAGTTGCAAGGCGTTCTTTATATATAGAAAAAAAATGAATTTGATGTTAAAACATAAAAGATTATTCGAAGGTGCAACTTGAGTGGTATCGATTCCTTTTGACAGTAGTTTGCACACTTTCCAGGCGTCACCAACCTTTTATTCAACGCCATCCATAAACTATACATAATAGTATGTCTTTGCTACTACGAACGGATTGAAAAGGACCCAAACCTAACAATTGTTTAAGACTAGGGTTTAATCACCCTCTAACCATTAATTAAATAGATAAGTATTCCTTTATTTGCATAGGAGCAAATTTCATGATCGATCACACGAGGTCAACTTCAAAGTGTTCGGATTCAATCATTATTTTTTTGAATAATTCAAGAACAAAATCAAAGATAGGAGAAGATTAACATAATATTTGTTGACGGAGTTCGAATTTTCCTAGTATATCCCAAAGGCTAAGACTCGTCTCAAAAAGTAATTTCACTAATGAACTCTACTAGAGGATATATATTCTAATGATGAGTCATCACTAAATTAGAGAATTCTATAATACTACAGCCGTCTTAATAACAGTGGTTGTAATGTGTATATATACCCTTCAGGGTTCATGAGATCAATACAACAGAAAGCAATGCATTTTCATAACAACTTTCTGAATGGTATCAGAGTCATCTGAGACAAACGTCCCCATCATGGCAAAAAATACATCTCCTATCCATCTTCCCTCTTTCTCTTCTTTCCTCACTGTAAAACTAACAAATGATAATTTCTCCATTCTGGAAAGCTCAAATCACCCCATTTCTCAAAGCTCATGGCCTCTATGAATACATCGATGGGTCTCTTCCCTGTCCATCAAAGACAGATGCTGAAAACTACAAAGACTGGGTTAAAAATGACCAGTTGGTCATTGCTCTACTTACCTCCTCTCGTTCTGAATCTGTGATGGTTCAAGTCATTGATTGCTTGCACTCACATGAGATATGGAACAGACTAGCAGAACTTTACTCTGCTAACTCCAGCGCACAGATTGTGCATACCCGCCTTCAACTAGCTTCTCTCAAGAGAGGAAATAGCTCCATCAATGAGTTTTTCAACAAGGCCAAGAATCTTGCTCGTTCCATCACTCTTGCTGGTGAGTCTCTCCCAAATTCTGAGTTTACAGTCTTCCTCCTTGCTGGCCTTGGCCCAAAATACGACTCCATAGTCACCTCCTTAACTACCCAAGTTGTCCTTCCTTCACCCACACAAATTCTTTCCCACCTTCTTGTTCATGAATCCCGACTTGCTCTACAAAACTCTGCTGCTCAGCACCAAGTCTCAGCCAATCATACATCAACCCAAACTCCAGAGGCTAACTACACCAGTACAAGGGGTAGGGGTCGAGACAGAGGTCGAGGAAGAGGTCGTGAGAATCAAGGTTCTCCTCTCGACTCCTTTGGAAGAGGGTGTACCCAGACATTCTCTCACCAATCAGATAGTCGCCCTATTTGCCAAGTTTGTGCTAAGCCAGGACATACAGCACTCACCTGCTGGCATCGTTTCAATCAGGCCTACCAGGCTCCCTCACCTCCTAATTTTCAGGCACACATGACATCTACTACAAATTGGTTCCTTGACACAGCTGTTACACACCACTATACACCGGACATTAGAAACCTGAGGATTGACAACTACCACTACAATGGCACAGACCAAGTTTCCCTTGGCGATGGATCCACAATCCCAATTCAGAATCATGGTTCATCCTCTTTTCAGTCCAACAATCGTACCTTCTTCCTCTCTAATCTCCTTCATACTCCTTCAATCACTAAAAATCTTCTCTCAGTTCATCGTTTTTGTGCTGACAACAACGTTGTAATAACCGAAAAATTTTTAAACTCCGTTAACCGGATGTTAACCGAATTCCGATATGTCAATCTTAAATAAATAAATAAATAAAATAAAACGAGTTTTAGGTTCTATCATTTTATCTGACCTTAATTCACATAAAATGATGAGACTATGTAACTGGAAATAAATTTTTACGCACGTTAAAATTAAACAATAATTTATACAAAACGGAATATAATTCCGTATTATATAATTCCCGCGCATAACCGGAAATCCGGGGTGAGTAACGAGTTTCATTTTCTGATTTTTATGCAAGGGCAGGCCGGATGTGGCCCATTACTAGGCCCACATACCAAGCCCACTAGCCCACTCCCTAAACTAATCCTAACCCTAACCTAATTTTTTTTAACCTAATCTAATCCTAATTTTTAACCTACTGCTGCTTGCCGCTTTCCCCTCTTCCCCCTTACCTTCTGAAGAGAGTTACCAACAGCCTTCCGCCTCACCCGAAGAAGACGCCGCCACGCATCTCGTCTACCTTCCCTATTTGCCGGCGACATTGACCCTAGGTAAGCGAACTTCCCGGCCCAATCTCTCCCTGTCTCTCTTCTCCTCGAATTACAGCAGCAACTGACGTGTTTTCGCATAGCAGCAACGGCTTCCCTCACCTTACGGTCACTGCGACGAACAGCGCCTCCCTCGCCCTTGCTGCCGCCGCCTCGAGCCAGGTTCATCCGTCACGCCGGTGAGCCTCCGCCGCCCCTTCTACTTCCTGTCGTTGTGCCTCCGCCGTCCCTTCTGCACGCCCTTGGACCAGCGTAGCCGTCTCCAGTGGCAAGTGAACTACACGCACAGCACGAAGACGTTCCGCTGCAACCGGCAGTAGCGAGCCAAGAGGGGTGATACAGCGTGGAGAAGAATAAAGCCTCGAGTCAGCTACGATCCTTGCATCAGACAACTCGTTGGAACGTAACAAATTGCGATTCACCTCCGAGTGCGGGACGAGTAAGTGACTCTCCTAATCTCTATTGTTATAATGTCGAGAGTGGTTATAAATATGTATCTGTGGGCTGTGCGGAATAGTGGAAGGTGCGAGGAATGTGTAGGTACGTATATATAGAGGGGGTATAAGTTGGTGTACTTAGGTGAAGAAGTAGCAGTAAGTATATATATATATATATATATATAAATGAGTTCCATGGAAGTACTTGCTGCGTAATGTATGATTGTATGCTAAATAGAGAAGTGTAGAAGATGTGTATATATATGTAGTTACTACAGAACCTTGCTGCAAATGTGAACGGATAGGGATATGTATAGATGAGTTTTGGATGTTGGATATGTATATGGATATACATATAAGAATATATATAATTATATACGAAAGTGTACATATACCCGTGCGAAATGAGAAATGAAATTATGTAACTATATATATATATATATATATATATATATATATATATATATATATATATATATATATATATATATATATATAATTACCGAGTGGTTATGTAATTATACGCGTTGAAGGAAAAATGTTAGAATATATACATACGTACACATACATGGGGAAGAGTATATTGTTAATCGGGAAAGAAGAGGAGTATTGTCTTAGAAGAGTAACTTCGAGTTTTAACTTATAACTTATAAAAATAAACTAACCGAGAAACACAAAGTATGGAAATGAGTTCAAAAAGAAATTAGTAAAATCCAAGAATAAACTTTGAGAACTTTTGGCACCAAGGGTAAAATGGTCTTTTACCGTAAGAGAGTTTTTTTCCGTAATTTCTTCGCATGAGGTTGGACATCTGGATGAGATTTTGATACACATGCCTTATTTGACAGGCGTTTGAGTTACCACGAGTACGGACTGTTTGAGACGTGTTAGAGTGTATTTTGACTCAAGTAAGTCCTTGCGACTTACTTAGCCAGTTTCTGGATATTAGTTGAGTAATAGTGGTTGTGTGTGCTATGTGCATGTTTTAATAATAATAACTTGCTAGGACGACCGTTATTATTACGTTTAAGGCCCAAGTGTATGTATAACGGGCCATGACATCACTGCCCAGCTCTGCCAGGAGACTGGGAGGTTCTCTATACCCAGACCATACAGGTACACGGTGAGATGCATCGGATCCACTCCTGATGGGTACACGGGGGCGGAGGCGAGGTTTGGAAATCCCTCGTGTCACAAGATAAGTATCATTAGCGTGAATGAGTAACATAACTTAAGATAATAAAATGGACTTGTTTGAAAGCATGATGGGTATTTATATTTTATGTGTGTGTGTACTACTATTATTCTCCTAATGTTTAGATAACTAGCTAATGGTTGTCTTGTTGTGTTTTTAGATTTACCGCAGGTTAGAACAGCAGCTGAGTGACCCGGAAGTAGTGGTCAGCCGGGTCTCCGTACTCTTTAGAGTGGGGGTGTGGGTTGTTGCTTTATTGTCTTTTCCTTTTGTTAAGACAGTTAGTCTTTTCCGTGGTTTAAGTTCGATAGGCTGTTAGACTTTGTTGCATTCATCCTTTTACAAATACTTTTTTTAAATTTCGGTTTTTCTTATTTGTGTCTTGTTGCAAGATCCTAGTAATATTGTTGTCAAACTGAGGTCGGGACCCATTGTGAGGTCCTAACCAGTAACGTTCCGAGTTCCGAGAATTCGGGGTGTTACAACATGGTATCAGAGCTCTAGGTTGGCAACACTGGCACTTGAAATCTTCTGAAAGACCGAATAAGTTTTAAGCAGAACCCGAAAAGGGGTCTGAGTTTTAAAAAAAAATTTGGTTTTAAATGCATGCATAGTCTGGTTGGGAATAGAAAAGTACGGCTCACCACCACTACTACCGCGGATCTCAGTATGCTTAGTTTAGACTTATAGTATTGTACAATTATATATGTTATATAAATATCTATATATATATATATATATATATGTAGCATGTTGTTACCCTAGAGGATATGGAATATCCTTTAGTTGAGTTATCATGATGCGATCATTGACTCATGATAAAACGTTTGGAGATCTTAAAGGGTATCTGTAAGAAGATAGTGGACTCATATCCTAGTTTGGAACATTACATTATGGCGGACGCCCTAGTGGGTTCTACAATTGTCCGAAGAACGAGTGGTTAAAGAGTTGAGGATTACTAGAGGATGTTAACAACAAGGACATTCAGGCGAGAGAAGAATATCAAGCAATTCAAATAGAAGTAATAGAAAACCGTACAAGGATTTTAGCGGTATGACGACGAGAGGTGAATCTCAAGATGCATGTAAGGACTAATAAGAGCGCGGATTGAAGAGGACAACATCAAAACACCATTCAAACAAAGTATAGTACAACTACACTTGGCGGATTAAAGGACACTACAACCAAGGTGGATGCTACCATAGACAAGTATGAGCATGAGAGTACAAAGAAAATAGAGTGTTGACCCAGATGTAAAGGATTAAAGGAGTACCAAGACAGAGATTTACGATCGAGTTTAAAAGACAAAAATTTATAAATTTCATAACCATGGAGATGGGTCGACTCCTTTAGAGACACGAGAATGTTGAAGGAAAGCACGACACAAGTATCGAAGGTAGTAGAAGTCTGAAATTGAGACAATGGATTTCCATGAAGGTAATGTTACAAAACAACATCCACCGAGGAAGAAGCACGTGCGGGAATGATCATGATGGACTTGAGGGATCATAATAACTACTCAATCACCAAGAGACTTAAGTTAACCATACTAGTGGTTCACTACAAAGAGCTGCAGGTAGACGATAACTTAGGAAAAAGGAACCGCGAAGATGGGTTTGTAAGCTATCACGGAAGGTTTGATAAACCCATAGATGGCAGGTGAATAATGCAACTAGACTCGGATAAAGTGATCTGTGTATAAACGGATAACCTATAAGGGATAAGTTTTCACCTTGTATCCGCATCAAAAGAGATAGAAGGAAAGTAAGTCTACGATCTGGTAGAAGACCAACTACAAACTAACTAGTAATAACGGAGAATTCACACGTCTGAGTTGACCAGTGATGACCGGTTGGTAGATAAGAAGAATAACATCAGATTTACTAAAGAATGTTACTGACATATGGGGAATCTCTACAAAAGATCAACGACGACAAGTGTAAAGTTAAACCGATACAAGTACCAGTACCCTTAATAGTAACATGGAATGAGTTCGAGCCAATATCTCTAATTAAGAATTTAAGGAGAAGATTTTAACGGCCGGGAATGACCCCATAGGTCTTTAAAGAGATTAAGGAAATGGTTGTGAGTAGTTTCTTACCTTCATGCTAAGAAAAAGGTACGGTTCACAGTAGTACTAATGGATTGCATAAGGAGAACTAGAGGAGTAAGAAGAAGCAGATGATTTTAATTATGACCAACGTCAATCAAGATAGAAGGTGCTTAACATGCCACACATATGAGACTGATGGTGCTCCTCCGAAAAAAGGTGGGGTCAAACTGTCTAGATTGATAGGGGAAACCCTTGTGATTAAAGATGTGGCACAGAATAATTGGAATTTCAGAGGCGGCACAAACATAGAGAGTATGATTTAAAGCCTTGGGAAAAATGTGTGGTCGAGTTGTGAGGTGATTGCAGATGGAGTCTACAAGTTGGCTAGAATAGACATGAGAAGAAGTAAAGTTGAATGGCTAAAGACTTTTATATGGATCCGGTATTACACCAATAAGAAGATTATCGAAAGGTGTATATATAAAAGTTTAATGAGGAATTGAGGTACTCCATTACAAATTCAAGCTGGACTGATGACATAAGAGTTGATGAAAGTAATAAGACCAACCAACGCGGTTCGTAAAGTGAGTACGAGAAAACTCAAAGGGGTAATTATCCTACTGGGGGACAAAGATTTAAAGAAGGTAAAGCAACACGAGCATAAGGACAACATAATAAATGCGAGTCAAGAACTTTGATCTTTGAGAAAATCATATACAACTGAGATTTCTTATGCAAATGGTACCGATAGGTGTTTAATAAGAGTCATACATATCGGACCGATAACGCTAGGATGGATAAAGAGTAAACCAAAATAATAACTTAACTAGTAAGAAGGAAAGTCATGTATCAAAAGGCGGGTCTTGCTAAATTGGAATACAGTGTTGAGATGAGGATGCCTTTGTAGAATCTATGCAAGAGTACAACGTAAATGAGGTTCCAACATAAAATGAGCAGTAATGATCAACTGAAAGTCGAGACCGATTCAAGGGAGGAAATTGTTATAAGACGAGTCACCTAGTAGAAGAGTTCACAAGAAAAGCTTGAGAGACCAAAAGAGATAAAATGTTGACCCGGATATGAGGGTCTAAGGTGCATAGAAGGGATACCTACAATGGAGAGTAGAAGCCAAATGTAGACTTTACAAGTGTAGAGATGTTTGACCTCCTCAAAGATATAGCGGAAACAACGGAGTTTCATGAAGGCAATATTGCCGGTAACACCAGCGAAGGAATGCATATATGAGAACGGCCTTGGTGGACTCGAAAGTCCAAGGTAACCCCAATTATCGCGGGACCTAAGTCATCAACACCGACGGTCCATGCAAGGGGAACTGCAAGGGGATGATAACTAAAGTCATCAGAACTACAAAGACACTTACTAACGTCGTTGAAGACTTGGAATGACTATTTATATCAAGATGAAAGACCCAGTTGGGCTCGAGAAGTAGAGTTAGCCTAAGGAAATAGGAGTGTGGAAGATATAACGAATTAGCGAAGCACGAAAGGATTAATCGAGCAGATGATGCTCACCAAGAATTTAACGCCAGTATAGGTATGAGAGGAGTAAGTCCGGGATATGGAGATAAGCCAATTATAGACTGACCGACGTCAATGGAGGACGTGTAAGTGTTGGTTGGTATTGACGAGTAGGTACCGTTAAGAAGAGATATTAGTGACTACGAATTTAATAAGTAACTTTACCGATGATTTGGAGGATTCCCCAAGTAGGCAACGAGAACCTTCTGGGATTATCTAAGGATATGGGGAGAATCGGGTTAGAGGTTGCTTACTTTTTGGTTAAGAACAGATTACGGTTGAGTAAGAGAGGAAGGGTCTATTTGAGGAGGATCTTGCTAGTATTAGAAGGGAAGAATCGGCGGGAGTTGGGTAAATCATGTTGACCCTCAGAAAGACGTCATTGTGCCTAAACGGTGTTACAATAGAAGCGTGGTAAGCATATAACCTACAAATGAAGAAAATCAATGTTAGGTTAACTATGATTTCAAGTTAAGGGATTAGAGATCTATATGACAAGGTCCACTTGGATGTGTGATTTGTTTTGAGTTATATAAATTTGAAAGCTTGACAAGAAGTAGGTGAAAACCCATTAATTAAGGAACGATCCGACTAGGTCACGTTGAGGAAACCGGGCCAAGCAGTTCGCATTACAAAGAACATTAGACACTTAGTAAAGTGCCGACAGAAGTTTAAGATCATTATTTCAGAATCGATAGTCGGAAACTTTCGGGCCCAGTGGACAGAAAAGTTTGGTAGGGTTAAAAGAGCTAGAAGTAAGTTTAGAAAACCAAACCGTTGAGAAGTACATTCCGGATCCGAGACACATTATCAGTCACGAGGATCTGATAGTTGAGCCCGATCATACATTTGTAGAGTACTCAGTAGCTGTCTTGGAGCGCAGTACTAGACGTCTACGGTCCAAAGAGATACCTATGTTGAGGATCCAGTGGTCTAGACGAGGAGCTGATGAGGCCACTTGGGAGACAGAGGAGAGTATTAGACATAATTATCCCGAGTTCTCTGCGGGGTTAGATGTTACTTCTGTATCAGCGAGTTAGTACTCGGATGTTGTGTTGTTTGACCTTTCTTGTTTTTTTTATACTGGATTGTGTGATTATGTTTTATTTGATGTGTGTCTGAGTATGATGATTGAGTAGTTGCATGGTAGAAAACAGAAATTTTATGAAATTAAGATTTACAAAGAAAGTCGAATGTTTAGTTACCTTATTCTAAGTTTCGGGACGAAACTTCTTTTAAGGTGGCACTGATGTAATAACCGAAAAATTTTTAAACTCCGTTAACCGGATGTTAACCGAATTCCGATATGTCAATCTTAAATAAATAAATAAATAAATAAATAAAATAAAACGAGTTTAGTTTCTATCATTTTATGTGACCTTAATTCACATAAAATGATGAGACTAAGTAACTGGAAATAAATTTTTACGCACGTTAAAATTAAACAATAATTTATACAAAACGGAATATAATTCCGTATTATATAATTCCCGCGCATAACCGGAAATCCGGGGCGAGTAACGAGTTTCGTTTTCTAATTTTTATGCAAGGGCAGGCCGGATGTGGCCCATTACTAGGCCCACATACCAAGCCCACTAGCCCACTCCCTAAACTAATCCTAACCCTAACCTAATTTTTTTTTAACCTAATCTAATCCTAATTTTTAACCTACGGCTGCTTGCCGCTTTCCCCTCTTCCCCCTTACCTTCTAAAGAGAGTTACCAGCAGCCTTCCGCCTCACCCGAAGAAGACGCCGCCACGCATCTCGTCTACCTTCCCTGTTCGCCGGCGACATTGACCCTAGGTAAGCGAACTTCCCGGCCCAATCTCTCCCTGTCTCTCTTCTCCTCGAATTACAGCAGCAACTGACGTGTTTTCGCACAGCAGCAGCGGCTTCCCTCACCTTGCGGTCACTGCGACGAACAGCGCCTCCCTCGCCCTTGCTGCCGCCGCCTCGAGCCAGGTTCATCCGTCACGCCGGTGAGCCTCCGCCGCCCCTTCTACTTCCTGTCGCTGTGCCTCCGCCGTCCCTTCTGCACGCCCTTGGACCAGCGTAGCCGTCTCCAGTGGCAAGTGAATCTACACGCACAGCACGAAGACGTTCCGCTGCAACCGGCAGTAGCGAGCCAAGAGGGGTGATACAGCGTGGAGAAGAATAAAGCCTCGAGTCAGCTACGATCCTTGCATCAGACAACTCGTTGGAACGTAACGAATCGCGATTCACCTTCGAGTGCGGGACGAGTAAGTGACTCTCCTAATCTCTACTGTTATAATGCCGAGAGTGGTTATAAATATGTATCTGTGGGTTGTGCGGAATGGTGGAAGGTGCGAGGAATGTGTAGGTACGTATATATAGAGGGGGTATAAGTTGGTGTACTTAGGTGAAGAAGTAGCAGTAAGTATATATATATAAATGAGTTCCATGGAAGTACTTGCTGCGTAATGTATGATTGTATGCTAAATAGAGAAGTGTAGAAGATGTGTGTATATATGTAGTTACTACAGAGCCTTGCTGCAAATGTGAACGGATAGGGATATGTATAGATGAGTTTTGGATGTTGGATATGTATATGGATATACATATAAGAATATATATAATTATATACGAAAGTGTACATATACCCGTGCGAAATGAGAAATGAAATTATGTAACTATATATATATATAATTACCGAGTGGTTATGTAATTATACGCGTTGAAGGAAAAATGTTAGAATATATACATACGTACACATACATGGGGAAGAGTAGATTGTTAATCGGGAAAGAAGAGGAGTATTGTCTTAGAAGAGTAACTTCGAGTTTTAACTTATAACTTATAAAAATAAACTAACCGAGAAACACAAAGTATGGAAATGAGTTCAAAAAGAAATTAGTAAAATCCAAGAATAAACTTTGAGAACTTTTGGCACCAAGGGTAAAATGGTCTTTTACCGTAAGAGAGTTTTTTTCTGTAATTTCTTCGCATGAGGTTGGACATCTGGATGAGATTTTGATACACATGCCTTATTTGACAGGCGTTTGAGTTACCACGAGTACGGACTGTTTGAGACGTGTTAGAGTGTATTTTGACTCAGGTAAGTCCTTGCGACTTACTTAGCCAGTTTCTGGATATTAGTTGAGTGATAGTGGTTGTGTGTGCTATGTGCGTGTTTTAATAATAATAACTTGCTAGGACGACCGTTATTATTACGTTTAAGGCCCAAGTGTATGTATAACGGGCCGTGACATCACTGCCCAGCTCTGCCAGGAGACTGGGAGGTTCTCTATACCCAGACCATACAGGTACACGGTGAGATGCATCGGATCCACTCCTGATGGGTACACGGGGGCGGAGGCGAGGCTTGGGAATCCCTCGTGTCACAAAATAAGTATCATTAGCATGAATGAGTAACATAACTTAAGATAATAAAATGGACTTGTTTGAAAGCATGATGGGTGTTTATATTTTATGTGTGTGTGTGCTACTATTATTCTCCTAATGTTTAGATAACTAGTTAATGGTTGTCTTGTTATGTTTTTAGATTTACCGCATGTTAGAACAGCAGTTGAGTGATCCGGAAGTAGTGGTCAGCCGGGTCTCCGTACTCTTTAGAGTGGGGGTGTGGGTTGTTGCTTTATTGTCTTTTCCTTTTGTTAAGACAATTAGTCTTTTCCGTGGTTTAAGTGCGATAGGCTGTTAGACTTTGTTGCATTCATCCTTTTACAAATACTTTTTTTAAATTTCGGTTTTTCTTATTTGTGTCTTATTGCAAGATCCTAGTAATATTGTTGTCAAACTGAGGTCGGGACCCATTGTGAGGTCCTAATCAGTAACGTTCCGAGTTCCGAGAATTCGGGGTGTTACAAACGTCTTTTTTGAATTTCATTCGTCTTACTTTCTTGTGAAGGATTCTCAGACTGTGGCTCCTCTCCTCCGAGGTCCCGTTGATGGTGGTTTGTATGTCCTCCCCACTGCAGCTCCACCGTCGCCTTGTCGATCTTCAACCAGTGTCCACCTCACCACTACCAAACCGTCTTCAAATGTCTGGCATTACCGACTAGGGCATCCAGCATCTCCTACCGTCAAAAGGATCTTGGCCCATTTACGTGATCCAGCCGTTAACAACCCAATAACTCAATGCCCCTTTTTTTCTTGGGCTAAAACACATGCCCTTCCCCATCCGTCAAGCCCAAGTCGAAGTACGAAGCCTTTAGCTCTAATTTTCATGGATCTATGGGGCCCGGCCCATGAGACTTCCACAAGAGGACATCGTTATTATATATCCATCGTTGATGATTTTAGTAAATTTTTGTGGCTTTTTCCACTTTCATCAAAATCTAATGTGTCTCTCATTGTCTCTAAATTTATATCCCTTGTCACAAATCTATTTTCCACTATAATTCTCGAAATTCAAACGGATAATGGGACCGAGTTTAAACCCTTAACTCCATTGTTTGAAAAACTTGGCATTCACCATCGTCTCACATGTCCATACTCTCACCAACAAAATGGCTCGATTGAGTCTCATCATCGTCGCATTCTTGACATGGATTTAACCCTTCTCAAACATTCATATCTTCCCCTCACCTATTGGGATTATGCCTTTGAGATCACCACTTATCTCATTAATAGGCTCTCTTCACCAATCACCTAACACAAATCTCCCTTTGAACTTCTTTTCAACAAACAACCGGATTACAAGTTTTTACGATTCTTCGGTTGTCTAGCCTTTCCCAATCTCCGACCTACAACCATCATAAACTTTCCTTTCGTTCCACACCAACCGTTTTCCTTGGATATAGCTCCCAAAACAAAGGTTTCATTTGTCATGATTGGACCAACAATCGAACTTACATCTCAAGGGATGTTGTTTTTCATGAAGAAAACTTCCCCTTCTTAACCCCTTCACCATCCCCTCCAAGTGAACCAACCCACATAATATTACCACCCATTTTTCCTCAAAACCCACATTCTGAGCTCATATAAACTCAGCCAAGCCCACCTACTTCACCCAACCCAACTTCTCCAACATCAACCTCCCATTCTTCACCTTCAGGCTCACCTACAAGCCCTTCTACTGGCCACTATTGACTGACACGTCTATCCTTGGGCCTCCTCCACAACAGGCCCACTTACCTCCTTCCCATCCTATGCATACCAGGGCCCGAAACAATATTGTCCGCCTCAAACTTTGTTCAGACGGGACTATACCCTAGCCGCCTAAACCTCACTGCTCTTCCTCCGAAATCGTTCCAAATGAACCTTCCACGTTCACAGAGGCTTCAAAATTTCCAGACTGGAGAGCAGCTATGAATCTTGAATTTCAAGCTCTCCTCCAAACCGGTACTTGGTCTCTTGTCCCTCCGTCATCTTCCTCTCATGTTCTTGGGGTCAAATGGGTTTACAAAACCAAACGAAATTCCACGAGATCAGTTGAGTATCCGGATTCCCAAAGGCTAAGACTCGTCTCAAAAAGTAATTTCACTAATGAACTCAAAGAACGAAAACAACAATCCAACATATAGCAGGAGAAGATAAGGGAAAAAAGCTTGAGAGAAATCCGGCCTCCTTTCACGGATTGTTAACACCTCTTGCTAAAGTATTGATTAGTCTTCATTTCTTCATCCATGATGCTCTGAAAGAATTTTAAATAAAATTACCCGTACGATGTCAAACATGGCCTAGTCAAAGGATTAAGGCAAATTGTTCTATCTAGATGTTACCGTAGCAATCATAGAGTATGTACCTAGTTGGGCTCATCATTTCGTGATGAGACCAATGAGATGAGCCTATTAAACAAGGAAAGCCCAATACCTCATTTCAACGTGCTAGAAACAGATTGTCAATGTATGAACCCGGTTTGTCGGGTTTCTACCAGGGGCGTTCAGAAAAAAATGAGATACAACGATAAGCCGATAATCCGACTTGAGAATATCCAGCATTTAATTGATCCGGCGGAAATTTATCTGTATCTGCTCCGATCCGCTTAAAATTTTTGGATAAGCGGGTCGGATAGACTTATTACATGGGCTAAACAAAGTTGGGTTACATACATTACACAAGCAATATATATATATATAAACTAATCAAAACCCCCCAAACAAACTTCATCTGAAACATAGCTTTTAAAGGGCTTACAATTTAACTGAGCTTAAATGAAGCTCACTTTCATGAGTAGGCTTCATCTCTTCAATCTGCACAATCTTGTAGTGATACCGAAGTGAAACCACAAGAAAGTAGATGACGTTAAGGCCTCCAAGGGCAGCCAACAAAAGGTAAAAATAGTCAAGCCTACCACGGTTAAGGTTATCATCAAGCCAGCCGTGTCCGCTTGGGCCGCTCGTGAAGCTATGAACAAGGCTGGTGATGAGGCTGCTAAGGTAGTTGGCCCCGGCCCCAGTGCAAAAGAAGAGGGAGGTGGCGATGCTCCGCATATTCTCGGGGAATTGTTTGTTGTAGAACTCTATTTGGGCTATGAAGTTGAATGCTTCGGCTAATCCCATTAGGATCAGCTGAGGTGCTAGCCAAAGCACTGATAATGGCATGTTGTGTGCCACTGTCCACTCCCTTCTGTGCTTCTCTACTATTCCTGGAATTTCAGGTCAATGTTACCGTTGCATGTCACACATAATCCTAACTAACATTACTATTGTTAATGTGTGGAAATGAAGATATGGATTTCGTGTGAACCTAACATATAGGTTATAGGACTACTCTTATGGCTAACCCGAAACTTGTGTGTAAGGTTGGATCCCTCCATATATTAGACCTGGCGGGACGGTCGAATATTAAAAGATAATTTAACAACTATAAAGTGTAAAATACCTGCAACCGCCATGGCAATGGAGGAGAACACAAGACCAATGCCCATCCTTTGGAGTAGGGTTAATCCTTCCTCGTGGCCAGTAACCTTTGCAAGCACCCTGACCAAAAAACGGTCGTAGATCGGGACCCACACACCAATGGCGAGCATGGAGACGACCGCCATGGACCCTGCTGGGATCTGGAAGCTACTTTTTCTAGTGAGATGTCTGTCCATGGCCAACGCCTGTGACACCGTGAAAGTGTACTGTTGTGTGGCGGCTGTGAAGCAGACTATGCCGGAGGCCCATATCGGAAGCACCCGAATAAGGCACTTCCCTTCCTCTATTTGTTGAACGCTACTTAGCCGCCATTTGTTTCTGTTTTCACCTTCTTCCGTCAGCTCCCCTTCTTCCACGATCGCGCCTTTGTTCAAGAACTTGTATTCGTTCGTAAGGGGAAGCTTGGTGACAATGTTCCCCTGCAAAGGCGGATCATAGTAAACCCCAACCTTGTCCCGTTCCGGAAGCTGAAGGCGTCTTTTCTTAAACGCCGCAACAAACGCCTGAGCAATGCCGGTGAAGATACTCCCCTCCGGCTTCAAATATACATACAGCCTGGTCCCGACAAAGAAGACGACCATCGAAGCCAACATGAGTCCCGTGGGTATACCGAACCCGATAACCCAACTAACGTTATCCTGCACGTAAACCATGACCGTCAACGCCAACATGACCACCAGCGTGAAGGTGGTGTAGTACCAGTTATAGTAGCTTCCGATCCCTCTTCTCCCCTCTTCTGTTGTGAAGTCAAATTGGTCGACTCCAAATGGTATGCTGCAGGGTCGGATCCCGCCCGTCCCGACCGAGAGGAGTGTAAGGCTTGTGATTAGGACGCCAAGTTGGGCCGATGTGGGTAATGGGCCTGGCCCATTTATGCACTGGGCTGAACCCGAACATTTTAACGGCCTCAGAGTTGGGATCCACGCTGTTAGTGTCAACACCAGCATTCCCTGCAACAGTGAATCAACTATCAACTATCAACTATATATATTGATATTATATTATGTATGTATTATGCGTCGACAATATATTAAAATTAAAGAAAATTCTTAATTTTATTTTTATTTTCATTCTTTGATGTATTTTTATTAAAAAAATAAAATTTATTTTTTTTATTTCTAAAAAAAATATTTTTTTTAAAATTGATAATAAATGTTAGAGTATGGGCCTAGTATATTGGACCATATGTTGGGCTTATTCCTTTGTTTGTTAGTTTATCTTTTATATTTTCCTATATAAACATTGTTAGTTTATCTTTTATATTTTCCTATATAAACATTGTTCATCAATGGAATAAGATAAGCCTTTCCGATTCACAAATCTCTTCATGGTATCAGAGCACTTTCCTTAACCTACGCTTCCGCACAAAACAAAACCCTAGTTGCGCCGTCATCGCCGTCGGGCGGCGGCGATGACGGCGGTATCACGGAAGATTTTGTCCGGTATCAGAGTACACTTTGTCCGCGGTATCAGAAAATACTTTGCCCTCTATTTTCATCCTAAACACAAAACCTACCTAAACACAAAACTTACCTTAGGGCGCTAATCTACCTGCGTCCTAGGACCCTCGGACGCTAATCAACCTGCATCCTGGGATCCAAAACTTACCTTTAGGGCGCTAATTTACCTGCGTCCTAGGACCTAGGATGCTAACGTCCAGGGATCCAAAACTTACCGTAGGGCGCTAATTTACCTGCGTCCTAGGACCCTAGGACGCTAATCAACCTGCGTCCTAGATCCAAAACTTACCGTAGGGCGCTAATTTACCTGCGTCCTAATCAACCTGCGTCCTAGGGCCCAAAACTTAATCAACCTACGTCAGAATCCAACCCACCGGCGTCAATACAAAGACCGATGATGAAGGAAGGCCGGCTTGGAGTGTTGGATAACACCTCCAGCTTGAGGTTCAAGCTTGGAGTGTTGGATAACACCTCCAGCTTGAGGGGGAGTGTTAGAGTATGAGCCTAGTATATTGGACCATATGTTGGGCTTATCGTTGGGCTTATCTTTGTTTGTTAGTTTATCTTTTATATTAGTTTATCTTTTATATTAGTTTATCTTTTATATTTTCCTATATAAACATTGTTCATCAATGGAATAAGATAAGTCTTTCCGATTCACAAATCTCTTCAATAAACAAAACGTTTACCCATGAGTTTCGAAACTCGTTGGACAACCCTGAGTAAGTTAGAGGAGTTACCGTAAATGCGGCCAAGGAGGAGAATGCGATGACGGTAAATCGACCAAAGTAGGCATCGGACAAAAAGGCGCCGAGCAGCGGGGCGAAGTTGGAGACGCCAGACCAGATATAGATGAGGTTTGATGCAGAGACTTGATCCATGTGGTATTGACGTTTCAAGTAGACCAGGAAATTTGCTAACAAGCTAAAAGAGGCCAGCCTTTCAAAGGTTTCATTTCCTGCATTATTAAATCCATCTTAGTGTCCTCTACTCTACACACTAGTTGATCGTCATATATACTACTTTTCAATTGATCCATTAATCAATGGACGAGGTTAGATCAAAATGTTTTTTAAAGAAGATTCGGATCAATTCAGCACACATATACACTTGTTACATTTATACCCGCCGCATATTTTACATTATCAGTTCTTTTTTTTTATTTTATTAGTTATCCTTTATGTAAATTTTACTTGTACATAATAAAATAAAATGTTCGAATTTTGAACTAAAATAATAAAAAGCTCAATATTCAAACAATATTATTAAAATTTTATTAAAATATAATTACCAAAAATACAATAAAGTATGGTATACTAATATAAAATGTTTCAACGAATTAAATAATACTTAATTTAATAATATAAATTTTAAACTAACAAATATTATAATGAAAATGAAATAATAAACTTGTGTTCCACGAACATTACACGAGCATAGTACAAAAAGGATATGAGCTGATAATGTAAAATATCCAAATTAAATTATAAAAAAAAAGACTTTGAAATGTTAGAATAATAAAAAATAAAATAAAGTTGAAACAAGTATAAAAAAAATTTTGGATTGTACCCTCGTGGTTTGGGGTATTCCGGATTTTGCCCAACAGTTTTTTAAGTTCGGATGGTACCTTAAGTTTATATTATTTTCCGGATTTTGCCCAAATTCATTATATTTTTTTAAAATCTATTCAAAACATACAAAAGAAAATAAACTAAAATTAAAAAACAAATCAAAATAGAAAGAATGATTTATTTATTTAAAAAAAATAAAACAGTAACTTTTTTATACGACAAATGTTTTTATATTAATTTAAAAATAAATAAATTAGATAATTTTTAAAAAATTAAAAAAAATCAGTTTTTTATTTTATTTTAAAATAAATAAACTAGGTTAGCATTTTAACAAAATCTAAAAATATAAGTGTTATACTTTATTTAGAAAATAAATAAAATAAGGACCCTTTTAAAAAATTAAGAAAAAATCTCTGTTTTAATTTATTATTAAAACAAATAAATCAGTTTTCTATTTTTTTATTTCATAATATTACTTTATTTTATTTATTTTAGTTTTGGGAAATAAATAAAATAGAAAAATTATTTATTTATTTTAATAATAAATTAAAACAGTGAATTTTTTAATTTTTTAAAAGAGTCTTTATTTTATTTATTTTTTAAATGAAGTATAACATTTATATAAAAAAATGCTAATCCAATTTATTTATTTTTAAAATAAATAAAAAACTGATTTTTTTGAATTTTTTAAAAATTATCTAATTTATTTATTTTTAAATTAATATAAAATATTTTTTTTAAAAAAAAGTTACTATTTTAATTTATTTTTAAAATAAATAAATTATTCTTTCAATTTAATTTATTTTTTAATTTTAGTTTATTTTCTTTTGTATGTTTTTAATGGAATTTAAAAAAGTCTAATGAATTTGGGCAAAATTCGGAAAACGAAAACAACATAAATTTAAGGGTACCATCCGAATTTGAAAAAACTGTTTGGCAAAATCTGAAATACCTCAAACCAACGAGGGTACCATCCGGAATTTCCCAAAAAAAATTTGAAACAATTTGGTTTACTAGACTTTTTCTATTTTTCTGTTTAGTAAATGTACCCCTTGAGAGAAGAGTGTGTTGAGTTTGAAAATAAATACAAAAAGTTAGGATATATTTACTTAATTGAAACATTAAAAAGCCTAGTTACTACTCTAGTTTTTCAAAAAGGTCTAGTTACCAAAATTGCCCAAAAAATTTCTTTTAACTTTGCACTTTGTGTTAATTTTTGGTTAAATAGTTTTAAAAAATTGATTGAGATTAAAGGAACACGATAAGCTATTAGAAGACTAATTACTCAATTATTACAAAAGTAAATAAATAAAAGAAAAAAGAGAGATTTTAGGGTGAGAAAATCTACCAGATCTTCACACATGGGAATTTAAAAGTCAACTTTACTATTTAATATAAAAAAATAAATATTAAAAAGGTAAAAAAGTATAAATTTTAACAATTATAAATGAAGAATTTAAAAATATATTTTGAATGAACAATACGTACAAACAATTCAATTTTACAAGAATGAACGACATTTTTGTATGAGTTCTAATCTCACATAGGTTATGTTTTACATCAATTAATGAACAACTATCTTGATAAGAATGAACAATTATATTTACGAACGAGTATATATAACACGACTTGAGCGCTTATATTTTTTTATTTGAGTAATAAATATATATTACTCTAATAAAAAAAATATGTCAACTATATTTGAAAGTAGAATTAAATGACACATAATTATTGGATCAAGTAATAATTATTCTAATATAATATGTATTTGTTCAATTATATTCATAAGTGTTCAAATATGTCGACTATATTCAAAATTGTTAATTTGTATGACTAGATGTTCAACTCTGTTTGAAATTGTTCAACTGTATAAGTAATTGTTCAAATTTTAATTTATATGTTAAACTAAAATTTTGTTTAAATATATGTTAATTAATTTGGACAAATCATAACCCATGATTATTTTGATGCAAGGTTGTGAGTCCTTCTCACATTTTACCCTTAAACTCTTGTCTATATCGAAAAAACGTTTACGAACTATGACATAAATTTGAGATTAATAATAATTAACAAGATATTGAAAAAATAAAAAGGCTAAAAATAAGACTTGTTAGAAAACATTAATATTTATATTTAATTAAAATATATTATTAGAGGAAAAAAAATATAAATGAAAAAAGATTATGTCTTAAAAAAAAAAGTGGTCCTAAATCTTAATTAAATGAAAACCGTTAATTTATTTTATTTCGATCAAATTCTTGTTACCGAAAGGATTTTATTTATATAAATGTTGTGTTTGAATTAGAAAATATCAAAAAGAAAAGGTATTAAAAATTAATTTGATTTATAAAAGTTACCGACCTAATATGAAGGGCATAGTCTTCCATCCACCAGGCTTTCTTATTGGGCGAGTACTCCTGGGAGGCCGGGCCATTGGTAATGAGGAGGCGCTGGAGCTCGGAGAAGGAGACGATCCAAAGCCGATCTTCTCAAAGAAACCCGACATTGTGGTTTGCTTGTCAATGAAATGAAGACTATCTATAGCATATGTACTTATATAAAGAAGGGTTCACTTGGTTGCGTAGCAGTGCTAATAGTGATAATTTTACCATCGAAGAGGATGATGGGGACATAAAGGAGATTCCATTTCTTATATATGTACAACAAGAAAGGCGGATACATGCTGCCCGAAAGCGAAGTCTTACAAAACCTAAACCCTCTAAACTGCTAGTCATACAAGATTTTTAATCGGATTCTACGATTCTACATGATAGTGATACGGTCAAGAACTATTAATACATCGGTACGCACACCCAATTCATACAGAGGATTGCTAAAATCCTCGCCGATACATAATAAGTTCTCACATCGAAATTAACTTAAGGTCGGTTGGCTACTTCTTCTATTGTCAATTGGTTTTAGATGAAACTTTATCGGTTTATGTGTTGGGCTTGAGCCTAAAGCGCATGTCCGCTCGTATGCACACGATCCCCGTTCTACAGTCCGTTTGCATAAGATTATGACATGGTATCAGAGGGGTTAGCCTCACTTCGGCTCGTGATCCTAACTTGTGGGTAAGTGTCAACTCGCTCTATATCCTAGTTGCACTTGCGGAGGCATGTTGGAGATAATAAGTTTTCACATCGAAATTTGGGGACATTCGAAACCTAGTATATGAGGTCAGTGAGCTACTTCTCCTATTACCAATTCGTTTTAGAATGAGTCTCATCGGATGAATCTAAAAGGAGATCAGGGAAAGAGGGCAACGATGGATTACGTAAGAAAAATGATCTTGTAAAGTTGTTGGGAGGTGAGAGGGAAGATTTGGAGAAACAACTAGGAAAGGAAGGGGGTAGATGGAGACAAATTATAATGCAAGAATTTGGTGGAATATGCCTTTTTATTTCATTTTGTTTTGTGTTATCATGTAACTTTTATCACTTTCAATAATGTTAGGTAAAAGTAATTGGTCTGCTTTTAACCTCCTCTATTCAAAAAAACGAAACAGACATATATGATTTTTGGTTGAGTTTTTGTATGAGTTTCTTGTATGAGTTTTTGGTTGAGTTTCTGGTATGAATTTTTGGTATGGTTTTTGGGTAGAGTTTTTGGTTCAGGTTCTAGTTTATCCTTTTATTGAGTTTTTGGTATGAGTTTTTAGTTGAGTTTCTTATATGATTTCTGATATGAGTTTTTAATTGAGTTAGACGTTTTATTCGAAAATAATTCGTGGTCCATTACTGAGATACCCTCCC
Source organism: Fagopyrum homotropicum (assembly GCA_033239125.1). Lineage (NCBI taxonomy): Eukaryota > Viridiplantae > Streptophyta > Magnoliopsida > Caryophyllales > Polygonaceae > Fagopyrum > Fagopyrum homotropicum. The sequence goes on along the minus strand of BSWB01000001.1, from coordinate 30,847,431 downwards.
AATATCAGTTTTTTCCATACATGCCGCAAAGAGGATTCGAACTCAAATTGATATATATTTTTTTTAAAAGGTTGATAAGTGACTCCCGGTTCGATTGACTTCGCCGCTCTACATCCGGAAGGATCGGGACGGAAATAATTCGTGGTCCATTAGTGGGGGATACCCTCCCAATATCAGTTTTTTCGATACATGAGAAATTGATATTGCTACCCATTTGAACACTTAATTCATCGAATGAACAGAACTTGAGTTCACTCTTTAAACAACTTTATAAATGCATGTAGAATATTTTTAAAAGGCAAAAAACTAAAATGAGACAAACTTCCGTATAAAAAAGTGGTTTCTCCTTAATGAAGCATAAGTTTAATGGAATAGTCGTTGACATGATGCCATTGTCATTTGTTGTAAGTTGAAACTATTCTACTTGTATGGATTATATTACGAGTTATTAGCCATAAGTTTGATCGAATTACGAACTCCGGTCTCATTTGAAGAGATGAAAAGGAATAAATTCCTCAACTCATCCACAAGTTACAAATTTTTTTTTGACAACATAACACAAATATAAAGCATATTGAATCACGGACATATTTATAAATGGTATGAGTTTCTGGTAAGAAAAAGAGCATATTTACTAAATGTGTTATGCTAAGCAGTTAGGAAAGCAAAATCTCAAAAAAAGAAAAAAAGAAACATATTTAACAAATTTGGCCTTAATAATTTTAATTTAATTTAAAATTCTAATTCTAACGTAATATTTCAAATTAACAATTAATTTAAACAAGACTTTTGTAATTAATTGACCGGTCTTCCACAAATCGGTCTTTTGAGAAAGTCATTTTACAAAGCGATGATATTTTACATAAGCACTTTGTTGTAACTTATAAGTAATTAGTATGCTTATAATTTTTGTGAACTATAAATATATAGATTAAAAAAGTTAATTTTTAAAATTAAAAAAAAAAGCTTAAAAGGTAATTAATAAAAATAAAATTTTAAATTTAAATAAATGTTTGATGTATATTGTGATTTGTCTAATAAAATGATATGTGTTAGTAAAATCGTATATGCTCACTGAATATTTTTCCATCATTGTTTATTCGCTAACCATTGTATTATATTATAAAATAACGTAAATTTAAAGTATGAGAATTTATTTTATAAATAATAACATGAAATTCCAAGTCGTCTTCTCCAATAAACATATTCTTCTTTCACAACCAAATACATACATATTCAGACAAAATAGATTTAAAAATAGGAAGCAAAATAGAAAACGAGTGAAAAAATAGTTTTCTATTCAAACTTTTTTAGTGGACTTAGTTATCACCAAGGCCGGCAATGAAACACCGAGGTCCTGTGTAAATATTAAATTAAATGCAATAATAATTAAATAATTTTTTAAATTATAAATTCAAACTTTACCTTTATTAAATATTTCAAGCTATTAAATTAATTTATAAATTATATTTGATAATTCTAACATATTGCCCTATCGTTAATTTCACTTGTTGTGTCCCAAATCAACGCATAAAATCAATTTAGACAACAAATAATCTTTCAAAATATATTTCCTAAAAAATATATAAATGTAGGTGATAAATATAAAAGTATTAAGAAATTGTTATAAAGATTTTTAGAATTCTTATACTCTTATCATCACAAATTGTTAAAATTTTGAAAGTATCTAATAAAAAACTTATAAATATATTATTTACAATGTACTATTTATGCATATGTTAAAAATAAAAAAATAAAAAAATTCTTTTTTTTATACAAATATCATAAAGATTCCTCACACAACAAAAAACATTTAACAACAAAATTAATAAATTATAACTACAAGCATCAAAATAGCTTTTTATTAATAACTTGACATTTGATATATAAATAATTATATCTACAAGAAGAAACAAAATGACTTTTTTGTATATAAATAATAATACTTAATATATATATATATATATATATATATATATATATATATATATATATATATATATATATATTATAAGTTATTAATTTTATTTTATTTTTTTTAACTATCAAATAAAAGCATATAAGAGAGTCAATAATTAACATTAACATAAAACTATACTGTGTAGTAAAATAATGAATATGTATTATGTTTGAATATGATTAATACATATTGTATTTTGAGTCAACTTACTACTAGTTCTTGATATAATTCGGGTTGAGTTATTTTGGGCCGGGTCATTACGGGTTCACAAAATCATGTTGGGTCAACGACTTTTGGATTTTCGGGCATTTTTGGTCGGGTTATTTCAGGAATCTTATCATTTCGGGTCTGGTGCTTTCGGTTTTGAGTGTCGTCAGGCTAGTTCATTCGGGTATAATCGGGCTACGGTCACTTTTGGGTTTGCGTTTTTTTTTTGTTTCAAGTCAAATCAGTTAACACCGGGTCGACCTCGTATACATACTTTTTTCCTTTTAAAGGGTGTCGGTCAGGTTCGGGTCGGGAATTAGGCAGGTTTCATGGTTCGGGTCAGATTTTATTAGCTCTATAATGCATAAATGAAATATCTATTTAGCATGTTTTTATTCACCTTTATTCTTATTTATTTTTTTATTATATTGGTTAGTTTGCTTGATTTTATAGTTAATTTTCTTCATTTTTCTATTTTTGACATCTACTCGAATTTTTTGTGATATTGTAGGCGTTTTAGTCCATTTGAAGCAAAAATGGAGTTATCTTCAAAATAATGTCTATTACTAGCTAAGGTTATCTCTAAGGTCAAAGAAATCTAAATCAAGACTGAATTGACCGAGAGGTAGGAGACGAAGAAGTGTTAAAAGATTGCACTCAGTCGAGTCCGTTGACACCATCGATCGAGTAGGTTGGCATCCTTGTAGGGATCGAGCACGTGACCACACCTTCCACAATTTGCACCAAGTCGAGTCCGTGCACTACATTTGATCAAGTCGACCATGGAGCCTATGTCAGAGTTTGGAAAATCTATGGTTATCTCCTCCTTCCCTATATCCTCTCTTAGAGATAATGCAGTTGAAAGATATGGTTATACTTTTTATCCAATCTTTTACTTAGAATTTACATTGGGCAACCGACATAGGCGGTAAACTTGCTTCCCCTCTTGGTAGACTAGACCGCCGCCGCATGTTTTCAAAGTTTAATATCTCGAACATTAGTCTATATAATCTCTTTCTTTTAGGGTCAGGAGAATCTGACTTTCAAGACGAATTATCCATATTCTAGTAAGTCTTAATTCATAACAATTTCAGCAATTGAGACTATGACAAACAGAAAAGACACCAATAATTCAACAGTGAGCTGTCAAGATGTTATATATAGTGAAGCTCAAGAATCCCATTAGCACGTCTTATTCCATTCAGCAAAGGTTGCCATGCTACAAAAGCAGCGCCTCTGCTCCACTACATATACATATGTATTTGGTATAACATAGCCTAATAAGATTTACCTTGTTCCGACTACAAATTATACTAAAATGGGGGCTTCACAAATCTAGCCTTGCTAAATGTGTTCGATCAATTGTGCTAAGCTCGACGTCACTGTCAGTAGCCTTATTCTCGTCAATATGCTCTACACTCTTGTACCGATACCTAAGGGAGACCACAACAAAGTAGATAACGTTTAAGCCGCCGAGTGCAGCCAGGAGGAGGTAGAAGTAGTCCAGTCTGCCGCGGTTAAGGTCATTATCGAGCCATCTGCGTCTACCCGGGACGCTGGTGAAGTTGTTGACAAGGGTGGTGATGAGGCTGCTCAAGTAGCTGGCCCCGCCTATGCTGCAGAAAAAGAGAGACGTTGCCAGGCTCCGCATATTCTCTGGGAATTGTTCGTTGTAGAATTCGATTTGGGCTATGAAGTTAAAAGCTTCGGCTAATCCCATTACGATTTGCTGCGGTGATAGCCATATCACTGATAGTAGTCTCTTGTGTGCCAGCGTCCACTCTCTTCTGTGTTTCTCTACCATTCCTGGAATTCCATGCATTTCAGTACTTTAGCTTATAACTGACCATTTGCCCGGTTCGGTTTTGGACCTGCCGGGCTGGACCGGATCAAAATCAACAGGTCCGGTCTTCGGTCCAACCAATTCGGTCCGGTCAGAACCTATTTTCTTATAAAAAAAATAAATAAAACAATGCAGACCGGAAATGTTTGGTATAGGTATTGTTTCAGTCCGATCCGGTCCAGGTTCGGACCTATGATTTTGTAGATATCACAAGTTTTTTGGTTCATCCGGTATGCATTGTTCCGGTCCGGTCTGGTCCAAGTCCAATTCAGGTCGGGACATATGATGTTGTAAATATCACAAGTTTTTTGGTCCATCCGGTCTGCATTGTTCCAGTCCGGTCTGGTCCAAGTCCAATTTAGGTCGGGACATATGATGTTGTAAATATCACAAGTTTTTCGGTCCATCCGGTCGTGAACCGGACCTGGACCGAATAATTCAGTCTATTTCCGGTCTGCATTGTTTTGATTAGGTTTTTGGACCGACCGGACCGGATTTGGCGCCCAACCAATTTCATTCCCAATCGGTCCGGTCTAACCATTTTTTTTTAAACTGACAAAACAATGCAGACGGAAAATGTTTGATATAGGTATTGTTCCGGTGCGATTTCCGGACCTATAATTATCTAAATGACATGAGTTTTTCGGTCCATGCATACTGGACCGGACCTGGACCAAATAATTCGTTCCATTTCGGGTGTGTATGTTCTCTACTATTCCTGGAATTCCATGCATTTCAGTACTTAAGCTATACGTTTTACAGTTGAATAAAAATACCTGCAATGGCCATGGCGGCGACATTGAGAACAAGTCCGATGCCCATTCTTTGGAGGAGCGTGAGACCTTCTTTTTGGTGGGTGACCTTCGCCAGCAGCCGCGACACAAAGCGGTCGTAAATGGGAACCCACACCCCGATAGCGAGCATGGAGATGACAATAATGGATCCTGGAGGGATCTGGAAGCTACTTTTGCTGGTGACGTGGCGGTCCATGGCCAAAGCCTGTGATATCGTCGACGTGAACTGTTGACTGGCGGCGGTGAGGCATATTATCCCTGAAGCCCACACCGGAAGCACTCTGATCAAGCACTTCACTTCCTCTATTTGCTGAACGCTACTTAGCCGCCACTTGTTTATCTTTTCCCCATCCGGTCTCAAATCCCCTACTTCCACTATCGCGGCTTTATTCAAGAACTTGTATTCATTCGTGAGAGGAAGCTTTGAGACCACAATCCCCTGCAATGGCGGATCATAGTAAACCCCAACAACCTTCTCTCCTTCCGGAAACTCCAACCGTCTCTTTTTAAACGCCGCGACAAACGCCTGAGCAACACCGGAGAAAATACTCCCCTCCGGCTTCACATAAACATAAACCCTCGTCCCGAGAAAGAACAAGATAATCGAAGCCAACATGAGCCCAGTGGGTATACCGAACCCGATAACCCAACTAACGTTATCCTGCACGTAAACCATAACCGTCAACGCTAACATGATGACGACGGTGAAGGTGGTGTAGTACCAGTTGTAGTAGCTGCCGATCCCTCTTCTTCCTTCTTCTGTTGTGAAGTCAAATTGGTCAGCACCAAACGGTATGCTGCACGGTCGGATCGCGCCCGTCGCTACCGCCAGTAGTGTTAGGCCTGTGATTAGGACGCCAATTTGACCCGATGTGGGCAATGGACCTGACCCGTTTTCCCATTTTACCGGCCTTAGGCTTGGCATCCACGCGGTCAATGTCAGTATCAGCATTCCCTGTCAAATATATATAATCACGTGTTCAGTTACGTCTACGCAATGCATATTGTAATTAAGGTCCGTAAAAATAACAAACCGCAAAGCCGGCGAAGGAGCCGAAAGCAATGACGGGAAATCGACCAAAGAAGGCATCGGAAAAGAAGGCGCCGAGCAGTGGCGCGAAATTGGCGACGCCGGACCAGATGTAGACGAGGTTTGATGCAGAGACTTGATCCATGTTGTATTCTCTTTCCAAGTACACCAGGAAATTGGCTAACAGGCTAAATGAAGCCAGCCTTTCAAAGGTTTCATTTCCTGCATTAACTCATAATAAATTCATTGGAAGCTCTCAAGTTTTAAAAACTTGGCATTAATTAAAGTTTCAATTCAGACAGTGTTATTAATAGCTAAATCTTCTGTAAATAGAATTATATCTATTTTTTATTTATATTTTTAAAAATACTATTTCTCCTATTTTTATTTTACTCTCTCCATTAAACTATACATTTTCTTAAAATTATAAATATCAATAAATCTTATATTCTCCGGTTCACAATAATTATCATTAAAATAAAAAAAATATCAAGGAAACTGTAGAAGGTATAATAATTATAAAAACATAATTATATAAAAAATAAAGGTGGAATGTAGAGGATTGTATTAGAAGAAAGGAAATTGTATTAAAAATATATAAATATTTTTAAAAATTAAATGAAATTTTGGTTGGGGAAGGTTTGAGTATCCGTGACTTTTTTATTTAATGTTGAATATTGAAAATAAAAAAGAATAATCCTTTTTCTTAACTGTGATTCGCGTGTGGGTCATAATTTGGCAGAATTATGTCCTATTAATTTTATCTTTAATATACAAATTCATTAATTTTGTGAAGAAAAATAAATGTTGACAAAAGAGGCATTTAATATAGCACAGAGAACATGTATGATATATTTTATATATTTGAGATGAGGATGACGATAAGAGTGAGCCACAGTAGTGAAAAAGGAGAAGCGTTTCAAATGAAAAATTGACCCAATTCTCATCATACTACTGTGTATTAGTATTATTATGTACATGTACATTTGCTAAAACTTGACCCCATTCCAAACCCAATCTAAATTAATTGCATTATCTAATAAGACGTTGGTAAATTCATAGTTGCGTGAAATGCCTACCCTTCAACAAGAGGTACTCGGCTACAAATCAAAGCCGCATTAGCTAATCATTCTATGCATAGAAGAGAGTCATTTTTAATTTTGAAAATTATGGAGTTAAATAATAAAAAATGTTGTCAAAAATTGAAAAACAAGCAGATTTAATAGTTGTTTGGAAATGATGATAAACAAGTGAAGAAGGAGAGAATAAAGATGAACGAACCTAATATGAATGGCATAGTCTTCCATCCACCGGGGTTTCTCCGGGCGGCGGCGGCGGTGTGGGAGGCGGTGGGAGATGGAGACGATCTGAAGTCCATCTTGGTGAAGAAACCCAGCCTTGTGGTAGGATATGTGATTATGTACTGTGTAAATGGATATTTATATATAGGAGGGGAGGATTAATTGAATTTAGAGAGCAGAGGAGTGAATGGGGCCATAAAAGGAAAATCATTAATTTATATAAGAACAAGGAGAGTGGTACCCAAAACGTGTACATCCAAAAGTTTGTTGTAGAGAGAGAGATGGCCACTATAAGGGTCTTCAACACAAGTTTTACTTCTTCTCCTATTCGCTATCGGTCTTTATCCCAAAAAGACTTATCAAGTAACTTAGAATGAGTAGGTTTATGATCTCCGGCATAAGTCGGCCTCATTGGTATCTCATATCGATCAGACTCTGTCTTACAGTTTTGTAATGAGATCGAATATTGTAACCATTATCGTAATAGGAGTTCGTAAATAATAAGATCTGGAGCGATTGATCCATGAGCATAAAAATACAATGAGTTGTTTACGAGGTTCGGATCAAAGTACTACGCTATCTCAAGAAGATCCAAGCAACTACCATTTTAAAAACAAAAACCAAACATAGTAAGGACTACGAGCAGTGGCGGAGCAAAAAATTTTGGTTGTCATTATTTATAACATATTAAGTTTGAAATTAAACAATAAAATCTATAAATTAAATAAATAAAAAAGTTTACTTTAAGTTTTATGCTGTAAATTAGAGCTTTTAATTTATTTTTTTTACTTAGATAAAATTTAAATTTATTTTTTATATTTAATTTATTTTATAAATATATTGTCATATAAATTAAATAGTTGTTGATGAATTATTCTATTAAAAATTATATTAATTTTATTGTATTAGTTAAGAGCTAATGAAATAATAAACATCAATTAATCTCTCCTTCTAAATAGATTTTAATTTGCTTAAAATAAATTCATAAAATAAAAGGAACTTTTTGCTACTCCCAAAACTTGAACCCATGACTTCAAGTATCTCCTTCCCTTCCTCTATCAGATGAGCTAATAGAACAATATATAATATAATTCGTTTTATGGAGGATTTTTTCCTTTCTAGCGCAAAACGACGTCGCAAGCCGGGGCATCGTACCCCGTTACCCCCCTTAGATCCGCCACTGATTACGCGAGTACAAATTTTGATAGAAATCCAAAACAAATAAAATAGATGGTAAAACAGACTAAGAGATACAAATCACACGAATTTGAAAGTCCAAAGACTCTCTTCGTACCCACAATCTATTGTTAATCTCTCTTTCGAATGTGGAGTTATCTTAGAGAAGAATGAGAGGAGAAGAGACGAAGAGAAGAGCGACATGCGAGATTAGGGTTGACTCGGGGTAGCTAACAATATTTATCTCACAACAAGCCAACGCACGACATTTAAACCAAAATGCTGAGTTTCATTTAAATAAAGAGTATCAAACTAAACCGTCATGAACCGGCTCAGATCTTGTTCTCTTCATTAAACCCGGTTTATCTATTCACCAGGCTTGGATGAGCATTGAGCTCGTGGGCTTCTTCGTACAAGACCCGAAATAATGGATCCAACTTTCCTAGCGAGCTAGCAACAAGCCCCAACTCTCCAATTATGGAATTGGATCAACACGAGCACAAATTCAAAAATAGTCAAATCTTCATCATAGCCCAAAAGTCTTTACAATTCACCCTCCTAATCCTTGTAAGTTTTAGTTTGAAAAACTTTTGAAAACATTTGCAATAGTGGACTGGAATTCGTCATCGATGTCTAATCAGTGAAGGTTGATCAAGTGATTCTCATCAGGTGGTGGAAGTCCCTGTAAAAACAAACTTGTCAACTATGACAATTTTAGTTCTAGAATCTGTTGGATTTACCTCACCATCAATTTTCTTCATATATAGTTCTCTATTCTCCAATTTCTGTCTAATGTAATGCTATTTAACATTAATTTGGTTGGTCCTTTCATGGTATACATGATCCTTACACAAATACAGAGCATATTGACTAAATGTATATCGGGTAGCTACATAAAGAGTATTCTCAATTTCTTTCAAGATTCCTTGTAACTAGGCAACTTCTTTTTCAACTTTTGTAGCAGTTATATACTCAGCTTCAGTGGAGGATAATGCAACAATAGATTATTGTGATTGTTGTTGTGACTTCCATGATACACAATTCCCACACCAAGTGTACTGAAAAACATGTGGTCGATTTCCTAGTATCCTTATTACGGACATAATCTGAATCAACATATCCCAACGGGTCTTTAGACTTACTTTGAATGCCAACTTCAAGTGAAAGGTTTGTTTTGCCAACAAGATATTTAAGTAGGAATTTCATAACACACCAAAGTTTCTCAAATAGATTAGACATTTATCTACTAAGAACACTAACATCAAAGGCCAAATCAGGCCTTGTATAAATAATGAAATACATTATAGAACCCACAACAACATCATATGAAACATATTTCACGTGATTTATCTTAGTAGTAGATATGTTTCAGACTTAGTGAGATCTAAATGAGCACCAAGAGGAATGCTAACATGAGTTTCAATATTTCTACATCAAATCTATCTAACACTTTCTGAATATAATCATGTTGAGACAATCAGATTTTTCTTTTAGGCCTATCACAAATGATATTAATACCAAGAACTCCCTTAGCAGGACCAAGGTCCTTCATATCAAAAGAACATTTCCAAGAAGCTTTAATATCATATATTGTAGCTTTAGATTTACATATAATTAAGAAGCCATCCACATAAAGAAGAACATACAAAGGACTAGAGGAGCATCAAATTTAACATACTTCAGATACACACAAGAATCATAAGAACATTGTATAAAACCTAACTTTTTTATGCAATAGTCAAACTTTTTTTATTTCATAGTTTAGGTGATTGTTTTAAACTATAGATGGATTTGTTTAAAAAGCAAGCATGATCAGAATATTTTATGTCAATAAAACCTTTGGGTTATAGTTTCATCAAGATCACCGTGTAAAAACGCAGTCTTAACATCAATTTGTTCTAATTCATATTCATAAACAACATCAATGGACATAAGAAACCTCAAAGTTTAATAGTAGTTGTCCAAGCTTTGAATCTAGGAGAATCAGAAGTGTTATGACTCTCCTTAACCTTATAAACTCATTTCCAACCTATTAACCTAGCATCTTTAGGTTTAGGAACTAAGGTCCAAGTCTTATTAGCAATCATGGAATCAATTTCCTCTTTCATAGTAGTTGTCCAAGCTTTAGCACTAACACATTTAACAACATGCTCATATTACTCAAGAGTAGGAATATTGATCACCTCGGTAAATAGAAAAGCATACTCAACAATATATGATAGATTATTCACATCATGATGTTCAACAAGGTTCATATACTTTGGATTTGGCTTTCTTCTTGATGCGAGATTGATGCCGTAGTTTTCGGATCTAGATTGAAGTCCTTGAAATCGACGACAAAATCAAATCTCGGGAGAAATTTGGTATTAGTAAGACCGAGATTTGTGAAAACTCAAACAATAAGAACGTGAATGTTATGGATGCTAATGGTAAGATAAACAAGATAATAATGTTATGAATTTGATGGAAAATATAGGAAGATAGAATCAAGATATAAACTTGCAAAGAACCTTGACCAATTGGATCAAAATTCTCAACAAAGAGTTACCTTAACCCTTCCTTCTTCAACCTTACACAAACCTTCTAATTATGACAAGCACAAGGAGGGACTAGTTTGACTAGTAGCACCAATTTTTAAGAAGATTAACAAATACATAAACAACCTAGCAAAGACTCACAACTATTCAATCAAATGCTCTCTTTTTGATTGAATGGAAATGAATAAAATGTACACTTCATAAATAAAGTAACGAGTATCTCACATTGTATGTGGAAATCAATAAATAAATTCAACTTACTAATAATCTCGTCCTTTATATGCATATATCGGTGAGATTCTCCTAAAAGATAAAAGAACAAAATAATTCTACAAAATATAGGATAGAAAATAAAAATCTTTAGAATGTTTAGAGCCTTAAATATATAAAGTAACTAACTATAATCTTGTATAAATCTTAACAAGATTCATGTCAATCTCGGTGTCAGGACATAACAATATCTCTGCTGATATTTTATGGAGGGACCGAGACCTTTAAGTGTTCCTCCTTGCTTTCTTGATCATCTTCATTCTTGTATGGCTCTTCCATAATAGATATCAACGTAACTAAGAAAGACTTAGACATAAGTAGGGTCTCCTTAGATGTATATGATGTCAATAAGCTAGCAACATCTTCTTGGATGGATCTTGCTCTTGATCTAGTGATAGACCGTTCCATGATAGAATGTGAAGATGTTATAGATTCATTCTCTTTCAATGCTCTATCTCTAGCTCTAGTGATTGGTCCTTGTATAGGTGTCAGTGATTGTCCCGCATCACTTTCTCTAGGTTGTCTATCTCTAGTCAATTGATAATCAGACTGAGATGGTAAAACATTCATAGGAAGAGAAGAACTAGGGGCAGTAACATTCGACAAAACATCATGATACTTAGATTCAAAAGAAGAAGCATGAGATGTAGAGTGAGTATCATTATCTGATATTGAGTTGCCATCTGGCCACCTAAGTTGTGAGGTGAAGAAGAAACAATAAGTTATGGACCATCTGAGTCATGATGAATGGACTTAGAGTGTTTTGCAGTGGATATGGAAGCACCATTAAACTCCACAACGACACCTTTTTCTATATCATCCTCAGTGAGCTGCTGGCACAAGCTGGGTGTATAAAAAACGGGTTGGGCTCTAGTGAAGTTCATTTTAGACTTCATTATGAAGTTCGAAAAATATAAACCCTTCATCAAAATTAGGGCTGAGATTAAAATTTTGTAAATCAAATAATGTCTTTTTAATTAAGAATTGTATAATTGTAGACTGATATTAAGGCAATATCTTGTTAAATTAAAATAATAATTCTCACAAATCATAAAATCAACTCATTCACTCCAACTGCAACTCCCACCTTTGTGAGTCTTGTGTCATCCCCAAAGCTCCATACAACCAAATTAAGGCAATGGCTTCATGAATTGGATGTTACCCAATTTGAATATCAATTGCAATCCCAACTTCAAATCGAAAGCAACTCCTAGATTGCTATTACGTTTCAATTCCAGTTTTTGATCATATTAATTTCCAACTCAAACAGAATATAATGTCTATCAATGGTCGTCGGAAAAGAACAAAGGATAGAAAATTAGGGCAACTCGGTCGTGGAAGCTTGCAACTGATCCATCAAACCTTAACTTTAGACTCCAGAGGCAACAAATGTTCTTAACCAACCAATCACCGAATTTTCAAGTCATAGCTATAGAACAAACTACCCCTTTTTCACAAGACAACGACTCTCTTGAGCTCCCCCACGGGGTTTCTCCGACAAGCATGCATCTGGTCCTACCCAAACTCACCACACCCACCTCTGGCGACTCTTCCCTTAACCCTCCCCACCATTCCCACCTCCGGAAACTCTTTCTCTGGTCCTCCCCTTTCTAACGCTCTCAACCACCCTTCAAACGAAATTGTTTAAATAAAATTGTATTGGGTTGATTTAAAAAGATATTATTTGATTAATTTAAGTTTATCCTTTTTAGGTTTAATAAAATTTTAATCTCAACCCTTAATCTTGATCAAGGGTCTATATTTGTCGAACATCATTGTGAAGTTAAAAATAAACTTCACTGGAGCCCAACCCATGTAAAATTGGTCCGGTACCTGAGTACCTGCTATCTTGCTCAGTAGAAGTGTTAGCAACATTTTTAAAATAATAAACATCTTCTAAACATGTTCATACTAGTTACAACCTTGTAAGCACTAGGTTGAAGAATAATAATTTTATAACCTTTTTTTCCTTAAGGGTAACCAAACATAACAAATTTATATGCCCTAACATCTAGTTTACCATTTGAATTAAGAGCAAAACTAGTACAACCAAAAAGTTTTTAATGAGTTAGGGTAGGTAGGATTGAGAACAAAGTTTCTTGGGTGTCTTAAAGGAAATGACACTATAAGGTGACCTATTTATAAGGTAAGCAACTAAGACAACTGTTTCACCCCAAATGAGCTTCTTTAATCCAAAGGATAAAAGCATACATTTGACTTTCTCAAGGAGAGTCCTGTTCATCCTTTCAGCAATACCATTTTGCTGAGAAGTTTCAAGGACAGTAAGATGTCTCTTGACACCTTGTTCTAAGCAAAATGAGTTAAACTTATTATTGTAGAATTCTAACCCATTATCTTTCCTAAGGCATTTAAGCTTGTAGGTAGTTTTACCTTCAAATGTAAGCTTGCAAAGTGTAAAGTGGTCAAAGGCATCACTCTTATTCCTAAGGAGATACACTCATAAGTTTTCTACTATAGTGGTCTATAAAAGAAAGGAAACATTTTCTCCCTCCAATGGTATCTACCTATGCAAGACCCCAAATATCAGAGTGAACGTATTCTAAGGGAGTGGAAGCCTTATAACGGGATCGATTAAAGTTGGTTCTAGTGGCTTTTCCAAGAATATAGGTTTCACAAGCCTTAAGAGCACTAGGTTTCCCCGAAATTCTACCCTGTTTGCAAAGGTAGTGTAACCCTTTATTACCTATGTGACCTAACGTAGAATGTCAAGCCTTAGTATGAGCATGACTTAACAAAATAGAATTATCAATAACAATATAACGTAGGTGATCCAACAACATGATAAAGTCCATTTTTATACCTTTAACAATAATTATACCATCTCTAGATATGTCTCTAATACCAACATGAGTATGAATATCACACTTAAGATCATCAAAAGCACTCTCACAAAGTAGATTTCTCCTTAGTTTAGATGTCCATCTAACATTCTGAACTAATATGACTTTATTGTCATGCATTTTAAAAGGAACAAAACCTATACCCTTAATGGGTAAGACAATATGATCATCGAGTCTAACTTCACCCTCATCGTGCTTATGTTGGATAATCAAAGAAATGTTCATGAGGTATAGAATGCATGGTACAACTAGAGTCAAGAATCCAAGTATTAGAATTAGATTTAGTAGAACAATTAAGTACATCATAACACATGAGAACTTCATAGTCGTAATAAGGAGTGTATACACATAAAACAATGTGCCACTAGAATTATTGGCAGATTTCTCAGCTTCATCTTATTTTTTTGCTTCCTTCAATCAGGTGAAACGTGTCCGTTTTTACCATATAAATAACATGTGTTAAATTTATCTTTTTCTTTGTCATTTTTGTCATTGTTCTTCCATTTTTATTCGAATTCTAGTTATTCTGCTTATTGTCATTCTTGTCATTATATTGATTCTTCTTTTTCTTAGATTTGTCTTTACCCTTAACATACATGAGCTCATTTTTATCTTTAGAGTTTCCTTTGACTTTAAAGACTTTCATTTCTTCATTTTCTGTATGATAGAGTCTAGTAGCCTTTTCTTAGTCAAATTCTCATGCGCATACTGAATAACATCTTTGAAATTATTAGCTGAGATGGAAAATAATTCAAGATAATAAAAACTTGATGAGTATCATCTATCTTATCTTTACAACGTTCTAAGTCTAAACTCATACGAAGAAAGATATCCAGATTATCATTCAAAGTCATATTAGTATCCATTTTGAAATGAAACAAAGCGACATAGGAGACTAATTCTACTAGAAATACTTTTTACAAGATATAGAGAAGCTAGGGTATCCTATAAGGTTTTAGTAGTAACCTGTGTGAGAGCTTGTCGACCAACCTCATCAGTGAGGTTTAACATAATCTCAGAGTGAGCAATGTGATCTAGCTCCTCTTTCTCCTCCTTCTTTGTTCCGTTTGAGTATGTAGCAGTAAAAAATTTTCAACAATTTTCTTCGACAAATGGCTTTCATATTGACTTGCCACATGAAAAAATAAGAATTTTTATCAAATGGTTTGATCTTGGTCATATCACCCATTATGTAAAACAATAGAGAAGAATACTTCAGTATTTAATGACATGAAAATTATAAAGTACAAATTATTCAAAGAAACTCAAAAAACTTCTTTAGTCTCGGAAATTACTCAGTCTTTGTTTCAAAAAAAAGCTTAATGTCTCTAGAAGAGTTTTCAACTCTTGGAAACAATCAAACTATAGTTTATTAAGAGAGAAATAAAGTATCTCTTGATAAGAAGGTAGAGTAAAGTGAAGAATCGACCAGTTGTAAGAAGATCAACAAAAGTAAGTATATCTATTAAAGATCGTAAACACAAAGTGATATGTAAGCTAGGTTTAGAATAGATCTGGCTATTATTGAGAAAAGAACACTAAAGGCGTAGCTTTAACCCTCAAATCTAAGGAAAATAAATAAAGAGACTTTGTTCATTTGAACATATTTTGAGGATAAGTGACTAATCGAAGTAAACGAACAAGATCTGGCTTAGAAATGAAGAACAAGAGTAGATCAAGCTATTACAAAGCCAAGAAACTCTAGATCCCGAGGTAACACAAGTAGATATGGGCTTCTCTTGACTACGAAGTCAACAAAGAGATTAAAGATTTGTGAGTCGAACAAAAAGTATTTGAAAGACATAGATCTAAAGCAAAAAAGAGGCGGGAGATGTATTTGGAAAGAAATATTATGAAAAACACTAGATCAAAAGAAAAAATAGTTTTAAGAACCCTCAAATCTGGCTTTTCATTCTTTGAAGCTTAAAATATCGCAAACATTTCGAATCTCTGCTCAATGGACATGCGATTAACGTTGATTCATGTTTAAAAAACAAGATCTACCAAATATTACAGAGATCTTAACAAAACAAGCATTGATACCACTTTGAAATCGAATGTCGCAACCTGTAATAGCATAGGAGTTCGTAAAGAACAAGATCTAGAGCGATATGTTAAAGAACACAAGAACACAATGATTTGTTTACGAGTTTTGGATCAAAATCTTACGTCCCCAGGATCTCAATAAGATCCAATCCACTACCGTCTCAAAAACCAAAATCAGAAATACAAAGGATTACAAGAGTAAAGAGTTTGATATAAATGCAAAACAAACAAAACATAAAGTAGAACATGTTAAGAGATGCAAATCCCACGAGTCTAAAAGTCCAAAAACACTCTTCGTGCCCATTATTTGTGGTTAGAACCTAGTTCAAGCTTCGTAAGCTCTCGTTCTCTATTTCAAATGTGGGTAGCTAACAATATATATATCTCACAACGAGTTAAAACACAACATTTTAACCAAAACGCTAAGTTTCATTTGAATGAAGCGTATTGTTCGCGCAAAAAGTGTGTGCGTCAAAGCCTTAAATTTATATCTATAACTCAAAGCAAAGCGAACCCACAGTGTACGGATCGGCTGTAGTGAGGTAAGAATTCCAGAGTCGAACTCAGGGATTTGGTGAGAGTAAATTCAATTTCAATTATCTAGCGAAAATGCAAAAAGCTTTTGTGATCAAATAACGGTAAAATGATTCCAATGATTCAAGTATCCGATTTCAGCTTTTGATTCAAGACACTTCTATAGATATAAGAACAGAGTTTATATTGCCAAGATTATGTGTTCAAAGGTAGGTATCGTACGGTGAAGTTCCGAAACCTATATATGTAATCTAAAGGTTCTCTCTATAAGGGTTGTTGAGGCTGCAATATAGAAAGATCTAAAGACAAGAATTATGTTCAAACTAACTATCTAAAACTCCAGGATATGACTCTCCAAAGTAAGAACAGAAAGCACACTTAAAATCTTAATAAAGGATGTTGAGTCTCTCTATTACCCTAATCTTGTAATCTTAATCTATTAAATGTAGAATCAAGTTTGAAGTCTCTTCATACACTCAATTAGAGGTTAAAAAGGTTAAGCAAGGTTGGGATTTAGGCAAGGATTAGTTTTTGTTAAAGATTAATTCAATTAAAGTTCGTCAGAAGAATAAATCGGGCTGTTCATCATTAAATCGGCCGATTTACTCAAGAACACCCCGATTTTCCTGTTATCGCAAAACTAAAATCTAAACTCTCAGGGTCCTAATGTGTAAATGAGTTCAGTCTATCATCATCTAAGCCTTAATCATCAACTATTCTCCCCAGAATCACAATGGTTTTAGCCAACCATTTTCAAAATCAAATCAAATTAAAGATTGAGTGAAATATCGCAAATAAAACCGAATCTTGAATAAAAACTCAATAACCTTCAAATCTGTAAACAATTCTCGAAACTGATCAATGTATCTCTTAAGTAACTCAAATTCGTGTTCAAAAACCACAATTACTTCAATGGACAAAGAAATCTCACAAACAATGATCAAGATTGACTTTCCGGCTAAAGTCCTTCAATCCTTCTCCAAGAATCTTCAATCTCTCTCAAAAGCGTAAAGATTTCCCGCTGCCGACGTCCCGTTTTTGTTCCCAGGGTTCCAACCTATAGTTTCTTGCTAATGGGCCGTTTGGCAAAACTCTCCTCTAGCCCAAAAGAATTGGGCTTTGTGTCGTCTTATCATTTGGCCGAAAAACAAAGGAAATCGGCCTAGTCGATTTATACACAAAACTGTTCGATTTCTTAAGAAGAAAATCGTCCGATTTATATGTATAATGGCACGATTTTCTTCAACAGAAAGTGCTCTTCTTTTAGCTCGTCTTCTATGCTTCTTCTTTGCAACTCCTTAGCTCTTTGTGATCCCTCTAAGACTTCTTTAGCTTCCCTAACGTCCTTGGATGCTCCTTGCTCCACTTTTGCTTTCAATTCCACTCCATTTACCTATAATTCATCAAAAACTCGTGTAGACCACTATTTCCGACAAATGGTTGAATAGAACATAAAAGGCACACAAAATCTCTCTAAATGCAAGGTAAACTGAGACAATCTTCTACAATATGCATGAATATAATGGTATATAATTCATGTCATCAAAATACCCCATACTTGCCCCTTGCTTGTCCCTAAGCAAGACTCAAATTTAGAATACAAGATGTCATGGATTATATATGTATGAAAACTCAAAAACTTTTCTTTTGATAGTGCTTCTTCTTATTGGATCACCCTCAAAGTGATATTTCAAGGCATAGGAAGGCAAAGTGTGTATCAATGATAACTATAAGATGAACTAACTCTCTTTTCTTTCTTGAAAACAAAAATAAAGGACATGATAAAGATGTAGAGGTAATCAAAGTCAAACAAATCTAAGCCATGAAGCCTTAAACACATGCATAAAAGTCTCAAGGTCTTCTAATCAAAGGAAAGGTCCAAGAAACGTATTAGGGGAAGGAATTCTTTTTGGCAATTGTGGTGCTAATCCGGGAAAGAGGAACATCATAATACCTTCAAAAATTTACTTCACCGCACATGCTTTGCATGTAGAAAGCTTTGCTTTCTTTATACTTTACTTTTTTTTTTGAGAGTATGGACAGCGGTGCACAAAAACCGAAGCCTAGGAGATCGGCGTTTCTCAATTTCGAGATGCCTCAAACCCTTGATGCACATACCATATCCCGTTAGGACTTGTCGTTCAATTGGACTTTGGCAAGACACAAACACCCGGCTATGTGAATGGTGCCGAGTTACTCATCCTCATGTTCAACGTCCCCAAACTTATGAATTGCTACACTTTCATTTAATACATTTTCTTTGGCCCTCCCACATCAAACATGCCTTTTTTCTATCACTTATCCTAATTCCCGGATGGTAAAAGGAGGGTTACATATTTCATTGAGGGGCTAGCATGATCAAGATATGAGAAAAGAAAAGAAGTGAATTGCCTTAGTCATCCTTATATGATGTAAAAGAACTTGCAATATAGCTTCGACTATTATTTCATTCTCTTATCAAAACATTTAAATCATATAACTTATTCATGTGTTCAAGTAACAAAAGTAAGCTCACTCATGCTATGATTAACATCTCAACACAACTAAGCTATCTTTTTGCCTATCCACATACATATTTCTCATCATAGAGGTCATTTCCATCATAAGAAGCACAAAAAATTTTGAAAATTCATAGAATTTGAAAAAGATCATACAAATGCAAGTGTCATAATGGAAAGCAAGTAGTGCAAGAGTTATTACAAGCCAAATCATCAAGAGTAGTGTAAAGTGCATAAAGTGCTAAGATGAAACAAAAGGTATTGTAAGTACCCCCACCCCATACTTAACATCCACATTGTCCCCAATGTGAAAGTCAAGCATAAGATAGAGAAAAATACTTACAATGTAAAAGAAGTGGAAGCTCAATCCTCTGTCGGTGGTGGATAAGGATACATCGGTGCACTAGGATCGTAGAAGTGGCCAAGCTGATGGAAGTATAAGTCTCTCATCTGGCCATCGTAGGATGAATGCCTAGCGTCCCTCTCCTGCCTATAGTTCCTGAACTGAGTGTTCAGGGTGTCATAGTCGGATTAGTCGGTGTGGAGAGCGTGATAGTCGGTGCTAAGGCTCTGGAAGCTAGAAACTAGCTCCCTAAAGTGACGGGGAGGTCGACGTCCTCGTCCATGTCCTGGGGCACGTGCAAATGAGCGGCGAGGTGGCTGCATGTCATACTCCGTCTCCTCATCACCTCTACTAGTCCTACTAGGTCCTCCACCATGAGTGTCGGTGTCCATGGCATCCGTAGCATGACCGCTATGAGTGTCACTCTCAAACTCGAGCATGGTCTCCTGGCCTCCATCCTCATCCTCCTCAGTGTCACCTGCATCATCATCATAATATAAAGGAGGAGATATCTCCTCAAGCATCAACTCAAATGTCTCCTTCCAGTTCCTCTTGCTCCGAATAGTGTATTCGGGCTTCTAGATGATCTCGGATGGCTTCTTCTTTGGATCCTTGTGCCATGGCATGGGCACATGAAGGGTTCCTCTCCCTCGAGGAATCAAAACCTGTCGAGTAACCAATCTCTGTGAACCTAAAGGTAGGGCACTCTCAGCTAGAGTGCATCCCGAGAAGTCTAATCCCAATGCCTTAGCCACATGAGTGACAAGGCCTCCAGCACAAATGTCGCCCTTAGCTTTGTTGGCTATCTTTCCTAGATAGTCAGCAAGCATGGAGGAAATGTCGGGGACGGTGGTGGATGTCATACAGTATAGAATAAAAAGCTCATCAGCCTTGAGCTTCTGTGGAGTCTCTGTCCGGGCGAATAAGCTCTCACTAAGGATCCGATGTACTACCTTAAAGGAAAGGTTGTACATGCTAGTCTCTTTCAAATTCCCGGGTCTCCACTTGTCCCCACCATACTCTCCCACTGAAATGGCCTCCCAGAAGGCACTAGCACTAACACCTCTAACAAATGTGCCTACCTCTGAATAAGAAAAACCGAACAAGTCTCCAAAGGTATCAATAGACATAGTATGATCTTGGCTCATAAGGCGGAAGGTGACCATCCTTTCTCTAGGATCATGCTCGAATGTACTAAGGAACTCTAGGGTGATCTCGGTATATGCATCCTCCCTAATCATAGCAAACTGTCTCAGCCCAACTCTATCAAGCATCATATCCACATCCTCTCGAACAAACAAGGAATCTAGATCATCTAACACAATGTAGCGAGGAGGGGTGAATGGGCAATCTAAGATACGTTCATATCTTTTCTTGTGTTTGGATAGGGGAGGGGGAAGCTTGGGAATATTTTGAGATGGTGGTGGAGGTGGGGGAGGGGCTTTGGAAGAAGATCCCTTCTTCTTCCCCGTATTTCTAGTTATTCTCTTCACAATATCCATTTCTGCAGCAAAAAATCGCCCTGTTCTTCACAAAAATCGGACGATTTTTCTGGGTTAGGTCGATTTTTCTGTCGATGTCTACGATTCTCACAATTCTGTAAAGTTCTGTCTCAACAATCACCACATACAGTTCCCTATAGTGATTCCTAAGCAAACTCCTCTATCAATTTCAGCAAACAAACACTTCCTAAGCAAGATTCAAATTCGAATGAGAAACTAAGGTTTTGGAATGAAAAACCTGAATTCCGTATGGAAGAGTCGATTGCCGTGCTTGTTGTTGCTAGATCCTTGTTCCTTGTTGAAAATGCTTCAGTTTGGAGCCAAGAATCATTCAAAATGATTAAGGAATGAGGATTGTAGGGTGTGGGCGATTTTCGGAGTTCTTGAGAAAGAGAAATCGAGAGTGGAAGTGTTTGGAATGAGGGAATCGAGTGTTTAAGTCTTTATATAGGGTCGAGAAATTGTGAAGAAAATCAGACGATTTTCAAGGTCGATTTAATCGTCGGGGCGATTTTTCTCTCGTTTTCTCTGAACACATGGAAAATCGGTCGATTTTTCTTGGCCGGTCGATCTCCAGGTCGATTTTTCTTTCTGTTGTCAAAAATTGACTTGCTCTATTCCTGAATCGAACGATTAACTTAATGCAACTCGATTTTTCTCTGAACAGTGGAAAATCGGACAATTTTTCTAGGCAGGTCGATCTCCAGGTCGATTTTTCTTTCTGTTGTTAAAAATCGACTTGCTCTGTTCCTGAATCGAGCGATTAACTTAATGCAACTCAATTTCCTTCCTTGTTCTTCCTGGAAATTGAAGATTTAACTGATTTATGCTCCCTTTCTCCATGGATCTCTCAATTTGGACCTAATTTCCTGCGATTAATGACACAACAAACCAAGAGTGCATCGAGGAACAAATAAAAAGCGAAAACAAAGAAACAAAGCGACTAATCTACTCTAACTAAGTGATGAAAGGAGGGAAAAAACTATACTATCATGGGTTGCCTCCCAAGAAGCACTTGATTTATCGTCTTTAGCTGGACGGTGTATGGTTTGTGTTCAATGGAGGAGGATAGGAGCTATCTCCTCGACCGGAGCTTCCGGTGTGTATTTCTTCAACCGTTGGCCATTAACCTTGAAACTTCCGCTTTGTTCGCCCCATACTTCAACTGCACCATGGGGGAAAATTCGTTTAATTACATAAGGTCCTGTCCAACGGGATTTAAGCTAACCTGGAAACAGACGAAGCCTCGAGTTGAATAGAAGGACTTGATCTCCCTCTTTCAGATCTTTTGGAATGATATGCTTGTCATGCCAACGCTTTCTCCGTTCCTTGTAGATCTTTGCGTTCCCATACGCATTTAGCCGGATCTCATCCAGCTCATTGATGTCTAAGAGCCGCTTCTCTCCGGCTTCTTTCATGTCAAAGTTGAGCAACTTGATAGCCCAATATGCTTTATGCTCTAGCTCTACAGGAAGATGACAAGATTTACCATAGACAAGATTATATGGAGTCGTACCTATTGGTGTCTTGAAGGCTGTCCTGTACGCCCATAGTGCATCGTCAAGCTTCATTGACCAATCTTTCCTCGTTTTAGAGACGGTTTTCTCTAAAATTCCCTTGATTTTTCTATTGGATATCTCAACTTGTCCGCTAGTTTATGGATGGTAAGGTGTAGCTATCTTATGGGTCACCCCATACTTAGCCAAGAGAGTCTCAAATCGACGGGCTGTGAAATGCGTTCCTCCGTCACTAATGATGGTTCGGGGAGTTCCGAACCTTGGGAAGATCGTTCTATTGAAGAACTTCACCACTACCATTGCATCATTAGTAGGAGAAGCGATTGCCTCTACCCATCTTGAGACATAGTCTACGGCAAGAAGTATATATTGGTTCCCGCATGAAGATGGGAAGGGTCCCATAAAATCGACGCCCCATACATCGAAGATTTCTACTTCTTGTATGTTATTGAGAGGCATCTCATTCCTCCTTGATATATTACCTGTTCTTTGACAAGCATCACAAGCAACAACAAACTTTTGCACATCTTTGAAAAGTGTAGGCCAAAAGAAGCCGGAACGAAGTACCTTAGCACAAGTTTTGTTGGAACTAGCATGCCCGCCACATGGTAGGGAATGGCAATGGCGGATGACATTATCCACCTCATC
Organism: Fagopyrum homotropicum; assembly: GCA_033239125.1. Taxonomy (NCBI): domain Eukaryota; kingdom Viridiplantae; phylum Streptophyta; class Magnoliopsida; order Caryophyllales; family Polygonaceae; genus Fagopyrum; species Fagopyrum homotropicum. The sequence continues at coordinate 30,824,364 of BSWB01000001.1, read as the reverse complement.
TTCGGGGATACATATCCTGTATATGCCATCGGGACCTCGTTTAAATAGAAGAGGTTCGTTCCAATAGAAATGTCGGACGTCTCTAAAGAATTTCTTCTTTTGAGCATATGAAAATCCAGGTGGAATCTCCTGACAAACAAGGTAATTCACAATGTCAGCAAACCATGGATCATTACCTTTTGAGATGTGTTGAAGACACTCTTCGATCTCATGTAGTTGCTCGTCAGGGAATGAGTCGTCTATTGGAAGTTCATCCGTCTCGTCGGTGAGTTGCGAAGACGACTAAGATGATCGGCAACGGAGTTTTCCGATCCTTTCTTATCACGAATCTCCAAATCGAACTCTTGTAGGAGTAAGATCCATCTTAGAAGCCTTGGCTTCACATCCTTCTTCGTGAATAAGTAGCGAATTGCGGAATGGTCCGTATAGACTATCACCTTTGCACCTACAAGATAGGAACAAAATTTTTCAAAAGCGTATACTACGGCTAAAAGTTCCTTTTCTGTGGTTGCATAATTATATTGAGCTTCATCTAGCGTTTTGCTAGCATAGTAGATGGCATGAGTGCGACCATCTTTCTTCTATCCAAGTACGGCTCCTATAGCGACGTCGCTTGCGTCGCGACCTCGAAAGGAAGAGTCCAATCGGGTGGTTGAATGATTGGTGCTGAAATCAAAGCTTCTTTGATCCTGCAAAAAGCATCTAAACAATCTTTCGAAAATTCGAAAGTTGTGTCTTTCATCAAAAGATTAGTTAAGGGTTTTGAAATCTTAGAAAAATCTTTTATGAATCTCCTATAGAAGCCTGCATGCCCTAAGAAACTTCTAATTCCTTTCACAGAAGAAGGGGGAGGTAGCTTCTCAATGGTTTCTATCTTTGCTCTATCAACCTCTATTCCCCTTTGTGATACTAGATGACCTAACACAATCCCTTTGGTGACCATGAAATGACACTTTTCCCAGTTTAAGACTAAGTTAGTGTCCTCACATCTCTTAAGAACTAGTGAAAGGTTATAGAGACAGTTATCAAAGGAAGAACCATATACCGAAAAAGTCGTCCATGAATACTTCCATGATATTCTCTACGTATTCGGAGAATATTGCCATCTTACACCTTTGGAAGGTGGTTGGAGCGTTGCATAGACCGAATGACATTCTTCTATAAGCAAACGTACCCCAAGGGCACGTAAAAGTCGTCTTCTTTTGATCATCCGGATGAATTGGAATCTGAAAGAAACCGCTATATCCATCTAGATAACAAAAGTAAGAATGTTGGGCTAACCTTTCCAACATTTGATCAATAAAAGGAAGGGGGAAGTGGTCCTTCCTAGTGGCCACGTTCAGTTTGCGGTAGTCGATGCACATTCGCCACCCTGTAACTGTCCGTGTGGGGATAAGTTCGTTGTTTTTGTTGGCAACAACGGTAATGCCTCCTTTCTTTGGTACTACCTGTACTAGGCTCACCCATTTGCTATCGAAAATAGGAAAGATGATACCTGCATCAAGTAGCTTAAGGATCTCTTTCTTCACGACCTCTTTCATTGCCGGATTTAACCGTCTTTGAGGTTGGCGTGAAGGCTTGTAATCCTCTCCCATTAGAATTTTGTGCATACATAGGGAAGGTTTTATTCCTACTAAATCATCAATAGTATAACCTAATGCTCTCCTATGTTGCTTCAGAACATGCATAAGTTTCTCTAGTTCAGCATCATTCAGTTTCGCATTGACTATGACCGGATATGTGGAATTAATGCCAAGAAATGCGTACCTTAAATGCGTGGGGAGTGGCTTCAATTCTAATGATGGAGGTGCCTTGATTGGTGATGATTTGTGACCTTCAGATGTTGTGGGAGAGGTCTCTAGAGGTGGTGGTGATGTATCATTAGAGTCGAGAACAGCTGCGGTGAAGTTTGGAGAATCCAGAAAATTCCCCACTGGATCGACCTCCCCTGAAGTAAATCGGTCGATCTGAGGCACAATTTTTCTTTTTGTTGTCAAAAATCGGGTTGCCTTTTCAAAAATCGGACGATTTAGTTTATGCAGGTCGATTTTCTTCACAGTTTCCGGAGTTAATTCTAGTTCTTCGAATCTTGTTCCTAGTTCTTCCTCCATATCATCTAATGCTTTCACATCCTCATTGCAATCATGTTCCACTCCTTCCTCCATGATGCTCATACTAAGAACCTTTTGAAAAGGGTCTTTCATTAAGATTGAACTTGCTACCTCTCTAGACTCTTCTTCATCAAAAATATCAAAGACATCGTCTCTCAAGGCTGGCTCCTTGATTAAGGAAGAGAGTATGAATTCCACCTTCTCTTCACCTATATGGAAAGATAGCTGGCCATTCTTGCAATCGACCATGCATCCGGATGTTGCAAGGAATGGTCTCCCAAGAATAATGGGAACCGGATAATCTGCAGGGATGTCAAGAACGACAAAATCTATAGGAATGTAAAACTTACCGAGTTTTACCAGAATGTCTTCTAATATCCCAACCGGCTTAGTGGTGGAACAATCAGCCATGTAGAGTGTGATCTTCACCGGTCTAGGCTCTCCTAGACCAAATGCTTTACATAGAGCAAGAGGTATGATACTCACACTTGCTCCAAGGTCGCAAAGTTCATCATAAGTAGTCTCTCCCAAAGTGATGGGTATGCAAAAGGATCCTGGATCACGGAGCTTAGGTGGCATATTCTCCGTCATAGTCTTGATGAGTTCGGATAACTCCATATTCATCTTGACTTCTCCGATGTCTTCCAATTTCCTCTTGTTAGAGAGGATCTCCTTGAGGAATTTCCCATAAGCTGGCATACCTAAAATTGCATCCATAAAAGGTATATTAATATGCAGCTTACTCATAAGTTCAACAAACTTACCAAAGTGTTTATCTAGGCGTGCACGTGCTCTAGATTGAGGAAAAGGTAGAGGTGGTTTGTAGGCGGGAGGAGGAACATAGATATCTTCCTTCTCTTTTTCCTCTCCTTCTTTAATGGTGGTTTCAACTACTTTAGGTTGAGGATCGGTAGTTGTTATGCCACTCCTAGTAGTGATCGCCATAACCCTTCCCTTTGGGTTATCTTCCGTCTTCCCGGGAAGTTTCCCTTGGTCTCTTGGAACTTCTCCGGCCTTGTTAAATACTTGGCTTTCCAAAGCTTTGTGAGCTTTGTCAACCGAAGTTATATAGCTCTCCAACCCTTGTAGTTTCCTAGGATCGTCTCTAGCATGGGATCGGGTTTGTTTGATCCGCTTGATTGTTCCTGGCTTGTTAAAGGAGTAGAAGAAGATGGAGATGTTAGAGCCTTTTCAGCATGAGAATAAGGATTACCTGGATTTTGCTGATTTGACCTCCAATTGTTGCTATTGGAGTTCCTATTGTTGTTGTTCCAATTGGAGTTCCGGTTGTTATTGTTGTTGTTGTTGTTCCAATTGGAGTTCCGGTTATCACTCCTTTGATTGTTGTCCCTTCCCATGTAGTTGGCTTCTTGCTCCTTATTCTTTTGAAGACTTGTTTTGAGCACTTCCCTCAACTCTTTGATCTCATTGTTGAGGGAGAATATTTGTGTTTGAGCAGCTTGGTTCAACTTAGCTCCCGGATCGCCTTGATTCCGGATATTTGAGTCCACCTTCCGGTGGGAATACTTCTCAATCACTTGGGCTTGCTTCTCAATGAAGTCTCAAGCATCATCCTCTCTCATGTCCATGAATGTGCCACAAGAGAGAGATTGGAGGTTGAATTGTGTTTCCACATCCAATCCTTTGTAGTAGATCTCCAATAATTCCAGCTTTGAAATGCCATGGAGTGGGCAATCCAACAAGAGATCTTGAAACCTTTTCCAAGATTGAAACAAACTTTCGTTAGTTTTCATAGAAAAAGCGTTTATCTTACCTCTCAATTCCGCCGTTTTGGATGGCGGGAAGAACTTGGTGAGGAATTCCGAAGACAATTCCTCCCATGTAGCCAGCTTTGCAGCTGGAAGTGTTTGGTACCAAGCTAGAGCCTTGTCCTTCAAAGAAAAGAAGAACGGTTTGATCTTGTAATTACTTGTAGTAGCCTTCTTCGGCTTCATAGTCTCCATGAGAATCTCGAAATTTTGCAAGTGTTGATGTGGAGATTCAGTACTTGCTCCGCCATACTGACTTTGGCGAACCATGGTGATGACTTGTGGTGAGAAGCTAAACTCCTGGATGTCTTCAGCTCCGAAGTCCACACCTAGACGGCGTGGTTGCTGAATTGGGTTCATCCGTTGCCCCAAAGTTCGGAGTCTATCACCGTCATTAGCAACTCTCACATCCCTAGTTGGAAGGCGAGGAACAACCCGTGGTTTTGGGGTGTTTCGAATAGGACGAAGTAGTGGATCGATCTCCTCAAGCCCCGGCATGTCCGGGTCAAGTTCTTCATCATCGGATGAGTCATTCCTAATGGATTTAGTCGGTGTCTTGACTTTCTTCTTCTTCCGAGATTCATTCAATTCCAACTTCATGTCCAACATCATAGCTCTTAGTTCATCAATCTGAAATTGATGACTCGTTTCAGCATCTAGTCGTGCTTTCTTACTCAACTAAAGTTGGCGTTGAGCTTCGTTCAGTTCAGCCTGGAGATTTTTCTCATTGTTCTCAACCATTTTCTTTTCCTTCAACTTTCTTCTCAAAGTTTTCTCAATTTCGGGATCGAAAGGTACTAGATCTTTAGTGGATCTAGTCTTTCGCATATACCTAAAGAACGTGCAAAGATCACTCAAGTAGACAAATCAAATCACAAGAGCAAGAGCTCTCAAGCTAGAAAACCGAAAACCGAATTTGGTCTAGACCAAATCCACGGCAACGGCGCCAAAAACTTGTTCGCTCAAAAAGTGTGTGCGTCAAAGTCTTAAATTTATATCTAGAACTCAAAGCAAAGCGAACCCGCAGTGTATGGATCGGCTGTAGTGAGGTAAGAATTCCAGAGTCGAACTCAGGGATTTGGTGAGAGTAAATTCAATTTCAATTATCTAGCGAAAATGCAAAAAGCTTTTGTGATCAAATAAGGGTAAAATAATTCCAAGGATTCAAGTATCCGATTTTGGCTTTCGATTCAAGACACTTCTATAGATATAAGGACAGAATTTATATTGCCAAGATTATGTGTTCAAAGGTAGGTATCGTACGGTGAAATTCCGAAACCTATATATCTAATCTAAAGGTTCTCTCTATAAGGGTTGTTGAGGTTGCAATATAGAAAGATCTAAAGACAAGAATTATATTCAAACTAACTATCTAAAACTCCAGGATATGACTCTCCAAAGTAAGAACAGAAAGCACACTTAAAATCTTAATAAAGGATGTTGAGTCTCTCTATTACCCTAATCTTGTAATCTTAATCTATTAAATGTAGAATCAAGTTTGAAGTCTCTTCATACACTCAATTAGAGGTTAAAAAGGTTAAACAAGGTTGGGATTTAGGCAAGGATTAGTTTTTGTTAAAGATTAATTCAATTAAAGTTCGTCAGAAGAATAAATCGGGATGTTCATCATTAAATCGGCCGATTTACTCAAGAACACCCCGATTTTCCTGTTATCGCAAAACTAAAATCTAAACTCTCAGGGTCCTAATGTGTAAATGAGTTCAGTCTATCATCATCTAAGCCTTAATCATCAACTATTCTCCCCAGAATCACAATGGTTTTAGCCAACCATTTTCAAAATCGAATCAAATTAAAGATTGAGTGAAATATCGCAAATAAAACCGAATCTTGAATAAAAACTCAATAACCTTCAAATCTGTAAACAATTCTCGAAACTGATCAATGTATCTCTTAAGTAACTCAAATTCGTGTTCAAAAACCACAATTACTTCAATGGACAAAGAAATCTCACAAACAATGATCAAGATTGACTTTCCGGCTAAAGTCCTTCAATCCTTCTCCAAGAATCTTCAATCTCTCTCAAACGCGTAAAGATTTCCCGCTGCCGACGTCCCGTTTTCGTTTCCAGGGTTCCAACCTATAGTTTCTTGCTAATGGGCCGTTTGGCAAAACTCTCCTTTAGCCCAAAAGAATTGGGCTTTGTGTCGTCTTATCATTTGGCCGAAAAACAAAGGAAATCGGCCTAGTCGATTTATACACAAAAGCGTTCGATTTCTTAAGAAGAAAATCGTCCGATTTATATGTATAATGGCACGATTTTCTTCAACAGAAAGTGCTCTTCTTTTGGCTCGTCTTCTATGCTTCTCCTTTGCAACTCCTTAGCTCTTTGTGATCCCTCTAAGACTTCTTTAGCTTCCCTAACGTCCTTGGATGATCCTTGCTCCACTTTTGCTTTCAATTCCACTCCATTTACCTATAATTCATCAAAAACTCGTGTAGACCTCTATTTCCGACAAATGGTTGAATAGAACATAAAAGGCACACAAAATCTCTCTAAATGCAAGGTAAACTAAGACAATCTTCTACAATATGCATGAATATAATGGTATATAATTCATGTCATCACGTATCAAACTAAACCGTCGTGAACCGGCTCAAATCTTTTTCCCTTCATTAAATGCGATTTATCTAGTCATCAGGCTTTAATGAGCATTGGGCTCGTGAGCTTCTTTGGACAAGGCCCAACAAGAATGAATTCAACTTTCTTAACGAACCAACAAGCCCAATTCTCCAAATCTTGAATGAATGAGTTGGCTAAGTAGGTAGTTAATGTAACATGTAGTATTAACTAGACACTTTTGTTTGTAGGTAGACAAATTAGGCCCTTCCTGTTTTATCAAAAAAAATTTATTAAAAAAATAAATTAAAGATCCTACCTATTTTGTCATCTTTCTCTCTCCTTATTTTTTTATATTTTGTCTAATTTAATATGTTAACTAATATCAATAACCGTTAAATATGGAAGCAATCGTTAACCTTCTCCTTCAATCGTGGGATATGATATCCTCATCCTTTTTTTCGGAAATAAGAAAATGCAGTTCCTCTACTCTATCATTCTGCATCGTTCTCTAAAATCTTTGTCAACTGCTTCAATGGTGGTTAGTCGTTGAATATCTGACATACATAAGTCCATTCAATCGCAAAAAAAACCGTGTCCCAGCTATCATCGTCAAAATTGTTTTTTTGCATTGAAACTGTGCAATTCGTGTTCCAAGTAAGTAGTTAATTGTAATTGTGTTTTGAATGTTGTGTATGTTGTTATGATTGTGAACGTTTTTTTTTAATTTGTTGACACATTATTTTGGGGTTTGGTTTAAATACACGTTTAAGTAGTCTATAACAGATTCAATATGTTGCTCAATTGGTAATGGTGTTTGTTATGTATATGTTGTATTCGACTTATGTTGGCGATGTAATTTGTGTACACATTATGAATTATGTGTGTTTATCTATTAATTTAAACACATAACTCGAACTCCACATAAACTGTTGTTTGTGATGTTCTATATTATGTACGTTGCTGCATATTCTCTCTTCAATTCTGTGTGTTTATATATCAAAATACGGTTACATATTTTTCGTTTGTAGCACGCATGTATCTACAATATGTACATTTATATATAAATTATGTATTCTTTGCGTTTATGTATCACTTTATTCTTAATTTGTGTACCAGTAGTTTGTGTTAGTAGAAGAAGACGAAGGTTGCAGACGACAAGCAGAAAGTAGAAGAAGACGAAGGTTGCAGACGAAAGTTAAAGACAATGCTTGAAAACGAAGGTTGAAGATGAGTGTTGAAGATACAGGTTGAACGTTTCTTTTTTTATTCCAAAAATTCAGCAATCGATTGATACAAAGGCGCTCAAAACAGATACGAAAATCTCAAATATTATGTTACCAAATATATTGAACAATTTTTTTTTTTTTGTAGTTTAATATATTATTTTTAATTAACTATCTTTAACTGTTGACTAATTAATATCCGCCTTTATCATTTATATATCTTTATTTCTAATTACTAATTTGAAGGGGCCTTATTTATCTGCGAGATACAAAAGGTACCTTATTAGTCAAATATTCTCTTCTGAAATTGCATCAACACCAATACGAATTTGGAAATAGCCAGATCTTCATCGTAACCCAAAAATCTTTAGGTGCAACTTATAGTTCAAAGAAAAACAAGTTACGTATTGAGTCTCCTCCTTATACATAATATAATTAAGAAAAGTAAAAATGAGACTCCTAATCGACGGGACTGGGACTGGGACTGGGGACCTACATTCTGTCTCCTAGGCTTGGAAGTATTGGTAGTTGCAGGGTAATCACACATGGGCTGGGCCATCCCATTTTGCATACAGATCAAAGTTTGACCTTACCGAAGCCCCACGTTGACAATAATTTATCATAATAGTTGGGGAGGAAAAGTATGGAGGGCTGACTCCCATTTTTGTAATTTATTGTCCATGGCGGCTGCCTTGCGGTCATGCTCTCCTAGTGTCTAAGGCTACAGTGGGTCCAACCGGAAATGTAGTTGAAAAGAGAAAAAGGTTGGGCATATGCACTAGACAGATGATAAAAGAGCAATTCCATCCGCGTCGGAGACTCGAGGGTTCTTCTAACTTAACCGAATACATCATTTTCGATCTCATCTATATACATATGAGGTGCGGGGCTTTGCATCTGACATTCGTTGGGCTTCCCTCTTCGGGAGCCTGCGTCCCGGCCTTTTTGTGCAATCTGAGAAGGCGAGACCCTGTTTTAGCAATGGAGCAGGGGGGAAGAAAGTGGGTGGTGGGCTCTTCCGAACATGTCATTTTTTCAAGTTTTTAGCAGGATTTATTTTACTACTCCAAGGCCGTTAGGTGAGAATAAATCAAGTTTTTGGACAAGAAAGGAACTCGTCCTTTGACACCAAAGGATAAGAGCCGATTGCTGGCGATGACTTAGTCAATAAAATCTATGAAAGAAAGTTCTCGAATCAGGTTCCGACCGACGCAAAGCCAACGAGTTCGAATTCAGTGGCCATTCAATCTTGTGAACTAATCGAGACCGAAATTGGAGAAAGAGATACGAACGGAGAAGAATAACCAATCGATGAAAGAACATGAGCCAATCGGCCTTAAGAGTGTACAATCTTAGCTTCGATTCTATTTGATTTTGCTCAAATCAATACATCTCTCTCAAGAACAGGTAATATTACGATTACCCCAAATCATCAATGATAAAGAATCCCATATATTAAAGCCAAAGCATTTCCTTCAACGTGGTTCATCCTATCTTATTTTATGTCACGTGTAATTTTTTTAGAATTTTGATTTTAAAAAAAAAAAACTATATATATATATATATATATTTATCATATTTAAATTAGTCAATAATGTAATAATATAATTATCCTATAATAGAAGTTATATTTATCTACTTACCATACATGTCTTTTTATATATATATCTACACATATACATAAACATAGTTAAAATTATACTAATATATTTATTATTCTATGATAAAATTATACCAAAATAACTTTATATATATAGTTATACATATTTTATCTATACTAAATATATTTTTTTTATTTTATGTATAGATGCTAATGTATTTTAATTTTATTAAAAAATTAAAGAGATTATTTTTATTAAACTTCTATCAATATATATATTTTTTTAAAATAAAAAGGTGTAAATAATAGATTTTATTTCCTTATTTTTAAATATAATACTTTAGTCTATATTTATATCTATATACATATATTAAAGCCAAAACATTTACTTCAACGTGGTTCATCCTAACATATAATATGCTACATGTCATTATTTTAGAATTTTGATTTTTTGTAAAAAAAATTATATATATATATATAGTTGCCATATTTTAAATTAGTAAATAAAATAATAGTATTATCATCCAATGATAGAACTTATATTTATCTACTTACCAAATATGTCTTTTATATATATACACATATACATAGGTTAATGTTCAGGTAAGGCTCTTTTATTGCGGTACGGCCGTACGGCCGTACCGCAGGGCGACACGTGTCCCGAAAAAAAAAAAAAAAATTTTTTTTTTTTACGGAAACTAATGAAAATTTATTTGAACTACCATGTTATAATTTATGCACTATTATCCTATAAACTTTGAACTATTCCTATATAATCCATGAACTATTACTTTTTAATATAATCCATGAACTATTCTATTATAATTCATGAACTATCCCATAATAAGTTTTGAACTATTACTTTCACTCCTTTATAAATTTTTGCACTTTAAACTATTCTATTATAATTCATGAACTATTCTATTATAATTCATGAACTATCCCATAATAAGTTTTGAACTATTACTTTCACTCCTTTATAAATTTTGCACTATGAACTATTCTATTATAATTCATGAACTATGCTTTTAGAAGTTATGAACTATTACTTAATAAGTTTTGAACTATTACTTTCAATCCTTTATAAATTTTACACTATGAACTATTCTATTATAATTCATGAACTATCCTTTTATAAGTTATGAACCATTCCATAATAAGTTTTGAACTATTACTTTTACTCGTTTTAAAAAAAAAAAAAAAAAAAAAAAATTGAACTATTACTTTTACTCGTTTAAAAAAAAAAAAAAAAAAAAAAAAATTTTTTTTTTTTTTTTTTTCGGGACACGTGTCGCCCTGCGGTACGGCCGCACGGCCGTACCGCAATAATGGGCCTTACTTGAATAATACCCCATATACATAAACATACTTCAAATTATACTAATAGAATCATTATTCTATGATAAAACTTATACCAAAATAAATAATTTATTTCTTTATTTAATCATTAACATAGATAATAAAATATATTATTTCTCTTTTTAGTCTTACCACAATCTTCAATATACTCTTAAGATATTCTCTCATCTTATTTTGAAAATTTTTCCACTTTTAATTATATAATGATTAGATAGTTTATTATTCTAACTTTAACATATAAATGTATAATTCTTGTATTAATTAGGAAATATTATTTATGAACTATTATAATATAATTATTACATCTTCTTTGTTTTTTAAGAATATTATTTAAAACTACCTACGATAATTTTGTAATTGAACTTCTAAAATATTCTCTATTTTGACATTTATACTTTAATTTTAAAAAAATAATTTTTTATTAACTTCATGCTACGTTTTATTTTCTTGTGCATTTTAATTTTGTAATTATACTAATTTATAAATAAATAAAAATAATTAATTTAGATAATAGTTATATTGTTTCCATTTTTAGTTTACCATAATCTTCCTATACTCTTAAGATATTCTTCTTATATTTTTTTTGAAAATTTTTCCACTTTTAATTATAAAATGATTAGATAGTTTATTATATTAGCTTTAACATATGAATATATAATTAGTATACTAATTAAGAGATATTCACTAGCTTAACAAATCTATAAATTATTATAATATAGTTATTACATCTTCTTTGTTTTTTAAAAATATTATTTAAAAATACATAAGATAATTTTATAATTGAACTTTTTAAATATTCTCTATTTTAACATTTATATTTTAATTTCAAAAATTTATTTTTATTTTTATTTTAAATTTTGTATTCACCTTTATCATCTTCGTAAATAGTCTACTAACATTAACTTAAAATAAGATATATAATATTATATTTTATTTTTTAAGAAAAATATTGAAAATAATTAATATAATTTATTTAGTTGAATTTTTTAAAAGTATTCTATCATTAAAATTATTATGATGAATCAATATTGTTTATAAAAATTTTAAGAAATATTTACCTATTCTATAAATTTATTTTTAACGATATATTCGATTTGTTTACTCGTGCCAAGGCACGGGAATTACACTAGTACTATATTAAAGTCAAAACATTTACTTCAATGTGGCTCTTTCTAAACCATAATATGCCATGCATCATTTTCTTAGAGTTTTAGTTTTTTTAAATTATAAATATATATATATATATATATATATATATATATATATATATATATATATATATAGAATCATACTCCCATGTAAACAACCCTTATAGTGTACAATGAGAACAAATAGTAGCCCTTGATCTGATCAATCTAAAGGCTGAAAATTAACATAAATATTCAATGAAAAATTCAGCACACTCTCCTCATTGGAATGTGTAATACACTCTCCAAAATAAGGCAATTACAATATTTTAGAAAAATTATAAATGAGATCTTCATCCACTATTTTAGGGAGTTACAATATACAGAATCTTCCAATTAATATCAACAAAATCGATCAAAGCAATATCAATTATATGGATGATACGTTTTGCTGAAACGCCATACACTCCATTGTCGCCGGAAGAACTAAACATATTTTCGCCGGAATAGTTAACAGTAAGTGTATCTTTTTCAGTATACAATATTCTCATCAACAAACAACGGTTGATTTGTCCTCAATTTTTCGTTTTTCATCAATATATGTCCTCAATTGTTCGGTTGATTTGTGTAGGAGATTCAGGCAAGCAACAAATTCAGAATCAATGGAAGAAGGCAACAGATTCAGGCAAGCAAGTAATAATCTGCTAATCGATCAAAGCAATATCAATTATTCGGAATCGATGGAAGAAGGTAAGTGAATGTGAAACATCATACACGATTAAATTAATATATCAACAGATATTTGGTTTCATATTAACGAATATACGTGACTATACTTCCGAATACGTTCTATAACATGGTTATGAAAACAGATATGGCACCGGTTATGGTTTACCCACTCATCAAACATTAAACATACTCGTAATCGTTAGCTATATTTCAATTATCAGATTATAAATATGTAGTGAATTTTTTACAGATTCCGAAAATAAAAGGGATTGGGATGTTGATGGATTCGACATTGATGCTAACATGGAGAGTATGGATGATTTTTATGAAGCAACGGCAAATGAAGAGCTCAACGATGCAATAGACATGACGCAATCACCGGCGAAAACAAAATATTGGACTCCACAGTACGATGCAATAGACATGATGCAATAGACATGACCCAAGTGTACATGTTGCGTTCATTAACATATGACACACTAAAATATTATATATCCGGTTACTATATCTTGTATATTCTATAAAATATATCGTTCATATTCGGTAAAAAGTACATTTTCTAATCCGTCATATTATCTATGGTAAACGGAGTTTGCATACAAGATAACTATCGTCTTCGTATGTTTCCTCAAGTGTAAAGGTTGTGCTCTTTAACATACAACACCTAATATATGAAGCATCCATTAACTATATCATGTATATTCTGAAATTATATCGTTCATATTCGGTAATGAATACACTTACTAATCTATCATATTATGCATGGTAAACGGTGTTTGCATACAAGATAAAGATTGTCTTCCAATGTTTGTTGTGTTATACTCACTGTAGCAAAAGAGTTTTCCGAAACAACATATCAAAAGAGTTTGACATTGTAGCATAAAACTTTGACATTAATATAGACAGGAGTGTCAAACGCATTAATCCCTACATAAGTGATTCAAATATCCAAAAAGAGAAAGAAACTGTAGCATATAGTTTTGACATAGTGTAGCAAAACAGTTGTCCGAAACAACATATCAAAATAACAACTTGAATCGTCTATTCCTCATCATTCATAGCATTGTCAGTCTTCAATGCCCCTCTAGCAACTATACGCGGTATTTCTGGCAACACTGTGTTTTACCATGTCAAGATTTCTGAAATCTTCCATGTGATCAGTTGATATTATGCACTTGTTCAGTTCGTAGTTGAAAACATCGTACATTTCTTCGAACTCAACGCTCCCTTCGTCACCAATTGAAAGTAGTTCCGTACAAGTCTGTAACAATTTTTAACGTTATCTTCCACACAAAAACAAAACAGCTATTAGCGAATAAAAAAGTAGTATGGTATCGAATATAAATAATAAAAGGACCGAATAGCGAGTTGTATTTTCATTTTACCGTGCATTAAACCCACACAAAAAAGATATTTGGTGAATTTTCGCCTCTAAACCACTCAAGTGCGTTCAGATACGATGCCCAAGCATCCACAAGTGCGTTCAGAAAAAAAAAACTCATAGCCCTTAACACCAATCATTTATGAACAGACAAGTATTGAATGGCTGCAGCCTAACTCGCATTCGACAAGGCATGAACGAACATTCAACAACAATGGACAACCAATCCAATTTGGCAACCATATTTCAAAATAAAAAAACAAATCAGAAAACCATAATCGGAATCAATGCACCGGAAATTACATTGATATCGACAATACCTCGAGTGACGGAGGAGAGCGGCGAGACGAACAATACCCTGATCTGAATGACGATTGACATTTAAATGGTGATTAGGCCGTGGTGTGCGCCGAATACCGGCGCACACAACACCGAATACCGGCGCACACAGCACCGAATACCGGCGCACACAGCACCGAATACCGGCGAACACAGCACCGAATGTAGATTGGAGGTCGAGCACAACACCGACGAGACCAACATCGCCGAATACCCGATGAAGAAGACGACACGGAAAACTGTAAAAGATTTAGGGGTTTTATTTGAGGGGTATTATTTTAGGGAATATTACATTAATCCGCAAAACCCTAATCGAAATCAATGAACCAGAAATTTCATTGCCGTCGACAATACCTCGAGTGACGGAGGGGAGCGGCGAGTCGAACAATACACTAATCGGAACGACGATCGGCACTGAAATGTTGATTAGAAGGAAGAACACAACACCGGCGAACAAAAAACCGAATATGAAATCGATCTCCAACCACTTGGCCGGCGACTTCAATGACTCCGAATTTTTGAATGCAGCAGTTGAAGAAGAAGATAGTCACAAGAAAATTAGGGATTTCGTTAGTTCTAACCATGAAAGAACCCTAAATTGAAGAATCGAAAAACAAGAGTGTTCTTGATGAATACCTCGAGTGAAGACGTAGAAAGTCGAACACGGTTGCTTGTGTAGATGAATGGGGAAGAAAGGCGAACACAGAAAGCTCCTGCAACTATCGGCACCAAAGAAACGATTCAGTTGAAGAACACGGGATTGTGTTCTGGAGGAATAAGCGGGATATGAAATAACCGTAGAATATTTAGTGGTTTTATTAAAGGAAAATTTTAAAATTGAGGGAAGTTATGGAGAGTAGGGTATCACACGAGCCTGCAACTTCCCTAAAATTGTTTAGCATTTATATATATTTTTTTTGTTAATTAAGAAACTGCTTAATCTCAGCCGTCCATTATATTGATCCAACGAATATAATTCGTTCTCATTGAACACTATAAGGGTTGTTTACATGGGAGCCAAACTCTCTATATATATATATATATATGATTCTATATATATATATATATATATATATATATATATATATTACCATATTTTAATTATCCTATTGTAGAAGTTATATTTATCTACTTACCAAACATGTCTTTATATATATCTACATATACTAAACATACTTTCAAATTGTACTAATGAAATAATTATTATATAACAAAACTTATATCAAAATAACTTTATATATATAGTTATACATATGTTTATCTATATTTAAACATACTTTTTTAATATACGTATATATGTTAATGTATTATAATTTTATTAAAAACCGTATATTTATATCTATGTGCTTATATTAAAGCGGAAGACATTCACACCACGTGTCATTCATATATTAACTTCGTGATACATGTTATTTTTTCAAAAATTTCATTTTATAATTTTATTATTCAATTAATAAATACAAATTAATTATATAGATAGTAAATACATTGTTTCCAAATTTTAATCTTATCACAAATTTTAAAGATATCTTTAAAATCTTTTCAATTTTATTTATAAAATGATTAGATAATTTCCTATTCTAACTTTACCTTATAAATATATTATTGTTTTTTTCATAAATAGTAAGTACTCACTAAATCAACAAATATATACATTATAATAATATTAGTGTTACATATTCGTTGTTCTTCATAGATCATATTTAATATAACCTGAGAAATTTTTTATACTTGAACTATTAAAAATTTCCTATTTTAACATTTACATTTTAATTTAAAAATCCTATTTTAGCATTTACATTTCAATTTTGTCATCTGTCGAAATAGTTAATTGATTGTAACTTATTTACACACTTTTATATTTTATAAGAGACAAAAAATAGGATATATAATATCATATAACTTAGTCTATTTTTTTCGTTTGTCTAAAATTATAATTAATTTGATAGTAAAAATTTTATTTTATTTTCTCTTCGGAATAATTAAATAAAATCATTACCATACATCGAAAGTGTTTTACAAATTATATATTTTATATTTTTATTTATTAAAATTTAAAATTATAACCGTGCCTTGGCACGGGTACTGTACTAGTTTACCTAATATATAGACAAGACTCCGCCATTTCATCCTAAAATCAATTGATAATAAAAAGAGTAATCCTAACACCTATACGCACTATTATATTGTCGATGTGGGACATTTGTACACTCAACGTACCCAAACTAAACTATTTAGTCTAATTGAGCTAGTCAACCTTAAAACACGTAGTCAAGTATCAACCGAATCAACTGTTTCACTTGAGGAGTTCTTGTGAAGATTAAATTGTCCCCACATCGATATAAAAAAACTCACAGTCTAGTACGTACATAAGTTTATTCGTTTACTTTTCTTGAATTCCATTAAACTTATGTGAACACACGTGTATTCGAATGTGCGACGAAACTCAATCACCCCACCGAAATTTCACATTAAAAAAAATGATCATTTAAGATTAGAAATGCTCCAAATAGAAGAATTTGATTTTGGAGATTTTGATGGGCATACCGTGGAAATGAGAACTCAAGGAGCAGAAATAGGCATCGTGCAATAGTATAGTAGTGCATTCCACAATGATGAAACATCATTGTAGTTGTGATTACTAAAATTAGATGTAGTTATGATTATTGTCCAATTATCTTTGTCTCTTACTGTAAAGGAAGTGAATACACTTCAGTTTACTTCCACCGTCCAAATTTCAATAGCAAACAGATCAAAAAGATTGATTCTTGTAACCCATTATGTTCCTCATCGTACATTTTGCACTATCATAACATGTGCATCACCAGTAGTGCACATATCTAACCACCAATAACAGTAGTTTTTTTCATTATGGAAACTTTATTGGCCTATCAATTTTAATCTTAAAGCAACATACACTTTAAATGACACCAAAGAGTAATGTTTATATATGGATAAGAATTCCTATTGTAGGTGGAATTTCATTCAATTGGATCTCTATCTTATTCTCTTTGCTATTTCATATAAAGATAAAAAAAAAATGTCAATATGATAGTGGATGCATGAATATCTAACAGATCTAAATTAAAGTGTAGACATATACATACATATGTATATTGGTTCCGTTGTTTCGCCACACCTCTGGAATCGTTACTTAACAAATGCAAAAGCTTTCTAGGAGCAACACGAAAACTATGAAACCCCAGTGGGAAAATAATTCGATAACGAAGCAAGAAAATCTGTCAAAGCATTAGCTTCACAATAGACGTGGCAAAACTGAATGACTCAATCTCTACGAAGGAAGCCTTGACATTTTGATAGCAGGCTAAAGAGCGGAGGATGCACACTCGAGATGCTACTATTGATCAAGATGACAACAAGATCCGAATCAATCTCCACCTCCAAGACGCCCATATCCCAAACCTTATAAAGACCCGTACATAGACCCCAAAATTTGGCCATCGGAACTGAGCAACTATTGAATTTTTAACAAAATCCCTTCATAAACTGGTCGTACTCATCCCGAACAAGTCGACCAGCCGTAGCGTACCTATATTGAATGAAAACGGCACCGTATTAAGCTTGACATAACCTGGTGCAGGATGTCTCCACAAAACCGAAATGCACGTCTTAATAGAAAGGATGATTGTTAGCTTTTGATTTGGCCAAAGGTGCAGAGAGAGCATCAATCTGAGCAGCAATGAAAATTGGTCTATTAGCTGGGATCGAACCGTTCCGGAAAGTGTGTTGATTCCTCCATATCCAATACCACCAATGGCACATGGCAAACCAAGTACTCCAAGGAAGTTCATTAGCACGTATCCTAGAGGAAAAACTTAATCCTCTCCGGCACACAAACCTTCCACAGGGCCTTGTAAACTTTCGAGTCCATGGAGCCGTGAGTGATAGTTTGGGTCATTATTTTATGTGCAGATAGAGGTATCAAACGGGGATGACATGTCGGGTTCGGGTCGAATCACAACAGCCTCAGATTGGAATTGAGTCGGGTAAAAACAAGCTTGGTGTTTAAATGGTTTGTTTTGGGCCGCGTCGATTTGGGTCAAGTACCAATTGTTCAAGTTAAAACGGGTTAGCGGTTAACATCGGTTCGTTTCGTGGTGTCAAACGGGGTTGTCGGGTCGAGTTTAGGTCGGGTCACAACATGCTCGGGTTGGAATCAGGTCGAGTATAAATTGGTTTTGTTTTTAAGCGGGTTGTTTAGGATCTACTCAATTTGGGTCGGGTACTAGTTGTTCACGTTGGAACGGGTTATCAGGTAGCCTTGATTCTTGGGCCATAACAAATCGATTTATTTGGTTCTCGGGTCATTTTGGACCGGATTATTTTTAGTTTTTTAATGTGATTAGAGGTGCCAATTAAGTTCGGTTTTGGATGGTACAATTTGTCGAGTTGAATCCGGATTACCTGGTTCGATGACTTAGATCAAGTAGCTTATAAATATAAATTTTTTCCATAAGAACTTATGTGAAGAATTTGACAAAGTTTAGTCAACAAATACTTTTGGTAATCATGTATGAATTATGACCAAGTTTAGACAAAACATCGATTTGACCCAAGTTCAATTTTTTAGAAAACACGGTAACCGAAAGAATGTGTAGCAGTTTTAGTGAAGTTGTTTACAACATATTATAAAATAGAGGTTTCATATATACACCCCCCTAATTATCTAATCAAACACTGAAATTGAGGTAAATATGAATCAAATCAATCATCACAGTGATTTGAATGATAATTTGACAAAAACTTTATTTTACTTTACAATGTTTACATGTATACGTGTATATATTATAAACTTTTTAGCCCCAATTGAGCTTTTCTAAGTGAGTTCACATATTATATATATATAAAAAGCTAATTGAGTTCACATATTTTATATATATATATATATATATATATATATATATATATATATATATATATATTTTGACTATAACACATTTTCTTTAATAATTTAACTCGGATGTCTTTGATTAACCGGGTATAAAAACAAATCAAATATATAAATTAATATTATTACAATAGGTCCAAATCGAACCGAAAAAAAAAGAAGATTTTTTGTGAAACCTTGGACTAAAAACCAAACCTATAAATATCGGTTGATTTGGACCAAAAAGCCGAAAATTTGAAAATATTTTGACCGAAAATTGAACCTAATAGAGACAATTTCGATTTTGAAGCTAAACGAACCTAAAATTTAATACGCTATAAACATTAAAATAATTAAATAAAAAGAACAATAAAAATCAAGTATAATCATTATTCATCCATCCTTCCAAAATATATAACAAATATGAAATATTCAAATTGAATAATGAAATCGCAATGTAAAAAAACGAGAATAACCCTTGAAAATTCATAAATCCACACTCTTCTAAAACATAAAGATGTTACCCGCCAGCAAAAAAATTTTCAAAAACCAGCCCTAACGAAGTTACGCGTTAGCAATTGTCTAAATGTTAACCCAATAAACTGCCGGTGATGTATATATATTCTTATTTTATGAGTGTAACATATGTTCTCACTTGTTTCATCACGATCTTAGCGGTTTTTCATCCAAAAAATATAAATTTCGTCTTGTCCCACCAAAAATATCCGGGAAAAAATATTTCTAATTAGTCAGAAGAATCATTAAGTGTTACTGAAACACAATGTTGAATATTTTTAATTACTCGAATCACTTATGAGATTAGTTAATAATAAGAATTAATAACCGTTCAATTTTATAAATTATTCTAACTAAGATTAATTAATCAATAAAATTATTGACCGTAAAAAAAGTAATTGTACCCTTAATACATAATTATATGGATAAAATTAAAATTAATATTCAAAGTTAAAGTCAAGAAACACATCAAATATCAGTCAACAAACAAAATCAAAATCTAAGTAGTTTGTGTCTGAAAGATCAAAATCAAATTAAGGATTTAAGGTTGTTATATAATCGATTAATCACTTTCATTATTGGTGAGTATTTATAATTTTAGATTCGTCTCTTATGTGGTGGATTCAAGTTTTTGTGTGTTCCAAAACCAAGAAAAACGGGTTTAAGGGGAATTTATTAAAATTGTCGATCTAAACTATCGCACCACCACGTTCAGATGTTACGAATCAATGAATGGACCTAAACGGATTGTATCCCTGCACATAGATTATATAATTTATATCCTCATTTTTTAAAATATTATTTATTATTCTTGATAATTTACGAAAAATTTAAATTTAGTTTCTTTTTATTTACGTTTCATATACGTATATTTTTAATTTGAAAATTTATGTAGACTTATATTTTTAATCTGAAAGTTTATATCTTTAATTTATATTATATATTTATATATTATATTCATTGTATTATATATATATATATATATATATATTATGTTGAATAAAACATACAGTTACATTATTCATTGTATTAAATTTTTATATGTTCAATTTATATATATATAAATATACATGTTTCATATTATTATTAAATATATATATATATATATATATATATATATATATATATATATATATATATAATATGTACAATCTTCAATTTAAATATGTTTTTTATATCTTATATATATTGACATGGTCATTAAAAATAGGGGCAGCATTAAAAATAAAAATACAAATTCAAAAAGTAAAGTACTGAGGCAGCAGAGAGTGGACGCTTGGAGGTTAATCAAATCAGTCAGTCTAATCAAAATTTAGGGTGCATTATTTTGGGGTGTAATTAAGTTGGGGCATAAAATATAGTACGACTTATTTATAAAAAAAAATATGTTATTAGTGTGATGTTGAATGTTAATTAAGTTGGTTGAACTTGTTCCAATTATTGAGGTACGTGATTTCAACACTTAGGATTCTTTAAATTTACTTACATATTGTTATCATTATTATTATCTCTTTAATTCATTTATTTTCATATCCTAAGACTTAAGAGATGAATTTCTTCTTTTTTTTAAAATTAGACATACAAAATTGATAATTTGGTGTCTAATTGACTAGTTATATTATTACGATGCTAATTGCTTCCTTTTGTTTTATGTGATATGTACACCTTATATTAGAGATTACTTGTAGAACAATGATGGTTCAAACATTTTGGTTATATGGATCGGTGATGTAGCTTTTTATATACATTTAAACTTAGAGTTACATAGCACCGCTTGTATCAAGCTTGAAGACGTAAACATATGTAACTTAAACTTATCATTTTGTGATGACTTCGTCTCCAATTCTCCATATGAATTTATGAGTTCCACTTAATTTTGTTAGAATTGTTGATGTTCTAAACATGATATTGAATGTTATTTAGGTAAACTTGTTTAATCAATTTATGCATTAAATATAATAGGTGTATGACTAATTTATTTGCAAATGATCATATTTGTGAAAAAAATACTATCTATTTTTTCTTTCTTGATAAATCATGTCAAAATATCAATATAATTCAAAATTCTATTTCTATTAATTCAAATTGAATAATTTCTCATTTTGTAAGAGAAAAATAAATGATGATAACTTAACATATTCTATACATACAATGAACTTATGATACATAAAAGTATAATTGATTTAAAAATTTCCGGTTTTAGTTATGTAAATTTTTTATCAGTTTACTCAGAATTCGCAAGTCATTTTGGCTCGGATTACTTCATAGTTCATACTATCATTTCATATTACTTTAGATTTTTTAAGGTTATCTAGTGTTGGGTTACTTTGGGCTGTCGGGTTATTTCGGATGGGGTTACTTCGGGCTATCGAGTCATTTTGGGTTGGGTTACTTCAGGTTGTCGGGTCATTATCGGGTCATTCTACTTGTGTTTTATCAAGTCTGAGTCATTTTTGGGTTCGCCTCTTTGGGTTATTTATTATTTTGGCTTAAATCGATTTCAAGCGGATAAATTCCGTGTATTTTCTTTTTTTTTTTAAAAAAAATTTCGGGGCCAATTTGGGTCCGTCGGGCAAGCTTCATGGGTCGGTTCATGTTTTTTTAGCTCTATGTGCAAAGGTGACCAAGAGATGAAATCCGAGATGGGGGGTTCATCATTCAAGCTGAAAGCAGTTATCTTCAGTAACATGCCAATCCTATCCGGAGGTATCGCTCCAATACTTATAAATCAAACCGGGCCAGGAGAATCCAATGGGTGTAGAGACGACAAATTAAATAAGAGGTAGTTCAAGCATCATGTGTCGGTCCAGAATTTGATGCTTTCACCATTCATCACAACTTATTTACAACCCTTTATGAGGAGCGGATGTTTATCCCAAAGAAGACCTTTCATCCTCGGAGAACCAAGTTCGTGCAGAGAGGCGTCCAATAGATCTCTAGCATAGTTCAAACCGTATTTATGTGCAATCAAAGAGGCCACGATGAATCATTGTTGTAAATCAATCTCAGGATAGCTTACCACGGGCAATAAGATTTTGAACAATAACTCTGCGTATGCCTAGTCCGCAATCATTATTGGGTGTCTATATATCATAACAAGCAATAAGATGGATGTGGCTTCTTTCCTCCGACCCAATCAAGAGGAAATTACGGCATATAATATCCATCTCAAAGAAAATGAACACCGATATTTTCATACATCTCATGAGGTGAGACGGGAAAGAACACAATATATATTTGGCAAGCGTTAGGGTCCAATGAGGTTAGGAGTCTTCCTTGATAAGAGGCTAGTCTAGCGTTTGGTTTGTCTATAAAAAAAATCGACAATTAGAGTTAGATAGGCGATTGTATCGTATGGGCATACCAAGGTATTTCAAAAAATCAAATGAAATACGGAGACCGGCCGCATATTATAAGATTTTTTTAAAAGGACTTGTTACTTTCAATACCGAAGCCTTAAAAAAATCGATGAGGCAATTTTCACGATTTTGACTTGAGCAATGGAAGCCTCCACATACAAGACGATATCATCAGCGAAGAAAACATGACAAATTTTCGGACAACCACGCTTAATTCTAATGGGTTTACGTTGACCGTGTTCAATGAGTTCTTGAGTGGAGTGACTGAGTCTTTCAAGGTAAAAGGATTAAGAGATAAAGAGGATAAGGATCTCCTTGTCTAACCCCCTAGAAGGTGTAAAGCTCTTAGAAACCTCCCAATTCCATATATTTCTCATGGAAGGAGAGCGTACACACCACATAAGTCTTGGGGTCCACTCATCCGGGAGGCCTAAAAGTTGACACATGTATTAGAGAAACTCCTAGTTCAGCCTATCAAATGCGTTCTCCAAATCATCCTTAATACATCATCCATCCCCCTCTTCTTCCTAGCCATGAAGGGCACAATCGTTTGAACGACAACTATATTATCTTCAATCATTCTGTCAGAAATAAAGCTACTCTAAAAAGGACTGACCACTCGGTCTATAATAGGTTGAAGCCTAGTGACTATCAGTTTGGAGATGAGTTTGTAACGACGTTGCACAATTCGATGGGCCTAAACTTAGACATATGGTCAGGACATGGCCTTTTGGGAATTAATGAAAGAAGAGTATCACTAAGCCCAAAAGGCTTAGTACCGGTCTCAAAAAATATGAGTATACACCTGCATACCAAATAATCAACAACCTCCCACCAATGTTTCAGGTAAAAACGACTTGGAACCCGTCACAGCCATGCACCTTAAAAGAACCCATTTTATGTAGTGTGGACTTCATCTCATCTAGTGTTGTTGGTCGTTATCGGGTCATTCTACTTGTATTTTATCAAGTCCGGGTCATATTCGCCTCAAAGCGTGCGTGCAAATAAGTTTTAATTTATAAAACTGAAACAAAAGCAAGCGAACCCGCAGTGTACGGATTGACGTAGTTAAGCAAGTATTCCAGAGTATCGAACTCAGGGATTTGGTGAGTCAAATTCAGTTCGAATAATCGAGCAAGTAAAAGTATAAAAGCTTTGCAAATATTGGGGAAAACAGCAACCCTAAAGATCCAGGTATCCAATTGTGGCAATCAATTCAAGATATTCTATAGATATAAGGACAGAGTTGAGGTTGCAAAGGTATAACTAAGGTAAGGTTATGTACGGTGAAGTTCCAAAACCTTATATGTCTAACCCAAAGACTCTCTCTATAAAGGTTGTTGAGGCTGCAATATAGAAAGGATCAAAGGACAAGAATTAATCTCAAATACTCATGCCCAAACCCAAGGAATCAAAATAAACTAAAACGGTTAAGATTGTGACACTCGAAACCGAAATAGAGGATGTTGAGTCTCACTACTACCTAGAAAAAGCAAGCCAAGGCTAGGTTAAAGCAAATCTTTAACTTTGGATTAAAGCAAAAGCAAAAGTCGTAAAATAGAGAAAATCACGGCTAGATCTTGAGATTCCACCGCCGTGGAATTCAAGAACAGACCGTGGTTTAGGGTGTCGAAAAGGTTTCTCACACTCTCAGGATCCAATCTGTTTAAGTTCGATCTATCATCATCTAAGCCACAACTATCTACCCTTCACCTTAAAATTGCTAAAGGGTTTTAGCCAATAATCATCATCATGATATCAAAAATCAAATTTAAAAGAGAAAAGCCCAATAACCGTCGCTGATGTGGCAAATATGACACGTCACCTTCTTCATGGAAATCACGGTCTCATAACTTTCTACGACCGTGGTTTAGACTGTGTAACTTTCTGTTGTGCTCCAAACTCACTTTCCACGATCCAATGCCAAGTCCACGGCCGTAATTTAGGGCGTGGAAATCCAAATTCTTGTGAAAGCCTTAATTTCGTGATGTTCTTCACTCAAGCTCCTTCCTTAACTTCTCCAAAGCATCTCTTTGCTATCAAGCATGATCAAATACTCCTTTCCTTCCACATTTTGCTCCAATTCAAGCCCTTATTCACCTATAAACAAAACAAAGCTAGTGTAGATCTCTATATTGACAAAGTGGGTGAATGAGCTCACAAATACTTCAAACTCATATCTATGTACACATAAAAGAGGGAAAAACAACTAAAACAAGTTCCTAAAATATAGTCATATTTCACGCTAACAAAATACTCCATACTTGTCACTTGCTTGTCCCCAAGCAAGGTTTTCAAAAGCTTAGAACATAAGGTAGAATGAAATATGAATGCAAAACAAAACAAAACAATCTTCTTGATAATGTGCTTCTAATCAATAGATCATCCTCAAATCTTGCTTCATTCATCCTTGAAAACGTTCATACACATAAACCAAGATATGCAAAGCAAAGGAACTTCATAAACTGCATAAACTTTAAGACAAACATCATAACCTTCAAGAATTGTCAAAATCAAGCATGTGAAACTTCAATTTAGATCACCAAGTCAAATAACATTCTTATGATCTCAAGGACTTTCAAGTAAGGCCAAGAATACGGAAAAGGTGGGAAAACTTGTAAAGGAATGTGGTGTATGAATCCGGGAAGAAGGAACAACACAAACTCTTTTCTTTTCACCATTTGAACTAACCACCAACTTCGAGCTTTGCTCTAGACTTTTTGCACATAATTTTTCGACTTTACTTTTGGAGTTATGGACAGCGGTGCACAAAAACCGAAGCGTAGGAGATTGGCGTTTCTCAATTTCGAGATGCCTCAAACCCTTGATGCACATACCATGATCCGTTAGGAATATCGTTCAATCCGACTTTGGCAAGACACAAACACCCGGCTATGTGAATGGTACCGAGTTACTCATCATCAAGATTGACTTCCCCAAATCTATATTCTCCTACACTTTGAATTCAACAATTTCTTTCATTGCCCTCCCACATCAAACATGCCAAATTCAACTCTTCCTAAATCCCGGATAGGTAAAGGAGGCAATTATTTTCATTGAGGGGCTAAATGATCAAAGAAAGAAGTAAGAAAATCGAGGTGCCTTAATCATCTCATAAGGAAGTATAAGAACACATATTGTGATTTCAACCTTCATTTCTCAATATGATTTAGATAAAAACTTTCACATTATGAAACTTGCAAGAAAGGATAAACAACATACTCAATCTCTTCACAATTCATAATTCAATTCAAGCATACAATTGTCATCAAAGACTCATTCCACAAGTAGATTCATCATAGAAATCATCTCTAATCTTAGAAGCACAAAAGTTTTTAAAATTTTCAAATTTTTATGGGTTTTTCAAGGCCTTTTTCATGCAATGCAATAATGAAATGTGTGACAATGAAAGGAAACATGCAAGTGTTCATAGACATAAGCAAACAAAGTGAGTAGAGTTATTACAAACGATAGTCGCACCCCACCCCATACTTGAAATACACATTGTTCTCAATGTTCAAAATAAATAAAGAAAAGAAAAGAAAAGCAAAAGATACTCACTAATGGCGGTGGAGCGGCTCTAACTGGCAAGTCATCTCATTATCATCACTGGGAAGGCGGCGGCGGGAATGGATAGAAGTCCGAGCTGAAGTTCTGCCCAAACTGCTGGCGGTAGACGTCCCTCAAGATACGGGCATTCTCCTGGCGCTCTACGTCATGGGCCTGCTGATGGATCTCTAGATCTCCCACTCTCCTTGAAAGATCGGTCGCCCACTCCGGTAACTGCGAATACCAACCGGCGGCTGGCCATACCATGCTGGAGCGTCCTGAGGAGGAGTCAATGCCACCGGTGGATGATCATACCATGGAGGAGGAACTCCCATCCATGATGGATGCTCTCTATATCAAGCAGGTGGAGTCTCCATCCATTTCGGCGTCTCACTCACACTAGCCCTGCGTGAAGAAGAGGAACCGGAAGGTCTAGAAGGGCGGGGAGATCGCCTAGGCGGCTCCGGGAAGTCGGCCGGATGGTCCGGGAATGTACCAAAATCATGCTCAGCGCCTCCTACATCATGATCATCTCCTCCTCCCATCTCTTCATCATCATCCTCAGCTGGAACCTCATCCGGTACATATGGAGGAGCTACAAGTCTATTGGCATGCATGGGTACAAAGGTCTCCTTCCAATTGTGGCGGCCTAGCATGATGGAGTACTCGGGAAGCCATGGGATACCTCTACCACCTCTCTCCTCCCAGGGCATAGCAGCGGTAGGTGGAGCTCGATGTCGAGGGAAGATGATACCTCTAGTCATAAGCCCATTGAGACCCAAAGGTCTCGCCGCTATCCTAGTACATGCGGAGTAGTCTATCCCCAACTGATTAGCGATGTGAGTCACCATACCCCATAACCTATGTTCCTGGCCTTTTTGTTCTTCAACTTACTAATGGCGGAGGCAAGGAGGGTGGCACAATCGGCGGATCTACCGGTAAGCATGCAATAGAGGAGGAAAAGCTCATCGGTCTTGATCTTTTGTGGGGTCTTGGTCCTAGGGAAAAGACATTCCGAAAGGACTCTATGGGCTATCTTCAAGGCTAAGTGGTAGATGAGCTTAACCTTGGTGTCGGCCGGTTGCCAACGATCCTCACTAGCATATATCATAGCAATATCCTCCCAAAAATCTTTAGCATACACTCCTCCGGGAAATCTACCATTGAAACTCTCATGGAACCCAAAGAAGGTTCCAAACTGAATGATGGAGAACTCGTAGTTTTGCTCCATTAGCCTAAAGGAGACCGTTCGGTTAACGTTGCTATGCTCAAAGGAAGTCACAAACTCCCTTGTTATCTCCTCATAAGCATCTTTTCTAATGACGGAGAAGATGATCAATCCGGCTCTATCTAAGAGCCAAGTCAAGTCATTCACCACATTGAGCTCCTCAAGCTCCTCTAGGACAAGGTATCTAGGTCCTATGATTGGCCTCTTTTCAATCCTTTCTAAGGCTCCTAGGTAATCCTCATGGATTCTAGAAGGTGGTGGTAATGGTGGTTCACTAGGAGGGGGTTGGGAAGAGGAGGAACTATCACCTTTTTGCTTCTTGTTCCTACTTGACTTTCTCCTAAACATTTTTCTCGACAACAGAAAAAACCACGGTCTGTTCTTGGTTTTCCACGACCATGGAATTGTACGGAACCGTGGTTTCGGTCTGTCTCTCTCAAATATCAGCAATTTCACACCAAAATCAACAATCACAGCCCTAGACTAATTCCAATTCCAATTTCGTTCAGTTCTCCTAAAATCTTGCGAAGAAATTGAACCAAATTGACAAAGAAGAGAAAAGGGAGTAAAAACCTAGGTTTGGATCTTTCAAATCCAAATTCCTTCTCCAATGTGGATTGTTCACTCAGTTTGTTGCTTGGATCTTGTAGATGATTGAAAATGCTCCACTTTAGGTTGAAGAATCGATCGAATCGGACTCCGGATGAAGAATTACGGGATGAGGAAAGGTGGCGGTGATTTTTGGGCGTTGAAAGGGGGTTTTGTTATGTTTTTGTGAAGGAAGGTGGTTTATATAGTGGCCGTAGTTTTTTGGAAAACCACGGTCACTCGAGGCATTCCACGGCCGTGGAAATGTACGGACCTGTAGTTTTTCTCTGATTTGTGTCAAATTTTGGGAAATTACAGCCACTTGTTACTTCCACGGCCGTGGTTTTGAGTGTGGAAGTCTCTGTTGTGTGCCAAAATCCAAGTTTCGTCAATTCCTTCTAACTTTTTCTTCCTTCCTTTGCCCATTCCTTATTCCTACATCCAAAAACATAACATACCGGGAGGTATCGAGGGGAAAACAAAACAAAAACAACTAAACTAAACTAGTCTAAGAAAGAAAAACAAAAATATAAGTGCAATACCTTGGGTTGCCTCCCAAGAAGCGCTTGTTTTGGATCCGTAGCTAGACCGTTCCTGAGTTTATTCGAGGACAATCGGAGCGATTTACTCAACTGGGAGCTCTGGTGAATACTTCTTAAGTCGTTGGCCATTCACCTTGAAACTTCCGCTCTTTTTACCCCATACTTCAACTGCGGCATGGGGAAAAACACGCTTAATTAGATAAGGTCCAGTCCAACGAGATTTAAGCTTACATGGAAAGAGCCAAAGTCTCGAATTGAAGAGAAGAACTTGATCTCCTTCTTTGAGGTCCTTTGGAATGATATGCTTATCATGCCAACACTTTGCCCTTTCTTTGTAAATCTTGGCGTTCTCATAGGCGTTCAAGCAGAGTTCTTCAAGATCGTTAAGGTCCAAGAGGCGCGTCTTGCCCGCTTCCTTCATGCCGAAGTTCAACCACTTCACAGCCCAGTACGCCTTGTGTTCTAGCTCTACCGGGAGATGACAAGACTTTCCATACATAAGGTTGTATGGTGTTGTACCTATGGGAGTCTTGTATGCAGTCTTATACGCCCATAGCGCATCATCTAGTTTCAAAGACCAATCCTTTCTTGTCTTTGATACCGTCTTCTCAAGGATGTCCTTGATCTCTCTATTCGAAATCTCCACTTGCCCACTTGTTTGTGGATGGTAGGGAGTGGCGATCTTGTGAGTCACCCCATACTTAGCTAGTAGAGTTTCGAATCGTCGGGCAATGAAGTGTGAACCTCTGTCACTAATGATGGTCCTTAATGTCCCAAACCTTGGGAAGATAGTTCTATTAAATAACTTGACAACAACCATGGCATCATTAGTTGGAGAGGAAATAGCTTCAACCCATCTCAAAATATAATCTACAATTAGAAGTATGTATTGGTTTCCGCAAGATGACGGGAAAGGTCCCATGAAGTCGACATCCCAAACGTCGAAGATTTCTACCTCCTGAATGTTGTTTAGAGTCATCTCGTTTCTCCTAGAGATATTTCCTGTTCTTTGACAAGCATCGCAACAAGAAACGAAGGTTTGTACATCCTTAAATAAAGTAGGCCAAAAAAATCCGGATTGCAATACCTTAGCGCTAGTTTTATTGGAACTAGCGTGTCTTCCACAAGGAAGTGAATGACAATGACGAATGACGCTTTGCATTTCGTGTTCCAGCACACATCTCCTAATGATGCCGTCGGGACCTCTCTTGAAGAGTAGAGGTTCATTCCAAAAGTGTTGCCCGACATCCTTAAAGAACTTCTTTCTTTGTGTATAGGATAATCCGGGAGGTATTTCTTGACAAACCAAGTAATTTACAAAATCAGCAAACCAAGGTTCGTTACCTCTAGATATCTTGTCGATGCACTCCTCTATGATGTGTAAGTGCTCATCTGGGAAGGAGTCATCAATGGGTAGATCGTCGTCTTCAATGTATGGTAGACGACTCAAATGATCTGCAACAGAATTTTCCGAGCCTTTCTTGTTGCGGATCTCTAGATCGAATTCTTGTAGGAGAAGAATCCATCTAATCAGCCTTGGTTTTGCATCCTTCTTGGCGAGTAAATACCGGATCGCTGAATGGTCCATTTATACAATCACCTTCGCTCCTACAAGATAAGAACGAAACTTTTCAAATGCATATACAATGGCTAAAAATTCTTTCTCAGCTGTGGCGTAGTTGAGCTGTGCTTCATCTAGCGTCTTGCTAGCATAATAGATGGCATGAGTCCAGCCTTCCTTCTTTTGCCCCAACACCGCTCCAACAGCTACGTCACTTGCGTCACACATAACCTCGAACGGGAGATTCCAGTCCGGAGGTTGGATAATCGGGGCTGAGATGAGAGCTTCCCGGATCTTATAGAAAGCATCTAAACAATCATGCGAAAAATCAAAAACTGCATCCTTCATCAATAGATTAGTTAGCGTTTCGAAATATTAGAAAAGTCCTTGATGAATCTTCTATAAAATCCAGCATGTCCTAAGAAACTTCTTATCCCCTTCACCGAAGATGGAGGAGGAAGTTTCTCTATAGTCTCTATCTTAGCTTTATCTATTTTGATCCCTCTTTTAGAGATCAAGTGTCCTAGTACAATGCCTTCCTTAACCATGAATTGACACTTCTCCCAATTAAGAACTTGGTTAGTGTCTTCACACCTTTGTAACACAAGAGAAAGGTTAGAAAGACAATTATTGAATCAGGAACCATAAACAGAAAAATCGTCCATAAAAACCTTCATGATTTCCTCAACATACTCGGAGAAGATGGCCATCATACACCTTTGAAAGGTGGCTGGAGCGTTGCAAAGTTCGAATGGCATCCTCCTATAAGCAAACGTACCCCACGGGCACGTGAATGTGGTCTTCTCTTGATTGTCCGGGTGGATCGGAATCTGGAAGAAACCACTATAACCGTCAAGATAACAAAAATAGGAGTGTTGTGCTAACATCTCAAGCATTTGATCTATGAATGGTAGCGGGAAGTGATCCTTCCTAGTTGCATTGTTCAGCTTGCGATAGTCAATGCACATCCTCCATCCTGTCACGGTTCTTGTAGGAATGAGCTCATTGTTCTTGTTAGTGATAACCGTCATTCCTCCTTTCTTTGGGACAACTTGAACGGGGCTCACCCACTTGCTATCGGAGATAGGATAGATGATACCTGCATCAAGTAACTTAAGAATTTCCTTCTTAACAACCTCCTTCATGATCGGATTTAATTGTCTTTGAGGTTGTCTTGAGGGCTTGAAATCTTCTTCCATTAGAATCTTGTGCATGCATAGAGATGGTTTAATTCCTACAATATCCTCTATGGTGTAACCTAAGGCCTTTTTATGTTTCCTTAAAATAATCATTAGTTTCTCATGTTCATCTTCACTTAAATCGGAACTAACAATTACGGGAAAAGTAGAATTAGTTCCTAGAAATGCATACCGAAGATGTGTGGGAAGTGGCTTCAATTCCATTGCTATTGATGCCTTTGATGAGTCTTAAGGTGTGTCCGACGCTTCCTTAGAAGTCTCTAAGGGTTTAGGAGTGATTGAAGAAGACTCAAGAGCATTTGTGGAAAGAACGGAATTGTTCTCAGAAATTCCCAAAATTACGGCACCACTGTTACTTCCACGGCCGTGGTTTTGGGCGTGGAACTCTCTGTTGCTCTCAAAATAGCAGTTTACGGCCAATTTTGGTGAAACCACGGCCGTGGAATAGCACGACTGACCGTGGTTTCTCACGTTTTCTAAGCCATCGTATAATTTTTCAAACTCTTCCTCTTGTACTTCCTTTAGCTCTTCCAAGGCTTCAATCTCAACATTGCATTCCTCTTCCTCTCCCTTTTCCATGATGCTCATGGCTATGACCTTTTGTAATGGATCTTTGAATAGAATCGAGCTCACTTCCTCTCTAGATGCTTCCTCGTCATAGATATTGAACATATCCTCTCCAAGAGATGACTCTTTCACCAAAGTTGAGAGAACAAACTCAACCTTCTCTTCTCCTATGTCGAAGGCTAGTCTAGCGTTCTTGCAATACACCATGCAACCGGATATTGCAAGAAACGGTCTTCCGAGTATGATCGGTGATAACACGATTTATGACTTAGGTTTAGGTAATCATTTAGATAGATTTCTCACTCATTCATGCATGGTTTAACACTAGTTCACGACGTTTGCACTCAATTCACGTATTTTGTCGAGATAGACGTCTACACGGACTTGTGCATTGCTTTGTAGGTATTTTGGGAGATTTAGGAGCTAAATCGATACGTTTGAGGATCTTTCATCGAGATGACACACCCTCGGGCTCATTAGGATGCAAATTAGAGGCTAAGGAGGACTCATGGAACCTTGCCAACACAAGCCATGCACCAAATCGAAGCTTAATGATCAAAGGCAAAGCTGAAGGTCCAAATCACGGTTCACTAACAAACCACGGCTGTGATTCTACCCGTGGTTTTTTCCAGGTTTTCGTGACAGCTGTGCCACGATCTCTTGGCCAGCTCTTGCAAAGTTGTAGTATAAAAGTGGTCTTGCATTGGCTGAGAGAATCATCTTGGAGCAGCTCTCCATTATCCACTATCATCCAATCAAAAATACTCTCTCAACAAGAAGATTCTTTGGAGGAGAAGGAGAAGGAGGCTACCATTGGAGAAGAGCTTAATTGGAGAAGAAGAAGAGCACACCATTGATAGATTTTGATAGCTTTGTAGTGAAGAATTTCGGAATCGATTTCTAGAGTTGTATGAACCATTTGAACCTTCTTTAAGAAGGGTTGTGAGTCATTCTAATTCCATTTTTCAGCTTGGTTTTGTTTACTTCTCTTGTTCATCTCTTTCTCTTCATTATCTTGCAAATAGAAGCCATGATTTTATGTTTGATGATTTTGATTGCTATGATGAATGTTGTAGGCTAAATAGATGTGATTCAAGGGTAAGGAAGGAATGGTTATGGCTGGGACTATGATAGGTTGGACTTAAATTAGCCCTTGTATGACTCTCTTGCTTGGACGTAGCTTCTGTTGGAGTCCACGGTTTGCTCTTGCCTTTCCACGGCCGTGGAAGGTGTAGAACAGCCCGTGATTCTCCCTTGTTTGATGGATCTAGCTTTAGATTGTTAGAATGTTGCAATCCTAAGTGTTTGTTGAGTTAAATCTACCCTAGGGTGACCTAGTGTTAGCAACTAAGTGTTAGAAGAGACTTACCCGGTGATTCTACTCTTAGATTTCAAAGATGACAAACCTTAGGTAGTGGTGAGCCTCATAAGCCGCCATTGGACTAAGTGTGCTAGGATAGTTATTTAGGACTAACCCTTTCGAGACTTACCCGGTGAGGATAGGTTAGATTCCTAGATGACAATCCGGTTTGTGTAGAATTCCATCCCTTAGGTTCTTAGAGACTTACCCGGTGATGAGGTCTTGGGGACGGATTAGTGGACCATGAGACCTACCCGGTGATTGATCCCAATCTAGAAACACTTACTCCCAACATGTCATAGTAAATCCAAGGAATGATTAGATAGCTTGAGTCCTATGCCATAACCGGAACTTCCAACCCCTAGAATCCGTTTCTCTCTTTGATCTATATCTTGTTTTAGCTTGATCGTTTGTGTTGATTGTTAGCATAGTTGATTTGTTTATTTCGCATGATTTGTGATCTTTGATTGATCACCGAAAAACCAACCAAAAACATCGAGATTTTCATTTCTTTATTTCTTTCTCTTTTCTTAACCTAGATCTTCACTTGACTTAATCATAAATCGAATCAATCTCACCTTAGTCTTTGTGTTCGACCTCGGAATACTATCCCTACTACAAACGTCCCGTACACTGCGGGTTCGCTAGGAGTTAGGATAAATATAATGAGAATATAAATTTAAAACCCATTGCGTATCACATCCTGAGCGTAACAAGTTTTTGGCGCCGTTGCCGGGGACTAGGTCTAGATTGAGTCTATTTTGTGATTGTTTGTAGTGTAGATCTTTCTTGTTGCTTTTGATCTCTCTTTGGTTTGTGTCTTTGCTTTTCAGGACATCTCACTCTTTAGGTGTATGCGAAGATATCGTGGCAAGGATTTAGCTCCATTCGATCCCGAACCGGAGAAAACCCTTAGATCTAGATCCAAGAGCATTAAAAAGGGGAAAGAGATGGCCGGAAGAGATCTCCAAGCTGAATTGGATGAGGCTTTAGAGCAAATTAGGATAAGGGATGAAGCTTTGGAGAATGAAAGGAGGCTTGCCAATGAGAGGCAAGAGGCAACTAGGAGGGAGATTGAGGAGATTAGGCAAGCTCTTGTGCAAAGAGAGCTTAACCGTCAACAACCTCCTCCACCTCCACCACAACCGCAGCCGGCGGCGGTGAATATTAGGGTTGTGCCCATTGCTATGGAAGAGCCACAAACGTTGGGGCAACGTATGGATCCGGCACAAAGAGCACACCGTCCGGGTGTGAACTTAGGAGATCCCGCAGCCCATGATTACGAGCTCCGCCCTCAAGTTCTACAAATGATCCGGCATAATCAATTTGGAGGGATGGAAGGAGAGTCTCCTCATCAACACTTGATGAATTATGAGATCTTGATGGAGACTCTTAGACCGCCAAGATTGGAGAGCAACAACCATAAGCTTAGGGATTTTTCCTTCTCTCTTAAGGATAAAGCCTTGGCTTGGTATCAATCTATTCCACAAGGGCGAGTTGGTACTTGGGAGGAGATGACAACCGAGTTTTTGACTAAGTTCTTCCCACCTTCCAAGACTACTGAATTAAGAGGGAAGATCAATGCCTTCGTGATGAAGGATAGAGAGAGTTTATTCAAGTCTTGGGAGAGGTTCAAAGATCTTCTCCTAGATTGTCCACACCATGGCATACCGAAAATTGAGCTATTGGAGATCTACTTCAAAGGACTTGACAAAGATAGCCAATTCAAGCTCCAATCTCTTTCCGGTGGGACTTTTATGGAGAAGCATGTAGATGAAGCTTGGGAGTTTGTGGAGAAACAAGCTCTAGTTATTGAGAAATACTCCCATAGGAAGAGTGAAGGGAGAAAGGCGGGAGCATACGAGGTGAGTGAAGTCACCATGAGCAATTTCAAGCTTGACGCCATCAACAATGAATTGAAGTCTTTGAGGGAGTTGTGTGCTACAACCTTGAAGAATCAAGCAACTCCTCAAGTGCTTCCACAAGCTAATTTGTCTTCCAAGGAAGAGGATGCGAATTACATGGGAAGGGGCAATTACAACAACTACCAAGGCCCAAGGAACTTCAACAACAACCGGCAATTCAACAATTACCGGCCTAACCATAACCATCCCGGGTTTTCCTACTCTAACCCGGATGGAGCCTTGAACCCTCCCGCTTCCACAAGCACAACTCCACCACCAAAAGCTTCACAAGAACCTCCACCCGGATTTACTCAACCTCCAAAGGATAGGACCGAAATGATGTTTGAGCAATTGCTTGGAAGGTTGAGTGGTCTTGAGAGCACGGTGACTTTAATTTCTAAAGCTGAAAAGGTTTTGGAAGCACAAGTGTTCTAAAAGGCGGGTGAAGCCCATAGAGATCCGGGAAAGCTTCCCGGAAGGACCGAAGACAACCCAAGAGGCCAAGTGTTGGCTATCACTACAAGGAGTGGGTTGAGCATGAAAGATCCTTTGCCCAAGGAGAATGCTAAAGGGAAACAAGTGGTGATAGAGGAAGAGACTTTGCAAAGAGATGGAGGCAAGAGCAAGGATGTTGAGCCAACTTATGTGGCACCGCCTCCATACAAGCCACCACTACCGTTCCCACAATCACGAGCAAGAGCTCGCTTGGACAATCACTTTGGTAAGTTCCTTGAACTAATGTCTAAATTGCATATTAACATTCCGTTCATGGATGCTATTTTAGGAATGCCGGCATATGGTAAGTTCTTGAAAGAGATACTCTCCAACAAAAGGAAGTTGGAGGAGTATGGGGAGATAAGAATGACCAAGAGATCTTCGGAATTGATCCAAACAATGAAGGAGGAGATGCCTCCCAAGCTAAGAGATCCGGGTTCCTTTTGTGTTCCAATTGGAGTGGGAGATGTGAAGTATGAAGCCCTTTGTGATCTTGGAGCAAGTGTAAGCATCATACCGCTTGCGCTTTGCAACAAGGTTGGGCTAGGAGAGCCAAAACCGGTCAAGATGACCCTCTATATGGCGGATCGATCCATCACTCATCCGGTTGGGATCTTAGAAGACATCCCGGTGCAACTAGGAGGATTCTATGTGCCAATCGATTTTGTTGTCTTGGATATTCCGGCGGACTATCCGGTTCCCATCATCTTAGGAAGACCTTTCCTAGCCACCTCCGGATGCCTAGTGGATTGCAAGAATGGGACTCTCTCCTTCAACATTGGAGAAGAGAACATCAAGTTCAAGTTGTCCACAATGATGAAAGGGCCAACCCTTGATGAGGATGTCTTCAACATAGTCGAGCAAGAGGAATCTAGAGAAGTTGTGAGCTCGATCTTGATCAAGGATCCCTTGGAGAAGGTTCTTACCTTAAGTATGATGGAGGAAGGTGTTGAGGAGGCTTGCAATGAAGAGATCAAGGCCTTAGAAGCATTAGAAGAGGAGACAAGGGCTCAAATTGAAGAAAACGAAGAGCTGCCGAACAGCTGCAAGTTCCACGGGCGTGGAATGGGTTCCACGGCCGTCAAACTCTCTGTAAAGCCCCAACAAGCAGGCTTGGAAACTTCCACGGCCGTGGACTTGGAGCAAACCGTGGAGTTGGCCGTGGTTTCCCCTGAATCAGCCCTTGGTGATGATCAAGCTTCTAGGAGCCATGAAGAGCCTTCATTTGCTTTGGATTCATCTCATCCAACCTTATTTGGATCGTCTACACTCGATAAAGGTCCTCCTAAACTTGAACTCAAACCCCTCCCCTCTCAGTTGAAGTATGCTTTTCTTGGTGATAACTCTACATATCCGGTGATTGTTAATGCATGCTTGAGTGATGATGAACTTGCTAAGTTGTTGCATGAACTAAGATTGCATAGGAAAGCCATTGGCTATACTATTGATGATTTGGTTGGCATAAAACCTTCTTTGTGCATGCATAAGATATTGATGGAAGATAATCATAAACCCTCTATTGAACATCAAAGAAGATTGAATCCTATAATGAAAGAGGTAGTCAAAGAGGAGATCATCAAGTTGCTAGATGCGGGGATTATCTACCCTATCTCGGATAGTAAGTGGGTTAGTCCCGTTCATGTAGTACCTAAGAAGGGTGGGATGACCGTAGTGACCAATGAGAACAATGAACTAATCCCAACTAGGACGGTTACGGGGTGGAGAATGTGCATTGACTATAGGAAGTTGAACATGGCCTCTAGGAAAGATCACTTCCCTCTCCCCTTCATTGACCAAATGCTAGAGAGGTTAGCTCAACATTCTCATTTTTGCTATTTAGATGGCTATAGTGGATTCTTCCAAATCCCTATCCACCCCGATGACCAAGAGAAAACCACCTTTACATGTCCATGGGGTACTTTTGCATATAGGAGAATGCCATTTGGGTTGTGTAATGCACCCGCCACCTTCCAAAGGTGTATGATGGCTATCTTTTTGGAATACATTGAAAATATCATGGAGGTGTTCATGGATGATTTCTCTGTTTATGGTTCTTCCTTTGATAATTGCTTGCCTACTTGTCATTAGTATTGCAAAGATGTGAGGAGACAAATCTTGTCTTAAATTGGGAGAAATGCCACTTCATGGTAAGTGAAGGTATTGTGTTAGGACACTTGGTGTCTAACCGCGGTATTGAGGTTGATAGGGCCAAGATTGAAACGATAGAGAAGTTGCCACCACCTACCTCGGTGAAAGGGGTAAGGAGTTTCTTAGGGCATGCCGGTTTCTACCGGAGGTTTATTCAAGACTTCTCTAAAATTTCTAAGCCTCTCACTAACCTACTAATGAAGGATGTTGATGTCTTTTCCAAAGATTGTCTTGAGGCTTTTTGTAGGTTGAAGAATGCCTTGATCTCCGCACCTATCATGCAACCTCCGGATTGGAGTTTACCGTTTGAGATCATGTGTGATGCAAGCGATGTAGCCGTTGGGGCTGTTTTGGGGCAAAGGAAAGATTGGCGCACTCATGCCATTTATTATGCTAGCAAGACGCTAGATGATGCCCAACTCAATTATGCTACCACCGAGAAAGAGTTGCTAGCGGTGGTGTATGCTTTTGAGAAGTTCCGCTCATATCTTGTTGGAGCGAAGGTCATAGTTTATACGGATCATGCTGCAATCCGTTACCTCCTTACCAAGAAGGATGCAAAGCCTAGGTTGATTCGGTGGATCCTTCTTCTACAAGAGTTTGATTTGGAAATCCGGGACAAGAAGGGATCCGAGAACTCCGTGGCGGATCGCCTTAGTAGACTCCCACCATTGGAGCTTGAAGGAGATGACATCCCGATTGATGACTCATTCCGGGATAAGCAATTGCAAATGGTGGAGGAATGCTTGTTCCAAGTGTCTAGAGGAAGCGAGCCATGGTTTGCCGACATTGTGAACTACTTAGTATGTGAGGAAGTTCCTCCCGGTTTGACATATGCCCAAAGGAAGAAGTTCTTCAAGGATGTGAGGCACTACTATTGGAGTGAACCACTTTTGTTCAAGAGAGGGCCGGATGGAATTTTTAGAAGATGCATACCGGAGGATGAGGTGGAGAGTGTGATCCGCCATTGTCATTCCTTGCCATGTGAAGGGCATGCTAGCTCCCACAAGACATGTGCTAAAGTGTTACAATCGGGCTTCTTTTGCCCAAGTTTGTTCAAGGATGTGCAAAGCTTTGTGGTAGCTTGTGATGCTTGCCAAAGGATGGGCAACATCTCAAGGAGGAATGAGATGCCCTTGAACAACATTCAAGAAGTGGAAATATTTGATGTATGGGGTGTGGACTTCATGGGACCATTCCCTTCTTCATGTGGCAACCTCTACATCCTATTGGCGGTTGATTATGTATCAAGATGGGTGGAGGCAATCGCCTCTCCTACAAATGACGCCAAGGTTGTGGTGCGGTTCTTCAACTGAGTGATTTTCCCTAGGTTTGGTACACCAAGGGTGATCATTAGTGATGGGGGGAAGCACTTCACAAATAGGAACTTTGGAGCACTTTTGGCTAAGTATGGGGTGACTCATAAGGTGACAACACCTTACCATCCCCAAACTAGTGGCCAAGTGGAGATCTCCAACCGGGAGATAAAGGCCATTCTTGAGAAGACGGTATCTAGGACTAGAAAGGATTGGGCTATGAAGCTCGATGATGCCTTGTGGGCATATAGAACCGCTTTCAAGACACCGATTGGCACCACTCCTTACAAGTTAGTCTATGGCAAGTCTTGCCACCTTCCGGTAGAAATAGAGCATAGAGCACATTGGGCCATCAAGTGGCTAAATTTTGATCTCAAAGAGGCCGGAGAGAAGAGGTTGCTTGATATGAACGCACTTGAGGAGATCCGGTTGGATGCATACGAGAATGCCCGGATCTACAAGGAGAGGACCAAGCGGTGGCATGACAAGAGGATCATCCCCAAGGAGTTGAGTGAAGGAGACCTTGTCCTTCTCTTCAACTCAAGGCTGCGGCTCTTTCCCGGAAAGCTCAAATCAAGATGGACCGGGCCATATGTGGTGAAGAAGATCTTTCCCCATGGAGCTATTGAGATAGGAGGGGAGCATTGTGAAAACTTTAAGGTGAATGGGCACCGGTTGAAGAAGTATATCCCGGGAGCTCCGGTGGACATGATTCCCCGCTTTACCTTGAGTAGACGCCCCCGAGTTTGGTCAAGCTAATGACCTTAAAGAAGCGCTTGGTGGGAGGCAACCCATTGGTAATGTTTTCCCTTTCTTGTTTTTGTTTTTGTTTTAGATTTTTCTGTTTTTGTGTGTGTTTTGTGTGCCTTGTGTGTGTGTTAGAGTCTTGGTAGCATTGGAAGCCTTGCTTGGCATGAGAATGATGATGATGAACCCCTCATCAATTATGGGTGGAGCGGACGCGGAACTTGGACGGCTAGCGGTGCCTAGCGCGGGTCCCGACCCCTTGATGAATACTTAGAGCTCTCTACCATGGTTGATAGGATCTACAACATCAATTCCACTTGAGAATCCCAAATACCATAGCAAACCATTTTTACATTGTGAGAACCTTCTTTCACTCTTCTTTACTTCATTTACACATTGGGGACAATGTGTTTCTAAGTATGGGGTGAGGTTTGCATGATCTTTTGCATGACTAGCATCTAGAGTAGTTTCTTTTTGGTCACATGTTTTATATCTTGCATTGTACATACATATTTCGAAAATTCCAAAAAATTCAGAAAATTTAAAAATTTTTGTGCTTTCTAGGCTTGGATATGACCCTAATGATGAATCTTGTCTTGTGGATTGGCTATGGATGACCTTATGTGTTAAATTGATGAATGCATATGTGGACTTGAAATACTTCTCTTGAATCCCATGAATGATTTGTGATCATGATGCTTGCCTAGAATGGATTGAGTATTGAAGGTCAAAATTACATGATAATTCTTGCATACCATCTAGGAATGAATGAGGCAATTCATCTTTCTCTACTTCTCATCTTGATCATGATTGTTTGAGCACCTCAATTGATATAAATTGACCTCTTTTGACCCATCCGGGAATAGGAGCATGTTAGTGTGTTGATGTGTGTGAAAAGCAAGTGTGGGGTGAAGATGTTGATGAAAGAATGTCATGAATAAAATGCTGAATTTGTTGTGAAAGTGTAGCCAAAAATATAGGTTTGGGGACGTTGATTTAAATGACAAGTAACTCGGTACACTTCACATAATCGGGTGTTGGTGCCTTGCCAAAGTCAAATAAATCAATAGTCCTAACGAGCTTTGGTATGTGTGCCCGGTGTGGATGCACCTCGAAAAATAGAAAAAGCCCGAGGATGGCTAATCACCAAGGTTTCGGCTTTTGTACACCAATGCCATTGTCTCAAAAATAAGTGAAGGAAAAAGAAAAGAAAGAAAAGATAGAGAAAATATACACTTGAGGGAAGTTGATCGAGGACAAGATTGTGGAGTTAGTTCCATTCCCGGATTAGCATCACATAGCCTAGAAAAATCCCCACCTAGTCACAACGTTTCTTGGCCTTTTATTTCACAAGACCTTATGACCTATTTGCATGTTTGTAAGACTTGGTAATCTAGATTGAATATGCTCTTGATCATCTTGACTTCGTCATCTTTACATTTCATGCATGCTTTTGAGTTAAGTACAATTGTCTTTCCATGCCTTTGCTTATTTGATACATAATTGCTTGTCCGTTCCCATAAAACATGACTATGAAGGTGATCCAATAGTAGAAGCACAAACCCAAAAAGATTTTGCCATTTTTCTGCATACATAAATCATGTTATCTTGTAGTCTATAATTGAGAATTTGCTTGGGGATGAGCAAAGCTTATGTATGGGGTATTTTTGATAACACGATTTATGACTTAAGTTTAGGTAATCATTTAGATAGATTTCTCACTCATTCATGCATGGTTTAGCACTAGTTCATGACGTTTGCACTCAATTCACGTATTTTGCCGAGATAGACGTCTACACGGACTTGTGCATTGCTTTGTAGGTATTTTGGGAGATTTAGGAGCTAAATCGATACGTTTGAGGATCGTTCATCGAGATAACACACCCTCGGACTCATTAGGATGCAAATTAGAGGCTAAGGAGGACTCATGACACCTTGCCAACACAAGCCATGCACCAAATCGAAGCTTAATGATCAAAGGCAAAGCTAAAGGTCCAAATCACGGTTCACTAACAAACCACGGCCGTGATTCTACCCGTGGTTTTTGCCAGGTTTTCGTGACAGCTGTGCCACGATCTCTTGGCCAGCTCTTGCAAAGTTGTAGTATAAAAGTGGTCCTGCATTGGGTGAGAGAATCATCTTGGAGCAGCTCTCCATTATCCACTATCATCCAATAAAAAATACTCTCTCAACAAGAAGATTCTTTGGAGGAGAAGGAGAAGGAGGCTACCATTGGAGAAGAGCTTCATCGGAGAAGAAGAAGAGCACACCATTGATAGATTTTGATAGCTTTGTAGTGAAGAATTTCGGAATCGATTTCTAGAGTTGTATGAACCATTTGAACCTTCTTTAAGAAGGGTTGTGAGTCATTGTAATTCCATTTTTCAGCTTGGTTTTGTTTACTTCTCTTGTTCATCTCTTTCTCTTCATTATCTTGCAAATGGAAGCCATGATTTTATGTTTGATGATTTTGATTGCTATGATGAATGTTGTAGGCTAAATAGATGTGATTCAAGGGTAAGGAATGAATGGTTATGGCTGGGACTATGATAGGGTGGACTTAGATTAGCCCTTGGATGACTCTCTTGCTTGGACGTAGCTTCTGTTGGAGTCCACGGTTTGCTCTTGCCTTTTCACAGCCGTGGAAGGTGTAGAACAACCCGTGATTGTCCCTTGTTTGATGGATCTAGCTTTAGATTGTTAGAATGTTGCAATCCTAAGTGTTTGTTGAGTTAAATCTACCCTAAGGTGACCTAGTGTTAGCAACTAAGTGTTAGAAGAGACTTACCCGGTGATTCTACTCTTAGATTTCAAAGATGACAAACCTTAGGTAGTGGTGAGCCTCATAAGCCGCCATTGGACTAAGTGTGCTAGGATAGTTGTTTAGGACTAAGACTTACCCGGTGAGGATAGGTTAGATTTCTAGATGACAATCCGGTTTGTGTAGAATTCCATCCCTTAGGTTCTTAGAGACTTACCCGGTGATGAGGTCTTGGGGACGGATTAGTGGACCATGAGACCTACCCGGTGATTGATCCCAATCTAGAAACACTTACTCCCAACATGTCATAGTAAATCCAAGGAATGATTAGATAGCTTGAGTCCTATGCCATAACCGGAACTTCCAACCCCTAGAATCCGTTTCTCTCTTTGATCTATATCTTGTTTTAGCTTGATCGTTTGTGTTGATTGTTAGCATAGTTGATTTGTTTATTTCGCATGATTTGTGATCTTTGATTGATCACCGAAAAACCAACCAAAAACATCGAGATTTTCATTTCTTTATTTCTTTCTCTTTTCTTAACCTAGATCTTCACTTGACTTAATCATAAATCGAGTCAATCTCACCTTAGTCTTTGTGTTCGACCTCGGAATACTATCCCTACTACAAACGTCCCGTACACTGCGGGTTCGCTAGGAGTTAGGATAAATATAACGAGAATATAAATTTAAAACCCATTGCGTATCACATCCTGAGCGTAACAAGTTTTTGGCGCCGTTGCCGGGGACTAGGTCTAGATTGAGTCTATTTTGTGATTGTTTATAGTGTAGATCTTTCTTGTTGCTTTTGATCTCTCTTTGGTTTGTGTCTTTGCTTTTCAGGACATCTCACTCTTTAGGTGTATGCGAAGATCTCGTGGCAAGGATTTAGCTCCATTCGATCCCGAACCGGAGAAAACCCTTAGATCTAGATCCAAGAGCATTAAAAAGGGGAAAGAGATGGCCGGAAGAGATCTCCAAGCTGAATTAGATGAGGCTTTAGAGCAAATTAGGATAAGGGATGAAGCTTTGGAGAATGAAAGGAGGCTTGCCAATGAGAGGCAAGAGGCAACTAGGAGGGAGATTGAGGAGATTAGGCAAGCTCTTGTGCAAAGAGAGCTTAACCGTCAACAAACTCCTCCACCTCCATCATAACCGCAGCCGGCGGCGGTGAATATTAGGGTTGTGCCCATTGCTATGGAAGAGCCACAAACGTTGGGGCAACGTATGGATCTGGCACAAAGAGCACACCGTCCGGGTGTGAACTTAGGAGATCCTGCAGCCCATGATTACGAGCTCACCCCTCAAGTTCTACAAATGATCCGGCATAATCAATTTGAGGGATGGAAGGAGAGTCTCCTCATCAACACTTGATGAATTATGAGATCTTGATGGAGACTCTTAGAC
The DNA here is from genome assembly GCA_033239125.1 of Fagopyrum homotropicum. Classification (NCBI taxonomy): domain Eukaryota; kingdom Viridiplantae; phylum Streptophyta; class Magnoliopsida; order Caryophyllales; family Polygonaceae; genus Fagopyrum; species Fagopyrum homotropicum. The sequence goes on along the minus strand of BSWB01000001.1, from coordinate 30,780,011 downwards.
CGCCAAGATTGGAGAGCAACAACCATAAGCTTAGGGCTTTTTCCTTCTCTCTTAAGGATAAAGCCTTGGCTTGGTATCAATCTATTCCACAAGGGCGAGTTGGTACTTGGGAGGAGATGACAACCGAGTTTTTGACTAAGTTCTTCCCACCTTCCAAGACTACCGAATTAAGAGGGAAGATCAATGCCTTCGTGATGAAGGATAGAGAGAGTTTATTCAAGTCTTGGCAGAGGTTCAAAGATCTTCTCCTAGATTGTCCACACCATGGCATACCGAAAATTGAGCTATTGGAGATCTACTTCAAAGGACTTGACGAAGATAGCCAATTCAAGCTCCAATCTCTTTCCGGTGGGACTTTTATGGAGAAACATGTAGATGAAGCTTGGAAGTTTGTGGAGAAACAAGCTCTAGTTATTGAGAAATACTCCCATAGGAAGAGTGAAGGGAGAAAGGCGGGAGCATACGAGGTGAGTGAAGTCACCATGAGCAATTTCAAGCTTGACGCCATCAACAATGAATTGAAGTCTTTGAGGGAGTTGTGTGCTACAACCTTGAAGAATCAAGCAACTCCTCAAGTGCTTCCACAAGCTAATTTGTCTTCCAAGGAATAGGATGCGAATTACATGGGAAGGGGCAATTACAACAACTACCAAGGCCCAAGGAACTTCAACAACAACCGGCAATTCAACAATTACCGGCCCAACCATAACCATCCCGGGTTTTCCTACTCTAACCCGGATGGAGCCTTGAACCCTCCCGCTTCCACAAGCACAACTCCACCACCAAAAGCTTCACAAGAACCTCCACCCGGATTTACTCAACCTCCAAAGGATAGGACCGAAATGATGTTTGAGCAATTGCTTGGAAGGTTGAGTGGTCTTGAGAGCACGGTGACTTCAATTTCTAAAGCTCAAAAGGTTTTGGAAGCACAAGTGTTCTAAAAGGCGGGTGAAGCCCATAGAGATCCGGGAAAGCTTCCCGGAAGGACCGAAGACAACCCAAGAGGCCAAGTGTTGGCTATCACTACAAGGAGTGGGTTGAGCATGAAAGATCCTTTGCCCAAGGAGAATGCTAAAGGAAAACAAGTGGTGATAGAGGAAGAGACTTTGCAAAGAGATGGAGGCAAGAGCAAGGATGTTGAGCCAACTTATGTGGCACCGCCTCCATACAAGCCACCAATACCGTTCCCACAATCACGAGCAAGAGCTCGCTTGGACAATCACTTTGGTAAGTTCCTTGAACTAATGTCTAAATTGCATATTAACATTCCGTTCATGGATGCTATTTTAGGAATGCCGACATATGGCAAGTTCTTGAAAGAGATACTCTCCAACAAAAGGAAGTTGGAGGAGTATGGGGAGATAAGAATGACCAAGAGATCTTCGGAATTGATCTAAACAATGAAGGAGGAGATGCCTCCCAAGCTAAGAGATCCGGGTTCCTTTTGTGTTCCAATTGGAGTGGGAGATGTGAAGTATGAAGCCCTTTGTGATCTTGGAGCAAGTGTAAGCATCATACCGCTTGCGCTTTGCAACAAGGTTGGGCTAGGAGAGCCAAAACCGGTCAAGATGACCCTCTATATGGCGGACCGATCTATCACTCATCCGGTTGGGATCTTAGAAGACATCCCAGTGCAACTAGGAGGATTCTATGTGCCAATCGATTTTGTTGTCTTGGATATTCCGGCGGACTATCCGGTTCCCATCATCTTAGGAAGACCTTTCCTAGCCACCTCCGGATGCCTATTGGATTGCAAGAATGGGACTCTCTCCTTCAACATTGGAGAAGAGAACATCAAGTTCAAGTTGTCCACAATGATGAAAGGGCCAACCTTTGATGAGGATGTCTTCAACATAGTCGAGCAAGAGGAATCTAGAGAAGTTGTAAGCTCGATCTTGATCAAGGATCCCTTGGAGAAGGTTCTTACCTTAAGTATGATGGAGGAAGGTATTGAGGAGGCTTGCAATGAAGAGATCAAGGCCTTAGAAGCATTAGAAGAGGAGACAAGGGCTCAAATTGAAGAAAACGAAGAGCTGCCGAACAGTTGCAAGTTCCACGGGCGTGGAATGGGTTCCACGGCCGTCAAACTCTCTGTAAAGTCCCAACAAGCAGGCTTGGCAACTTCCACGGCCGTGGACTTGGAGCAAACCGTGGAGTTGGCCGTGGTTTCCCCTGAATCAGCCCTTGGTGATGATCAAGCTTCTAGGAGCCATGAAGAGCCTTCATTTGCTTTGGATTCATCTCATCCAACCTTATTTGGATCGTCTACACTTGATAAAGGTCCTCCTAAACTTGAACTCAAACCCCTCCCCTCTCATTTGAAGTATGCTTTTCTTGGTGATAACTCTACATATCCGGTGATTGTTAATGCATGCTTGAGTGATGATGAACTTGCTAAGTTGTTGCATGAACTAAGATTGCATAGGAAAGCCATTGGCTATACTATTGATGATTTGGTTGGCATAAAACCTTCTTTGTGCATGCATAAGATATTGATGGAAGATAATCATA